>QEOT01002698.1:0-39845 GCA_003123785.1 Pterocarya stenoptera
ATAGATGTATAGTAACTTTTATTGCTTGGTTACAAAATAATTGTATATTGATATAATTTTCAAATAAAAATTATATTTGACAGTCCATCTCTACAATTATTCAATTAAAATAATACTTGGAAATTCAACTTAACAACGTACAATTTATAAATTAAAAAGGGGAATTCAAGAAAAGGGCATGATGTGTAATGTGGTAACAAAATACTTGTAATGTTAGCTACGGTAGTATTATTTACTTTTCATTCATTTTTAGTACGAGTAATTTCCATGCATTTAAAAAAAAAAAATCCATACATTCTTTTTAGAAAAATAGAATATATTATTAAGAATATTATTTTTTTATATAGATCTCAAATTTATTCATTTTTTTAAATGAAATAGGCGAGATTTGCACATCATATTGTTGTAAATATAATTTCTCTTCTATTATTTATTTTAAAACATTCGGAGAAAATAAATTATATTCATTTGATTCATTTGTTATACTTGTTTGAGTCGGACTACTCTGCCTCCGCTCTACTTGACCGCATGTGCTTTTTCATCATTTTTTTTATTTATAGTTTTTTAATAAATTTAAATATTTTAAAAAAATAAAAAATATATATATCAATATATTTAAAATCACTTATTTAATCACTAAGTAAAAAAAAATTCACAGAGCGGTATATTTGGACG
Organism: Pterocarya stenoptera; assembly: GCA_003123785.1. Classification (NCBI taxonomy): domain Eukaryota; kingdom Viridiplantae; phylum Streptophyta; class Magnoliopsida; order Fagales; family Juglandaceae; genus Pterocarya; species Pterocarya stenoptera. The sequence continues at coordinate 676 of QEOT01002698.1, forward strand.
GTATGTTTGGAACGGCAGAGTAATCTTTTTCTACTTGTTTTATTCCATTCATTTCTTTCTCATTTTTTCTATTCTAATTCCACTATAACCTTTCGTCTCATTCAATTAATTTCCACTTATTATTGCTTTGCTTAGTTGCTTTTATGGTTCAATTTCTGGCCCTTTTATAAACTCAGCTGTATTTTGGCCTTTTGTATGGTGAAAATGATTGTGCTGAGATCAGCACCCATGAACTTTGGTGGGGTGGATTTCTTGCACCATTGCTTTAATGGTTCGATTCCTTTCGAATTTTCGCAAGTTCCTCACTTTTTGTAAAACCGACTTGGTATGGGAGTGGCCGGAGATTATGCACCCCGGGCGCCAGCAACAAAACTTTCCCATGTTCAAATAGAAATATACCTGTTGTAAAATTACTTTTAAAGCCTGGTTTGGATAGAGAGATACTTCTATCTCATCTCATTTCACTTTAATATTCAAATACCACGAACATAAATACTTCTTACTTCTGAATCTCCAACTTTTCATATAATGATTATCTAATTATTATAATTTTTTCAAAATTTTAAATAAAATATAAAAAATAATTTAATTTTTTCAAATCCTAAAATAAAAATTATATTAAAAATTTATATTCTAATAATATTTTAACTTTATAATATTTTTATTCAACTTGTTTTTCTCTCCTTTCCCAAAACTCTATAAAATATTTTAACTCAAACTCATCTCATCTCAATTCAAAAATTTCATTACTATTTATAAATCATCACAACTCATCTCATCTCAACTCAATATCCAAATCAGGCTATTCAAATCTAATCAAATCATTATAAAAATAATATGAAGTTAAGGCTTCGTTTGTTTTCAGAGATGAGATGAGATGAGTTAAGATTAAAGTTAAATGAAATATTATTAGAATATATTTTTTAATATTATATTTATTTTGAGATTTAAAAAAGTTGAATTGTTTATTTTTTTTTATATAGAGATTTGTGAAAGTTGTAATGATGAGATGAGAAGTTTTCAAAATTTTCAAAGTTTTAAGTTTTAAGTTTTAAGTTTCAAGATTAAAACTCAAAACTTTTTCAACTTTTTTAAATTTCAAAATAAATATATTATTAAAAAATATATTCTAATAATATTTTATTCAACTTTTTAATTTTAATCTTAACTCATCTCATCTCATCTTATATTATCTCTGAAATCAAACGAGGCTTAAATATTATAATATAAATATTTAGTCTACACATGAATCCTGCATAAAGAAGTTTACTAATTGACTTGATTTAATATAATTCACAAATTATAAAATTTTATTTATTGTAAAAATATAACGTATTAGGATATTAGGATGTAGACCTTATTTGTATAAATTTGATGTACAGACCTAATAATTTTGAAGAGTGAAATGTTCGACATTTTAGAGATTGAAGGTGTTATTCCCCTATGTTTGGTGGTGGTAAGCCGTAAGCGATCACAAAAGTCAAAAACAAGTACTCCTTCTATGTATAACGTGGGGTATTTGACAATTACTCAAGAGCAGCACTTTTTAAGATGTATAAGGGACAGAGTTAGGAGCTATTTAGATTTTTTTTTTTTTTTTTTTTTTTTTTTTAAGTTTGGGAGGGCTAGTATGTGCTCTTTACTAGCTTAGCTTTGTAGACTTAAAGACTTTTGCTCTTTTTTCTTTTCTCACGGGTTGGGTGTAAACTTGTATGGACAGGTTTGATAAGTGGGATGAGTTTTAAAATTTTTATTTTATTTTATTTTATTTTTATAATTTTTTTAAATTTTTATATAAAATATAAAATATAATAAATAATTTATTTTTTAAAATTTTTGTTTAATTTTTTTAAATTTTAAAATAATAATAATATTAAAAAATAATATTTAAAATTTTCATTTAAAATAAAAAATTCTCATTTCACTTTTTAATATATAATAATATTTAGAGAAGTGCTGGAGTAACAAAAATAAATTTATAAAAATTGGCATGATTTTACGTAATACATTAAATTTATTTTATAATAAAAATAATTTTATAATCTAATATACCACATTAAACTAAATCAATTTATAAATTTATTTTTATAAAATTAATTCTGGACAAAAGTATTTATATTCTTTTATACACTTTTTATTTATTGATATTGCAGTGTAGGTAGTGAAATCGTACTATCTATCATAATTAGTGCAGTTAGTGAAATTGTACAATCTTTTTTTTTCTTTTTCTTTTTTTTAAGCAGTGAAATTGTACTATCTATCATAATGAGAAGAGAAATCCTTATAGTCGGTCCGGCTGTAATTCCCCCAAAAACAGCCTGCCACTTATTATGTTACACATATGCGTTCCACCGTATATATTCTAAACCAACAAACATGAGAAAATTGACTTAAACAAAAACTCATCTCCCCCTTCGTGTTCGTCTCGTCTCCCTTTCGTCCCTCGCACCAGCCAAACAGCCAAATCGCAACCCTACCGATTAACTCCTTGCACCCCCCTTCGTCCCTCGCCGCACCCCCTTTCGTCTTCGTCCTCGTCCCTCGCACCATACAAAATCGCAACCCCACCGTCCCTCTTGGCCCGCCAATCCTCATCCACCCAAAGCCAGCACCACCAGCCATGCACGGCCAACAGCACCTTGCACCTCCACGAAGCCACTGTCCAACCTCTCCGTAAGCCTCTTCATGCAGCTTAGCCACCTACACACACAGCAGCACCCCCACTCCATCACCCTCTGTTTTCATACACCCAAAACAGAGTATCTGAAGCCTTCACCACGTCGCATGATGCCCACGGCTCCGTCTCACCACTCGGGCTCGCTTTCTAAATAGTCATGAAAATGTGAAGAAGCACACATCCCTTGGCAAAGAAACTCTGGAACTTTGTCCTTGACAAAAGCCACCATGAATAGAAGCATCCCAATGGAAAAGAGAAGCAAAATGCAAAAAGAAAACAAACGAGAAAAATGAAAAAATAAATAAAGCAGGGCCCCCACGCAGGAAGCTAAACCAAGAAACGAAAAGAAAAAAAAGTAAATAAGAAAATCAGCGTCGGACTCCCCCTTCGTCGAAGCTAAACCCAAAACTGGTTTGACTGGTTTTACGTCCTCGCAGTTAGTGTAGCAACTGAGCTGTGAGGTGGTGAGCGTGCTGCAAGATGTGGGGAAGAGCTCGTTTGAAAAAAAGCAGTGGATGAGGACCCGTTTGATACAATTGGAGGAGCAGCAAGTGAGCTACCGAGGCCAAGTTTTTCAGCTAGAGAAACAGCGGTTGAAATGGATCAAGTTTAGTAGCAAGAAGGAGAGGGAAATGCAGAGAGCTAAGCTTGAGAACGAGAGGAGAAGGCTCGAGAATGAGAGAATGTCCCTACTTCTACGCTAGAAAGAGTTGGAGCTGCTTGATCTTTACCACCAATAGCAGCAACAACTACAACATTCTTCGACTAACAAGCGGGGTGAACCATCCTTCGAACTGTGATTTGCAGGGGAGAGGGAGAATGTGTTTTGAAAGGAGGAGAGGTAGGAACTGTAATTCTCTGTGGATGAATCTAACCAAATTTATGTGTAATGTCTGACGTGGCTAACCATTAGTGGAAGGCTGTTTTTATGCTAAAATCAGCTGGACCGGGTAGAAGCGCCACTCTAACGAGAAAAGAGATAGTTTTGGTGTAAACTTGAATGCGGATCCCGGGTTGGTTTACAATGTAGTCGACTACCCTTCTGACTGATTTGCTTATAATTTGGGCGGTTCCCAGTTATAAAAATCTAGGTATCTGGTTATAATTCAGATTGGTCAAATAAAAAATAATAATAATAAAGATGAGGGCTATAAAAACAAAACCACATCATTTTTTAGACTATGTCGTTTTATCTGTAAGATAATTTTTTTAAATTTAAAATTCAATTGTGGGTATCGGGTATTAATATGGAACTCATGTTATATAAACATACTTGCATCCGAATAAGGACGAGTATGAACTGTGAATACCCGTTCGGGTAAAGTCCAAGCAAATACCCACTAGTATGAACTTGATTGTCGAGACTCCGGACAGAAAAAGGAAAAAAAAAGGGCTCGGATGCACATCCTAGTTCTATCTCAATCTTTGTAGAAAATACCATTTTCCAATTTAGGTTATTGTGTTGGCTTTTTGGTGAATAAAGCTTCTCAAGCTGTTTTTTTAGATATTTCATTTCTCTATAACAGACTTGTAGGGGTCAAATCAGCAGTCTATAATTTAGCATCGACATAAAGCCAAAAATTAAGTTAATAGATAAAGTCATGAAGGGATAGGTCAAGCTGACTTAGACTCTTAAGAGGAAAGGGATTCATACTCTTAAGAGGAAAGTGATTCAAACACCTAAAATGAAAGAGACTTAGACTCCTTAGAGGAAAGGGATTTAGATACCTAAAACGAAAATGACTCAAACTTCTAACAAGAAAATGTTTTACAAAGCAAGTTGGACCGCTATTTATATTAGGGAATCCCCTGCAAAATGAATAGACTCTCCCCAAGCTCTCTACACACAAGATCTCTCCACAAAAACTCCACCACAACTCTAAAGGATTTTTCATAAATTTCACTATTGTATTGTTAGATATATGAAGCCATGAGAGATTGTAAAAATACCTATTACAGTGAATTTCGCTCCCAAACAACTTGTGGATGTAGGCATTATGCTGAACCACGTAAATCTCTGTGTTTCTCTTCATTTACTTTTATTCGTTTATTTTTTATTTATCATATGGATGAATGCGACAAACACCGTATCAAAACCCGAATCATTTTGTAGGTCAAGGATGACTTTTTCCTCCCTTCCAATCTGTTGTGCAAATTAAAATATTAATAGTTGGCGCCGTCTGTGGGATCAATTCTTGATTCTTAATGCCGGAAATGGGTGTAGGAGAATTCCACGGCTCACAATATACTGAAGGGCTTATACTAATAAAAAAGCCCATTTTGAGTAAATAAGCCCAAATAGAAAAATGGCCCAACAAAAAAGGCCCTTGGCCAAACATACGAAGCCGGTGTAGCAAAAGCCCTACCAAGTCAAAGATATGCATGCAACCGCCCACGAGAAAGTAGGGATCCCATGCAAATACGTGACCACTTCAAACACAGAGTGCACCCCAAAAAACTAGGATCAACATGAAAAGATCCGGCATCAGCTAAGCGCAACAACAGAATCTTATATATACCAGGTAACCCTCAATAAAATATGGAGATTTTCTTGGCTGAGTTCTGATTGAATTATTTTCAAAATTTAAAAACTAACTTAAGCATTGAAGTTTTCCCAAGTGAACTAGGCCAACTTTAGTTGGGTCATTACATAGGTTTGCAGGACAATTTGGGAGTGAGACACATCCTTTACAGTCTCCAAGACCCAAATAAGTTTTCCCTATCAAATCAACTAGTTTCTTGTCATTTTTTATCATCAATACTTTTCTACAAATAGAAAGGAAAAGAAGGGGATTGTGTGCAACAAACATACATTATGTTTGCAGGCCACACCTGGTGTTACAAATAAAGAAGAAGAGAGAGATGAAATTGGTGGAGTGCATGGCATGCATTATGCACGTGACAAATGCACTGTGCATGCCATGCACAGCATGCTTAACAGGTGCACTGCATGCACCCAATTTCTTTTCATTGTGTAGATCGCAGGACCTACAACCATCACCCCCACATCGCAACGGGGTTTGGTGCTGGTCATGTCGCATGGCAGAGATGCCCTGATTGTAGAGCCCTTCACCGGTCACTTACCGTAGCGGTGTGTTGTGCACGCCTTGCACAGGGCGAGCAGAGACCAACAAATTGCTAGAGGCCCACACATCAACGTCCGTGAGCTGTCGGAGCCACCACTAGCCACCATCCGCATCTTCGAAGATTTCTGTTGCCGGGGGGGGGTAGTTCCTCGACGCCGGAAGCAAATCACATTGGGCACAGCGCCGTGGGCAGAGGATGCACGTTCCTATGTGCCTCGAAGGTCCAACCACCAGCATTCACCTAGCTCTCTAGAGCTTTCTGTTGCCAGTAAGAAGGTCCCCAACCACAGAGGTTGTGCTTGCTGTCATCCCTTGCCACCATCACCAAAGCCCATTGTAGGTGCCGCTCGACGTCGACCACAATGTGCTCGCCAACCTAGCCCAACCGCGAGCTTGTGGTGCCACCCACGACAATGCAATGAACCTCCTGCACCGTTTGTCGCCTTACGGTGATCCTCGCCCACCAGGCGGGTCTGTCGTAAAGCTACAGGTCCACAACACACCACCGTAAGACTCATAGGACCTTTGGTCCTAGGCTAAGAAATCTCCTCCCAACAATTCCTCATCGACGTGAACCAGTGAGGCCCCCAGCGGCCACAGCCCAACTCGCCGAAGCTCCCAGCCACCACCGCCACAATCCTCGCCACCATGGTGCACCTTTCTCAGCCTCACTGTCACTAAGGTCATTCGCCACGTACGAGAGAAAGCTCGCCACCTTGAAGTCGCCACTGGAAAGCCATGGCCCGCCACCATCATAGCTTCCCTCATGGCGAGCTTGGAAAGATCATGCACACAGACCATACGCGCCCAAGGTTGATGCCTGATGTTGTCACACTGTCGTGTAGTCATGGCTTCATTGCATGCGCAAACATGCATGTTTAACACAAGTAGTCATAGTCTTTAGACTAGTGGCTTCGTCTCCACGTGCATGACTCTTTGAAACACCATGGAGAATGGATTTGACACCATCGCGGTCAAAGCAAAACATCATCGCATACAAAAATAGCAAGCAACGTAGTAGGCGTCGTAGGAAACACCACAAGTTATGGTCAATGCGTGCCAATGGACCAAAGCCAGCGAAAGTCATGATATGCGCACAATACAAGAAAAGGAAGAATGTTGCAAGCAACAAAAAACAAGCAGTAAGGGAACACACTGTAACATAAATACATAAAAGCAAACAATCCCAGCCAAGGAAGAGTTGGAAGCCAAGTTGACTAGCCTTGGTTTGTTTTTCTCAAACCTACCATTTAAATTTCATTTTTTCTAACAAATTTGACTTTAGGAGATTTTTTCCACCGAAACTCCTTTAGCTTCAACAAGAATCCAAGTGGCTACATGCTTTGAAAATATACTTCGCGAAAATTGCCCGCGTGGCATAGATCATTGGCTACAAAGTGCCTCCCAGGTGCCGTGCAGGTTTGTTAATCAGTTTGCATCAGAATAGTCCACTTTTAATGGACAAATCTTTGTTATTTTTTTGATAAAAAATTAGATTATATTATAGAGAAATATATATTAAAAAAGTATTCTTTTTTAGTGTGACCTAGTTTTTTATAAAGAATCTTTACAAGATTTGTCTATTTAGAATTTGTATTTAGTTGTGACCCATATCTATAAAATTTTCGTCTATGTATAAATAAATTTATATAATGACATGATTAGACGTGAGACATCGTAACGTAAAATTATAAAATAGATTTAAGGTTTCGTACTAAGACAAATCAATTTATAAAGTTTTTATGTAAACCTATTACTTCTCGATCGGAAATTGGGAAGAATAATAGGGAATATAATAGATGTATAGTAACTTTTATTGCTTTGTTACAAAATAATTGCATATTGATATAATTTTCAAAAAACATTATATTTGATAGTCCATCTACACAATTATTCAATAAAAATAATATTTGGAAATTCGTCTTAACAACGTACAATCTATGAATTAAAAGGGGAATATTTCAAGAAAAGGGGATGATGTGTAATGTGGAATCAAAAAAAAAATTCTTTTCATCAACTACTATTCACTACTCCACAATCCACGTCCAAAAATAACTCCACGTCCTATAAAAAAAATTATAAATATAAAGTGTAAAAATAAATAGTAATTGATGTATAAAATTTCTCGATAACAAAATATTTGTAATGCTAGAGATAATTATTATTTACTTTTCATGCATTTTTAGTGCGAGTAATTTCCATGCATTTAAAAAAAAAAAAAAATTGGGTTCATTATTAAGAAGATTTTTGCCTGTGGATCTAAAAGTTACCAACTTTTTTGAAAAGAAATGGATGAGACTTGCACACCCTATTGCAGCAAATATAATTTCTCTTCTATTATTTATTTTAAAACATTAGGAAAAAATAAATTATATTCATTTGATTTCATTTATTAGACTTGTTTTATTCCATTAATTTATTTTTCATTTTTTCTATTCTAATTCCACTATAACCTCTCGTCTAGTTCAATTCATTGCCATTTATTATTGCTTGTCAGGGCCGGCTTCATGGTAAGGCCACTTAGTTTATTATTTAAGGCCTCACCTTATGTAAGGTCTCCAAAAAATAAAAATGAAGGGTTTTTTTTAATGTTTTTTGAAAAATAAAAATAAAAACCATTTCATTAAATAAAATTTTAAATAATTTATATAGTTTTCAATGTGTGCAAGGCCTAATAATACTAAATTTAATATTTAATACAATGATTTTTTTTTATAAGTAATACAATGAATTATTTATATTTTAAATAATTTTTTTAAAATCTTGTTAAATTGAGGTATAAAAACTACATTGAAGCCTCATTTTAAGTTGTTATAAATATTAATTTACAAAAGTTGTATTTAAAGATTTTAAATAAAATCTTGTTTTATTGAAAATTTTGAAAATATTCTATATAATAATTTATATTTTATTATATTATAATTATAAATAACTCAGTTAAATTTCGCCTAAAGCCTCAATTTGTATTGAGCCACCCCTGTTGGTTGCTTTTATGATTCAATTTCTGGCCCTTTTATAAACTCAGCTGTTTTTTGCCTCGTGAAAATTATTGTGCTCAGATCAGCACCCATGAACTTTGGTGGGGTGGATTTCTTGCACCATTGCTTTTATGGTTCGATTTCTAGCTTCGAATTTTCGCTAGTTCCTCACTTTTTGTAAATCCGACTTGGCATGGGTGTGGCCGGAGATTTTGTACCCCGGGCAGCAGCAACAAGAGTTTCTCCTATGTTTAAATAGAACAAAAATTCTACATGTAATCACTTTTATGTATTCTTTACGCACTTCTCTAATGTGATTGGTTGCAATAGAAATATACACTTGTTCTACTATTAGTTTTAGGTCTAGTTTGAATGGAGAGATGCTCTATCTCATTCTATCTCACATCAATATCCAAATACCATCAATATTAATACTTTTTAATTTCAAATTTTCAACTTTTCATAAAATGATTATTTACTTATTATAACTTTCCCAAACTTTCAAACAAAATATAAAAAATAATTCAATTTTTTCAAATCTCAAAATAAAAATCATATTAAAAATTTATATTCTAATAATATTTTAACTTTATAATATTTTTATTTAACTTTTTTTCGCTCATTTTTCAAAATTCCGTGAAATATTTTAACTTAAACTATTTCTAACTCATTTCATCTCATCTCAACTCAAATATCTCATTATTATTCATAAATTATTCTAACTCATCTCATCCCAACTTATATCATCTCAACTCACTATCCAAATAAAGCCTTAATTAAATCAAATCAAATCATTATAAAAATAATATTAAGATTTAATGATTTACTAAATATTATAATATAAATATTTAGTCTACACATGAATCTGCATAAAGAAGTTTATGACCTGATTTAATATGACTCACCAATTATAAAATTTTATTTATTATAAAATAAATATAACGTAATAAGGCATATTAGGATGTAAAACTTATTAGTATAAAATTGATGTACAGACCCAATAATTCTGGAGACTGAAATGTTGGATTTTAGAGATTGAGGGGGTTATTCCCCTATGTATGGTGGTGTTGTTAAGCGATCACAAAAGTCAAAAACAAGTACTCCTCTTTTATGTGGTGGTGTATTTGATAACTACTCAAGAGCAGCACTTTTTAAGATTATAATTAAGGGGATAGAATTAGGAGCTATTTAAAATATTTGAAGCACCGACTGCTGAGTTAGAATCTATTTTTTAAGTTTGGGAGGGCTACGATATGCCCTTTACTAACTAGCTTCGTAGATTAGGTATAGTTTGGATAGTGAGATGAGATGAGATGAGATGGTTTTAGATGAATTAAATATATAAAATATTATCAGAGTATTATTTTTTAATATTATTATTATTTTAAAATTTGAAAAAATTGAATTATTTATTATATTTTATACGAAAATCTAAGAAAATTGTAATGATGAGATGAATTGGAGTGAGTTTTGAATCCAAACTAGACCAAATGCTCTTTCTTCTTTTCTCACGGGTTGGTAAACTTTTAGAGAAGTGCTGGACCAACAAAAATATCTTATAAGACTAAACTTATAAAAATTGGCATGACTTTATGTAATACGTTAAATTTATTTTACAATAAAAATAATTTTATAATTTAACATACTACATCAATCTACGTAAATTTATAAGTTTACTTTTGTAAAACTATTTTATAACAAAAGCATTTCTCATCCTTTTATACACTTTTTATGTATTGATATTGCAGTTAAGGGTGGCAATATGTGACACGACCCGTTAACTCAACACAAACACGACACGATAATAGTGGGCTTGAGTTTAGTCTTAATAGGTTCGGGTCAAAACGGATTGACCCGTTAACCCATTATGACCTGTTAAGAATGTTATAGTTACAATTATACCATTATACCTAAAAGTAAAATTATTGAAATTTTAATTTCAATATTTTTTTGTTTGGATTGTAATTTTAGACTTGTAGTTAGTTTTATATTTTTTTTTATAGATATTGTGATTTTAATATTTATATAAAATTAAGTTAACTTTAATCAGGTTAAACGGGTTCATTTTGGATTTATTCAACCCATTTACATAAACGGATCGAGTCAGATCGTATTAACCTATTTTGTAGTATTTACTAATGGGTCAAAATAGGTTGTATTGTGTCAACCCATTATATTAAGGGCGCAGCTACTCTGCCGCCCCCCCAAAGTGACTGCTGGGCGTTACCGCCCAGTGCAAAAAGTTTTTTTTTTTCATTTTACTTTTTACATTTTTTTTATATATTTAAATACATTTAAAAAATAAAAAAAATACATCAATACATTTAAAATCACTTCCTTAATCACTAAGTAAAAAAAAAAAAATTTTTTTTTTTGACCGAGCAGTGAAATGGAGGTATCAAACTCATGGGGTAAAGTAGTATTTTTCTTATATTAATGGGTCATGTTAAGGTTTTAAATTTTGACACAATAAAATTAACGGGTCGTGTTCGGATTGACTCATATAATATAATATACATACATTGTAACGATACGAACACAATCCGTTAACAAGATTTGATACCTCTAATTGCAGTACATTGAGTGAAATCGTACTACCTATCATGATGAATGCAGTTAGTGAAATTGTACTATCTATCATAATGAGAAAAGAGATAGTTTTAGTGTAAATTTGGATGCGGATCCCAAGTTGGTTTACAATGTAGTCGGCTACCCGCTTGGATTGATCTGCTTATAACTCAAATTTGTCAAAAAGAGTTTTAAAGATGAGGGCTACAAACACGAAACGACATCGCTTTTCAGACTATGTCGTTTTATCTATAAGATAATTTTTTTAAATATAAAATTCAGTTATGGGTATAGGATATTAATCTGGAACTCGCATTATATAAACATGTTTGCATCTGGATAGGGACGAGTACAAACTTTGAATAATTGCTCGGGTAAAGTCCAAGCAAATACCCACCAATATGGACCTGATTTTCCAGACTCCAGACGGAAAGAGAAAAAAAAAAAAAAAAAAAAAAAAGGCTCGGATGCACATCCTAGTTCTATCTTGATTTTTGTGAAAAGAAAAATTCTTCTCATCAGTTACTATTCACACCTCACACCCCACTTATGAAAAATAAAAAATAAATTTTCACGTCATGTGTGGAGTGTATGATGTGAATAGTTACTAATTTGTAGCAAAACTCTAATGAAAAATACCATTTTCCAATTTAGGTTATTGTGTTGGCTTTTTGGTGAATAAAGCTTCTCAAGCTGTTTTTCGGATATTTCCTTCCCCTATAACACGCCAATATTTTTTCTTTTATTATAAAAAATACCCTTTTTGAGATTTTTCTTGGCTACTTGGAACATAATGATCTTCTGGTTCAATTCCTTTACTTTTTTTTTTTCTTTTTTTTAATGTTTTGTGCCTTTTGTCAAGTTTCCTTTAAATGCAACTAGAGGGATGAATAGTCTCTCAAAAAGAGTGGGCCAGACTGATGGCCATAGAGGCCCATGGACCAAAGAGCAAAGGCCTGTGAAGCACAAGTTAAAAAGTCCAGACAGCCTGAAAGCATCAGTACAAATTTGAATCCAAGTACGAATTAATGACATAATGGGCGGATAATGCGGATATCCGCTCAGGATACTCGTCCAAGGTATTAATTCTCTCCAACATAACAGCTGATTCAAAACCCTAACAATTTGCAATTTAGCAAGGATTAGAGAAGATCAAGCCACAAGGCCAGTTCTCTCCAAACACGTCGGACTCATATAAATAGAGGTCAAAGGGCAAACCTGAGGTAATTCTATGCTTCCTAAAACTTGAAATACTCTCCTAGAATTATATTGACTTAAGCATAAGAGGTATCCATCTACACACCTAGCCTCCCCTACCTTTTGATTGCATGTTACTGGAAGTTGTTGGCAAAGATATGGAACACGTCCGTAACAGCAAGTAACGGTCCTTTTTTTTCCCTTTAGGGCTTGTTTGGAAGGAGGAAATGGAATGAAATGGAAATGAAGAAATATAATTTTATAGAATATTCCATTCATTTCTTTACTTGAGAGTTTGTTTGCGCTCTATCCCCTTATTTGGGAGTTCTTATAACATAGAAGGGAATGGATAAGAGGGAATACCCATTCATTCCATTCCCAAACTCAATTTTTCATTTTCTCCAAAATTTGGAGGAATTTAAGAGAATAAAATAAGAAATAGTTAAGTGTCCAAATGAGCTTAAATCTTTATTAAAATTTCCATAATATCCTTGTGACTTTATTAAAACTCTTTATTAATCTTATTTTATAAAGGCAGCATAACCTACCTTTTCTTTCGTCATATTGTCTTTGTACCTGTGGCTGCCAACACACTACAAAATAACATGTGCCATCTTTTGGTTTTCTATGCTGCTACTACATAATTGTTATCTTTTACTTATATAGATCACATCCATATAAGTTTGTTTACTTATTTATGCTATTAAAGTTGATGTTGGGCAGTTTGCCTCTATTTTTTTTTTTCAAGCAATTGACAAATTGAACTTATCTTGAATGTGATTTCCCATCCAAGAGAAAATTAATGAAGTTTTACAAAGCGTGTAGTGGAATTTGAATACGAAAATAATAAAAAGATATACCTCTTGTACATTGCAAATGGGTTTTTGTACATAGCTAGGCCGGGCTCAGGTATTCTGCCTGAAGCCCAAAGTTCTTGGCAGGGTAGATTGAGAAAGGGCAGGGAGAAATGCCCCCAAAGGGGGCCCAAGAAGAGGGAAATAACCAATGGTCTTCTTAGTCACAACACATTAATGAGGGACAAACAGGTTAGGATTATGTCCCCTACAAGATCAAATGCATTAAATACAGCTCGGAGTGACTAACCCGGAGGTCGAGTCCTTGTAGCTGACAGAAGTGCCATATTAAATGCGATGCCACGCCGCCCAGAACGAGTGTGATCATTACAGCAACAGGAGGATCTTGCAAGGAATTTGATATACATAAAGAAAGGTTGACTTTGGCATAAGAGGTTACACACTCAATCACTCTCTCTAGCTCTCTACTACTTCTTGCTTCCCTTTCCCCTCTTGAGAGACTCTAACTTTGGCATTGGAGGTGACACAACCACCACCTAGCCACCCCGTCTTCCACCCTAACAGGTTGAGGAGCTCCCATCTTCCAATACTTGACGATGTCTGTGGGATCAAATATTATTTTGTTCTAACAGCATCAGCATGCCTTTTGTATGCTTGCCACAACGCACTTTGTGCGACTCTCGAGCAGGAGTCTACGTCGGCAAGCATGGAAGGAAGAGTCACAAAAATGGAGAAACTCATGAAAAGGTTGACCTCGGATGTGGAAGCCTCTGGTGGGAGAACAAAATGCTGAAACAGAGAAATGCTATGTTTGAGGGAGGTGCTCGACTGAGCAGAACAGAGCAAACGGAGGAGGACTCATAAAACACTGGTAGGGTACCACCCGAGGATGAGGAACACAAGTGGATGGATGACGAACTGCGCAACCTCATGGACAAGTATAAGGAGATGGTGAAGAAGATAAAAGGATCGACCTCCGTGGACCAGCTACTCAGCAGGACGAACTTGCCCTACAACACAGAAGTGATGGTCGTCCCACTCCCCCAAATTCAAAGGCCCCCAGATAAAGATGGAAAACAGGTCGAAGGATCCATCTGATCACCTGGAGACATTCAAGACTAACATGATGCTGCACAGCTTCCCGGGGGAGATAGCATGTCGGGCTTTCCCTTGACGTTGAAAGGCTCTACCCAAGCATGGTTCGGGGCCCTTCGACTGGGCACCATCCATAGTTTCGAATAATTGGGCCGCCAATTATTGACTTAGTTCATGGACAGCTGCCTACTTCCTCATCGTAAAGCAAAGGGAGGAAGAGAGCTTAAAGGCGTACTTGTACCGCTTCAATAAGGAGCAGATGAGCACAGACGACCAAGATGAGAATATCACCTTGATAGTACTCTTGTGTGGCATTTGGCCTATGGGATTTCATGGACTAGGCTGACGACTTCATCAACGCCAAAGACACCCTTTGGGCTCTGACCTCCCAGAGGCATACAAGTGTAGAGCAGGCCGCAAGCGGCATTAAGCGAGGCACCAGCACAATAATCCACGAGAAGGATACCAAGGCAAGGAAAGGGCAGAGCAATGGAGGTAGCTCCTTGAGGAAGGCACACACGAGTATGCATGTATAGACGTGAGAAGAAGGACGCCTGTAGGAGGATAGAGACTGAAACTAAGGAGTTCATGCATACTGTGCCTACCATGAGGAGGAGGGCCATCGGACTGAAGACTGCTAGCTCTTGAGGAAGAAAGTCATGGAAGAGATCTGAGAGGATGTTTAAGAAGAAGTCTGAAGGGAGATGTATAGATGACCAAGCTTCCACCACCCATCACCCCCTCAGGTGAGCAGGCAGAAATAGGCAGGGGCTAAGACGGGAAGGTCGGCGAAGTGAGAGCCTGAGAAGGAGAGACGTGAGGAGGACGAAGGCAAGCCCACCAAAATAGAACCGAGACAACGTCCTGCTGGGAGAAATCCACACCATCGACAGGGGTCTCTCTAGCGGGGGCACCCCCACATCGAGTAGGAAGGCTTATGCCCGGAGGGCAAGGTATGAAGAGGCCTTCAATATTGTAGACACCCAAGTAGGCCTTAAGTTAAAAGACCTCTGCTGTCTCTTTTGACGATGTTGATTGTGAGGGAGTCATCTATCTGCATGAAAATGCCCTGGTGGTGACGATGTTGGTGGCCAACTACACTAACAGAAGAATACTAATAGACAACGACAATTCAACTGACATCCTTTTATAGGGGCATTCTCTAAAATGTGGATTAGTCAAGACATGCTATGGCTATCCCCCACACCACTGAGGGTATTTTTTGGCGAGATGATGTAGCCACTAGGGTCCACAACACTCCCTATCATCGCCAGGACAGGAAGGCTCACGGGAACCATCATGGCAGACTTCCTCATAGTCAAGGCCCACCCCTTATACAATGCCATAATCGGGCGGTTGATGCTAAACAACTTGAAGCTGGTGACCTTGACCTACCACTTGAAAATGAAGTTTCCAATAGAGGATGGCATGGGAGTGGTACATGGCAAGCAAGTAGTAGTGTTAGGGAATGCTACGTGCAAGAGTTGCAAGCCAAAAAACCCAATAGCCTCAAATCCGGTCAGTGGAGAGAAGGAAAGACAACCTCTTGTCTCTTGACGCCGCCCATAGGCTGGCCAAGTCGGAGTCCCACCAACCAGTAGGTTGAGGTGTTCTGATGCTAGCGAAAGCCCTCTTTCCCTCTTTTCTCTTTTCTTGTGCATCTAATGACTCTCCATGTAAGGAACCGATGATAAGAGTAATAAAAAGTGATATTTCAATGCATGAGCGTGTATATGTGGATAGAATTACACAACAGTCACCTCGGTGACCAATCACCACCCAGCACAGTCGATTCCAGATCCCGCCTAGTTCCTTAGGCAAATGTCCTGCGCTCACATCTCAGCGAAAAAGGTTGGAACACCTCTCCTAAGTATCCTAATCCCTCCACGCCACCCAGCGCCGTCGATTCTAGATCCCGTTTGGTTCCTTAAGTCGATGCTCCGTGCTCGCGTCTCTACAACAAAATGAGGAACACCTCTCCCAAGTGTCCCAGTCCCCCCTTGCCATCCAATGCGATCAATTCCTTAGGCACATGCTCCGTGTTCGCACCTCAAAAACAAAGTGGGAAACACCTCTCCTAAGTGTCTCAATCCCTCCTCATCACTGAGAGCTATCGATTTCATATCACTTTTGGTTCTTAAGGTCGATGTTTCACACTTGAACCTTAGCTACCAATAGCCACCCAGGGCGGTCGATCTTAGATCCCGCTTGGTTCATCAGGTTGATGATGCACGCTTGAACATCGATAGTCAAAGGGAAAACACCTCTCCTAAGTGCCCCAGTTCCTCCTCACCACCCAGCGCAGTCGAATCCAGATCCTAAATGGTTCTTTAAGCCAATGCTCTACGCTTGTGCCTCAGCGACAAAGGGGGGAACACCTCTCCCAAGTGTCCCAGTCCCCCCATGCCACCCAGAGTAATCATTTCTAGATCCCGCTTAGTTCCTTATGTCGATGCTATGCACTTGCGCCTTCACGACAAAGGGGCAAACACCTCTCATAAGTGTCCCAATCCCTTCTCGCCATCCAGCGCGGTTGATTTCAGATCCCGCCTGGCTTTTTAGGGTAATGCTCCGCTCTCGAACCTTGGTGTTTAAAGGGGGAAACACCTCTCCTAAGTGCCTTAGACCCTCCTCGCCACCCAGCAGGGTTGATTCGAGATCTCACCTGGTTCCTTAAGCCGATGCTCTACGCTTGTGCCTCGGCGACAACACCTCTCCTAAGTGTTCTAGTCCTTCCTAGCCACCCAGCGCGGTCGATTTTAGATCCCACCTAGTTCTTGAGGTCAAGTAATCAAGGGACTGTTATGCCCATTCTGCAGTGAGCCTAGTGACTCGGCTTTTGTTTGGGCGAGGGCTGAGCAGTCAAGGGACTGTCACACCCGTTTCATAGTGAGTCTAGTAACTCAGCTTTTGTTTGCATGAAGGCCGAGCAGTCAAGGGACTTTCACGCCTATTCCATGGGGAGCCCAATGACTCAGCTTTTGTTTGCCCAAGGCCAAGCAATCAAGGAACTGTCCAGTGACTCAGCTTTTGGTTGCATCAGGGCCGAGCAGTCAAGGGGCTGTTACGCCTGTTCTGTGGCAAGCCTAGTGACTCAACTTTTTTTTGCAAGAGGGCCAATCAGTCAAGGGACTGTCACGCCCATTTTGTGGCAAGACTAGTAACTTAGCTTTGCTGAAGGAAATGTTCGATTGTGCTGCTGTGGCGAGGAACTTCCAAAAAACCAAACTTGTTAGTGCAAATGAAATTTAAATAGCATTTATACCAGAGGCAAACTAGAAAAATTTAGCCGTTGTTTCCTATTTCTGTTTGGCTGAGATTGTCCATTGCTGATTTTTTATTTTTCCCCAACTAAGACTATCTGTCGCTGAATGATTTTTGCATAGGGAAGTTGTCTGTCTTTGAGCATTTTTGTAGTAATGGAGATTGTCTATTTATAAATAATTCTTGTTCGTTCACTTTATTCTTCTTCTTCTTCTTCTTTTCTCTCTCTCTCTCTCTCTCTCTCTTTTTTTTTATGAACTGTATCACCAAGAAAAATTCAATGTTCACATAAATTTAATTTCCTTGGTGTTTTGCTGAATACGATCTAGAAGCTTTATTTTTTAGGCATGACCAATGAGTCCATGGGCCATGACTATAGGTCAAGTCTAGCGGCACTGTGGTGTGCAATTGACCATGGAGAGCAATCATACTGTGGGTATGTACTTAATGTGGGTGAGCACTTACAGTGGACGAGGAACTCACTTGTGGCTGAGCTAAGATCTCCATAAATCTGTAACTGAGCAAAACACCATGGTTGAGCAATCACCAAGGCCGAGGAATGGTCTGTATGGCCATTGACCATCACTTTGGACGAGTAAAAGTATGGAACGTTGCATGGGACATGCAACATGTGGTCAAGGACGTGAACTCTCTACCTCTATTGTGGTGGACCGATGAACTAGGTTCGGCCTCCTAGGTTTGAGAATGGCTGGCGAGTTATGGTGCGATGGAAGCGTTGCAGGCTTCCCCGTCAAGAAGTGTTGGTTCTATATGGACGTTGGTGCTTTATCATCTTGTGATAAAACACATTTGGGCAGGAAAAAAAACTTGAGGTGACGCCCGCTATGTGTGGTGGTGGCTTTACCCGGTCATAGGCATCACAGGAAGTGTTTAGTTGCGAAGATCGCCTGCCAGCTGTGCAAGTCTGATCCTGTGCAAGGTGCAAGTTATACATGAACTATGCAAAATGCGCGTGCACCGGTCCACCCTATGGCCAAGGATTTGTACCCATGCAATTGAGGTAGGGGAGGGTTGCCATTAAGGTTTGCGTACCCTAGGGTTCCTACATGGTGAATCTAGGGGAGTCGTCGTCTATTGCGGCGGCTTAACCGTCTAATGTGGATGGGAATGAATATGGAGGCATTTGAGAACCATTGAAGAATGCGGGTGAAGGTAGTTTATGGAGAGGCTATGCTGATATTGTGGTTAATAGACCACAACTGATATGAACCCGCAGGAAGAGAATCCTTTAAACCCACAATCAATTTGAAAACACACCCAAAAAAGTCAAACTCAAGTTAATAGAAGGAGAATCTAGACCCGATGGAACTCGTTTCAAGAATCTAGATTATATCAAAATCTAGACCCGTTGAAGAACCAGTCTCAAGAACCCAGATTACAAGGAGGAACGCCACAAAGGTTGTGATTTGCCTTTGATAAGTTTAAAAAGTTCAATCGAGAACAAGATGAGTAAACTCAACTCACAAATAAATTCAATGTTGTCTAACCTTTCAAATGAGGCTACAAAGAGTATTTAAACCAAAACCTAATTGAACCCTAGCCAAAATAAAACCCTTTGTCCCAAAACTACCCCTGATGAATAGTACATCGCTACAGTACCGCTGCTATTACAGTAATGCTACAGTAACTTGAGTTTTGAAACCCTAGTTCCTAAAATGTAACTTTCCAAATAAGACATTGGCCACAATACAAGGCCTTCCCAAAATCCTAGTTCATAAGAAATAAGACATACGTGGGCCAAGCTTCCTCAAGCCCACTTATTTTAAACTAAAAAAATAAATACTTTAATAAATTGAAAGCCTCCAAAAACAATAGACCCTATCTCTAAGTCATGTCTTCCACAGCTTGAATCAAATGGATCAATACTGGATCTACTTCTTTCAAGCCCATCTTGAGTGTTGGGCTCTTGCCAGCTTCATCCCAAGTGGATTGCACCAATCCTTGTATTGCTTCCTTGATCTTCTTGGCTCTTGATCTTGTAATTGGCTCATCTGGAACTTGCAAAGGATCTTTAAGACTAGGCCCACCTTGGTTCCCATCAACAACCTTTACCAGTTTTGAGTTTTCCAGTTCGTGAACCTAGATTTGTTGAGGGGGAGATGTTTTTAATGTTTTCTTAGGCTGAAATCTCAAAATCAGTGGAACCGTTTCTTTTTGCAATTGTTTTACAGTGTCAACATTGATGGCCATCTCTTGATCATATTAGAGGTTTTATAAAAAACAGATGGGGTCTAAATTCCATGCCAGTGGTTGGGCAATTATGGAATCCTCGTAATATAATGGTTAGACTGATAAATAAAGATGATTTTGTGACAGTTATGGCCAGAGGAAATTCTGATGTTGATGGAGTCCCTTATAAAGTTTTTCACTGGACCCCAAGATTTAATGAAGATGTGAATCTCCTATGGTCCCCGTATGGATCACGTTACCAGGGCTTCCACAGAATTATTTTCAACACTCCATGTTAAAAAGCTTTTGGGATGGTTTCAGAAAAATTTTGAAGTGTGATAATGCAACTTTATGCGTTACGAGACCTGAGGTGCGAGAATGTGTGGAGATGGATGTTTCGATGGCATTGAAATCTCATTTCTAGACTGGTCCGCCTGGCCTCGAAAGTAGTTACTATTAGGAAGTTATTTTTGAGCATGTTCCAGCATATTACAATTGGTGCCGAAAACAGGGCCATGTGGAAAACCAGTGTAAATCTAAGGAAAAAAAATACCAAGAAGGGGAAGCAGAAGGTGGCAGAGGAAGAGGACAGAACGGGGGTTGAGAAAAAGGTGTGGAAAGTGGTGGTGAGAAAAAAG
Source organism: Pterocarya stenoptera (assembly GCA_003123785.1). Taxonomy (NCBI): domain Eukaryota; kingdom Viridiplantae; phylum Streptophyta; class Magnoliopsida; order Fagales; family Juglandaceae; genus Pterocarya; species Pterocarya stenoptera. Next base: position 21,184 of record QEOT01002698.1, read on the forward strand.
TAGAAGAGAAAGGTTAGAGGACCGTAGAGGCAAAGAAAGAAAAATCGAACGCGAGGAGGAAGGCTATTTTGGAACAGATTCGAAAACAAAACAATGCCGAAAATGAAGATAAGATGGAGGTATTGTATGTTGATCCTAATGGTGTGTCACTTTCAAAGAATCAATTTATTCTAGATGATAATCCTCTGGATATTCCAGTGGGTCATCTGAGTACTGATAGTGAGAGAGAAAAATGTGATGAAGGCGTTTGGGCTGGTTTATTAGCATTGGGTCCAAATTTGTCTTGGTTTGAGGCAACTGAGATTATGGATGATAATGTCGTTGCTGATGAGTTGTTACGAGAGTGTGGTTCGCCCAGAAGTTCCTTAAAACTGATTGATGAAACTCTTGACTGTGAATTATGTCGTAGTGATAACAGGAAGGTTACTTTGGGTAACGGATGTTCAAATCATTTGATGATGGTTCATTCGTTGTCTGATAATGATAATGAAGAAGAGATTGAAGAATTGGCTGCCAAATGTTATGATTCGGATAGTTAGATTGAAGTCCCGAAAAAGAAATTTCAAGGAGGAAAAACGAAGAAGCCTATTGTTGTTCTTGAACGGACAACGTGTTCCAATAAACTTTATTAATTGATGAATATTCTTGTATGGAATATTAGAGGGATTTGTTCGTCGAAGGCAAGGTTGCGGTGTGTTCTTAATAAATACCGTCCATCGGTTGTTGCAGTGTTAAAACCATTTATTTCAGTAAATAAGTGTGCATGTTGAGCACGGTGGTTACATCTACCTAATTTTTGTAATAATATGGGAGTGGGTGGTGAGGTTCAGTTGTTCTGGGCATATGGAATTGATTTTCAGCTGTATTGGGTAATGGCTCAAGCTGTATCAGGTTGGTTTTCTCATGGTAGTTGTCGTGCTTTTGCTTCTTTTATTTATGCCAGTTGCTTCCAAGAACATCGGCGTCTTCTTTGGAATTATCTTATGAATATTGATGTTGGTGGTTTGCCGTGGTTTCTTGGAGGTAATTTTAATATAATTCAGTCTGTAGGAGAGAAAATTGGTGGCAATGGCTGTTCTTCCCGAGGTTGTGCAGAATTTAATAATTGTATTCAAGCTTGTGGTTTGGTTGATATTTCTTCTTCCGGTAATTGATTTTCTTGGTGTAATGGACGGTTAGGGGGTGGGAGAATTTTGGTTAGACTTGACAGAGTGCTGGTGAATGCAGAGTTTTTATCGAATTTTCCTAATGAGCTCATGGAGTATCTCCTCAGACATCGTCTGATCATTGTCCAATGGTTACTTATCTACTGCAGGAAAGGCGTGTTGGTCCGAAGCCTTTTCGCTTTCAAAGAATGTGGTGCCATCATGATGATTTTCTAACTATGGTGCGGGAATGCTGGAACTAGGATATTCAGGGGTGTGCGATGGTGAAATTTAGTGGCAAGTTAAAGCAGTTGAAACAAGTACTGAAGAAGTGGAATAGAGAGGTCTTCAGAAGAGTGGAAATAGATCTTAACGTAATTGAAGAGGAGCTTCTGGAACTAGAGACTAATGTCTAGCAAAATTATTCATCGGATATGGAGGTTGAGCTCTTGAGATGTAAACAAAAGCATTCAATATTTGCATAGAGAGGAGATTATGAGGTGCCAAAATTCAAGAATTAAATGGATGTGTGAAGGGGATGAAAACACAGCTTTCTTTCATGCTTCCCTGAGTTGCAAAAGAAGTTTAAAGTAGTGGAGAACATGACTCTTGAAGATGGCAGCATTCTGGAATCAAGAGAAGCGGTTCTTGAGGGGGCTGTAGATTTCTTCTAGCAGCAACTATCGACGTCGGCTGTTTCCCTTATGGAACCTGGTTTGAATCTTTTAACCTCAGTTATTTTTTATGTTGATAATCGATTGCTTTGCAGAATTCCTGAAATGATTGAAGTTAAGGAGGCTCTATGGTCAATTCCGCAAGATAGTAGTACGGGGCCTGATGGATTTTTTGCAAGTTTTTTTCATCATGCTTGGGATATTATCAGAGAAGACTTATTGAAGTTGGCTATTGAATTTTTTAAGTGGAAGGCGTTAACTACTTTTTTTGGGGCTACCAATATTGTCTTGATTCCAAAAGTGGATGATCCAAGGAATTTCTCGCATTTCCGGCCTATCAGTTTATGTTTTGTTGTTTATAAAATCCTTTCGAAGGTTTTGGTGAATCGGTTGGAGCCTCTCATGAATAAATTAATTTCTGAAGAGCAATCGGCGTTTCTTAAGGGGCGAAGCATTCTTGATAATATCTCTATTGCTCAAGAAATGATTCATAGTATGAACAAGAAAGTGAGAGGCGGTAACACCATGATTAAAATTGATATGGCAAAAGCGTATGATAGGGTGAACTAGAGTTTTTTTACGGAAGTGATGAAGCATCTAGCTTCTCAGATCATTGGAGGGGGCTAATCTTTAATTGTATTTCTTCCCCAATGTGTTCCGTTATGCTTAATAGCTCGATGAAGGGTTTTTTCAAACCTTCTCGTGGTATTAGAAAATGAGATCCTCTTTCGCCATATCTTTTCATTTTATCACAAAAGCTTTTTTCTCGGATGATTAATGATGATCTTCAAAAGGAGAAAGTCAAGCCTTTTAATGTTAATGGAGGTACCTTGATTTCTCATTTGCTTTATGCTGATGATATTTTGATTTTTGCTAACGGCGGTAAAAGATCTTTAGTGCAGATTATGAAAACGGTACATGCATATCAATCTATGTCGGGGCAATTGGTTAGTCCGGATAAGTCCTCTATTTTTTTCTCTTCCAAATTTTCGATTGCTAGGAAATTAGAGATATTGAGGATAATGGGGTTTATGGAGGGTAAATGGCTATGTAATTATCTTGGTGTTTCGTTGCATGTAGGGTGGATTACCATCAGATTATTTGACCCTTTGTTATTGAAGATTCAGAAGAAATTGGCTGGATGGAAGAGTCACATCCTATCTTTTGGAGGTAAAATTATGCTTCTCAAACATGTTTTATCTAGCATGCCAATTCATGTTTTATCTGTTATGAATTTACCTAATGGTGTTTTCAAAGCTCTCAAGAGTATCTTCTCTAATTTTCTATGGAGCTTGACTAATGATAAAAAGAAAAGAAAATGGGTGCCTTGGAAATATTTGTTTACCGGTTGAGGAAGGGGGATTGGGTATTCGAAACCTCAGTGATGTGCAAATGTCATTATTCATGAAATTTGCTTGGAAATTACTAAATGGTAATTCGTGTTGGGCAAAAATTTTTCTGGCTAAATATGTGGGTGAGAAGCACCTGTTACTCCTTTCTAACTCTACAGGCTCAAGATTTTGACAGGGCATCATGTCAGTGATGCCGATAGTGATCAATAATTCAAGAATCTTGCTTAGAAGTGGTGAATGCAAGTTTTGGTATGACAATTGGCTAGGGGATGGAGCTATTGTGAATTCAGAAGATGTTAGTGGAGACGAAAATTTATTGGTGGCTGGAATCTTAACTAATGCAGGTTGGTATGTCACTAAATTACGCACGTTGGTGTCGGAAGAAGTGGTTGAAAAAATTATTGCTTCGTCGAGTCCGACTTCTAGGGGTACTGATGTGCATATTTGGCAGCCTATTTTGGATGGAAAGTTTTCTACTAAATCTACTTGGCATCTCATTAGAGCTCAAGGGTAGGCTTCTTTGTGGAGAAAATGGCTTTGGCATAAATTTGCTCCCAAGAAAATGTCATTTCTTTGTTGGCGTGCTAAAAAATAAGTGTTACTTGTTGATGATATCCTTATTAAGTTGGGCATTTCTCTAGTATCAAAATGTCATTGTTGTGTATTACCACAGCAAGAATCTATTGACCATATTCTATGTAGTGGTGATTTGGCTGTTACGGTTTGGAATTATTTTGCAGCTATTGTGGGTGTTCGGCTGCCTCAACTTCGAAGATGGCATGTAGTTATGAATGTTTGGTGGCTTCGTGCCTCGACATCTTCTCAAGGAGGTTGTTGCCGCGGCATTTTGCCTATCACTATCACTTGGGCATTATGGAGAGCGCGATGTGATGATAGAATGGAATGAAAAAAAAAAAAAAAACTGACTGGAAAGGTGTGGTGCGGTGGATTAAGTTGATGTTAATGGACATTTTTTCTGTGCATTGGAAGTTTGATAGATGGCAGTGGCATAATCTCAAAATTTTACAAGATTTGAATTGCCCGATTGGTCGAGTTGTTAATAAAAATATGAGAGATGTGGCTTGGATAAAACCGTGTAAAGTTAAGTATAAACTTAATGTCGATGGTAGCTTGGTCGAAAGTCCTGGCTTTGGGTTTAGAGGAGGAGTTATTAGAGATCATTATGGTCGACTAATTGCGGGTTTTGCAGCTCACTATGGGCAGGTTTCCAACAATGTGGCTGAAGGGAGAGCTTTACTTGATGGTTTAAAATTGGCTCAATAATTGGGTATTCGAGACATAGAGGTGGAGTCAGATTCTGAAGTTATTGTGAGGTGGATCGAGGCCGGCAAGTGTAACTTATGGTATTTGTGGGACTTTTTGAATTAAATTGTTCCACTCATCATATTTATAGAGAAGCTAATATAGTTGTGAATTATCTTGCTAAAGAAGGTACTTATAATCGGTGTAAGTATTTTATAGACTCTGACATTGGTAGGGGGATTCTTCGAGGCTTATTACAAACGGATTACTGGGGACTTCCTTACTTACGGCTGTAATTTTTTTTTTTTGTGCTATTTTTTTTTAGCTTGGTAATTTCTTGATCACTTGGATTTTGGTATTATTTCTAGTCTTTTTGTAAACCCTCAGGTGACTATTTTGTAACCACGGTTTTCGTTCGCCATATGTGAGGGTTCATTAATAAACTTGGGACAGGGTTACTATGAGGGTGGCTACCGACTCTTTTATAAAAAAAAAAAGAAAAAAGAAAAAGTGAGGTAGGGGAATGTGATGCTAGGCAAGTGAGGCCGACGAGTGTGATGACGGGCAAGTGAGGCCAAGCAAAACTTTTGTGGTTAGGGAACATCCCACCGGTGATAGAAGATGACAGCAGGTTAGTAGTGTCCATCGTCAGCTTCATCCGTTCACGGTTGTCACTGGCGGCATGGAATCCATGCTTGACAACGAGGCTTTTGGTACCTAGGTAGTTTTCCAGTCAGTGTGTTCTTGGGCTCGTTGCCCCCCACGAGGGTGGTGGGCCACATAGAACACTGAAGAACTTGGTGGTGGCCGTCGATGGATCCACGAAATCCTGGTTTGGCAAAGCTTCATTTGTTGATGGAATTGGTATCCCATGGTGAGCTTTGATGGTGGTGGTAGTTGGAGCTTCATAGAGAAGGAGCCCCCACGGTCAAGGACCACCATTTGGTCAGTAGAAAGCATCATTGGTTCAGTTGGTAATCACCAGAGCCTTCATTTGGCTCACTATGGTGGCGAGATGTAGAACTGTGAGCACTAGGGCGTTACACGATGAGCGCCACTAGAAGAAGCCCCCATTGGGTGCACGATGACGTGCACCCATTGCACTCCCCGTGCATAGGGGCTAGTGAGCCTTTAGTGCACATTCCTTGCTCGGCCTCCGTGGCTGTGGACCATGGCGTGCAAGGCCAATAGAAGGTGCTGCCAACAGCCACACTAAGCTCATTGTGAGTGTCTTGGGTGCACGTAAACCATGCACCCGTAGTGCCTTGTGCATGGCACTATGCATGCCGCATAGCGGGTGCATGTGTCCTACGCATAGTACATGTAAGCGAACTATGCATGCCATGACAATGTACACGTAAATGTGCAGTACACTTAACTTGCATAGTTGGGAAACTTTCTTCCTGGGCGTGAAATTTTTTATGCATTGTGGACTCAAGTGCATAGTGCTCTTAACCACATGAGCTACGAAAGGCTCACTCGCCCAATTTTTTTGTAACGGTGTTATTAACGAAATAAAAATGAGAGGTGAAAAGCTGAGAATACTAATTTGAAGGAAAATTTATCTACTCCTTTGAAGACGGTTTAGTAAGCTGGAAAATTGTTCTTCTCCAACTTTCAGTGTAGAGAATAAATCAATCCCACAGATAGCGCCAATTGTTAATGGCAAAAATCGCACAATAGGTTGGAACAAGAGAAAGAGTCATACTTGGGTATGGTATTGGTTTGGGCCTCGACGAAGCGGTCTAAAGCCTATGGTGGTGGTTCGGAGCATTGATATTGTGCCTGTATGTACATCCATAACAGTAAATAGAAAAAAAATACTGGAAATGTAAATAGAGATGGAGATAGAAACATAAATTTATGTGATTCGACACATGACCTACATCCTTGGGTCATTTGGAGGGCAAATCTACTATAATAATAGTATTTTATAGTAGCTCAGGGTCTCTCATTTTTCTTTGTATAATGGTGGTCAAAGATCCCTTTGCTTGTAGAAGATAATATCTCTAGAGCTCTCGTTGTGAAGTTGAAGATGATCACTCTGTTTTTTTTGTTATACTCTTCAAGTCTTTCCATCAAATCCCCTTTTATTGTGGCCTTCTTAGTGACTGGTCTGAAGTTTAGCTTTAAGTCACTTCCTTATTTGCGTTTTGGCTTGCTTTTCTCTCATTTCTCATTTTTTCTGTTAGTTCTCTCTTTTTCTCTAACACCCTACTTTTCCTTTTCGTCTTGTCCTATTTCTTTCATTTTCCTCCTTGCTTCCTGATGATGGTCATTTGATGGGCTGAGCCTAGTATATCTAGGCCTACTATTTGTATACCATTCACACCTTTCATTATTTATATATTTTATATTTGTAATAACCCAGCCCAATAATTCTAAGATCGGAATACTGATTGGGCCTAAGTTTTATTTAATGGACCATATTAGATAAGGCCACGAATTATAAATTTTTTATATTGATTATGAGTTTTTAATTAGGCTCAATAATTAAGTTAAATCTCATTTATTATTTATTAAATGAGTGAGAATCCTTTTAGAATTTAAAGATTGGCTATTAGAAATTTATTTCAATTTAAAATTATCACTGATTGAAGTTCTCACAGTCTCAATCACTCACAATCCTACATTAATTGAACTACTAGAGTATGTTTTTAATTTCTTTACACACTAGGATTACAATTTTAGAATCCTCTTCACCTTAAAATTCTTAAACCCAACTCATACCATCACTTGCATAGTATAAAATTCTATAAATAGAGTCTCGTGCATTGTACGTACACCTACCTATTCAAGCCTAGGTTTTTGTTTGTTTTGTTTTTGGCTCTCTTTTTACCTTTAGCATGCCACAACCTCATCTCCCCCACCATGAAACACAGGAAGGCCACTATCGTCTCTTCCTCCCTCCTACTCACAACCATTGTTGTCCCTCTATCGATTTTGGTTTATGATCGGTGTGTCGAAAAGTTTAGGAAACAACACTACAAGATACGTAGTTTGATCATAAATTAGAATTGGCATACGTTAGCTAGTTATATTATTATTATTATTATTATTAAGCTAATTCTTTAGAAGCCAATGTTTTTGTACTACTCATGTCATGACATCTGCAAACACGTCGTTCATCATAATTCATAATTATGTTTCATTTTGCATATTATAGTTATGTGTGTCTGTTATACATCTCATGTTACATAAGCCACATAAGCTTTCATAAGATCAAGTATAAGATAAAGATCATATTAATTAGATTAATCAGATTGCCATTTAGATGCATGGTACCAATACAGTTAGGGTGGATGCTCAAGTCACGGACTCAAGCGTGGTTCACCATAGTATTTTATCAAATCAAATCAGCGGTTTCCCTTGTGGGTATAGGATGTGGGGCCGGTGCACAATCTTGCACACATGGTTAAGTGTGTTGGTCAGTTAGAACAATCAGATTATTCAAATAAGCAAGACAAATCAGTTAATTCATATAAGTCATGCAATTCATAGCATACATATGAATAGTCATGATTTTAAGTTTTCAGCATGAAATATTTTATGAAAAACCTTATGTTAAATATCTTTATGTTATAATGAGTTTCTTATTGAGTCATCGACTCATTTTAATTTGTTTTTATATTTTTAAACCACCCTAGATCAAAATATTTATGAAGGTAGAGCTGTAGGATAGGGCTTAGTGCATAAAGGCGTGACAATGCCTTAGATCATGTACATAGATTTGAAGTTATGATTTTTATAGCACCCACTTTCAAAAAATTTAATAAATACTTCCACACATTCTCTTTTATGACTTGAGTATTTTTAATAAAGAACAATTTTTTTTTTTTTTTTGTGGAATCTTTGTACCTCCCATAATTGTAAGAAAATATTTTTAAGTCAAGTTTAGTTTAGTAGCACTCTATAAGCTCCAAAAAATTTTTAAAAGTGATTTTATTATTTATTGTGAGGAGCGGGATGTTACAATATTTATATTTCTATAATAATTTTTCTATATTTTATATTTGTATGTCTTGGAATTTGAATACGAAAATAATAAAAAGAAATTTCTCATCATGTACATAAACCAAAATAATAAATTTTTCATATTTATTTTTTCCCATTTTACTGTGATTAAATTTTAATGTTATCCTTTTCGATTATTTTTTTGGTTACAGTTTTTTTAGTACTAGAGAATGATTTTTATTTTTAAGAAAAGCTCTTTAGAAAAAACATGCTCTTAATTTAATTTATTGTTATATGACTGTATATTCGTTGGTTAAATGAATGACAACTTGAAATATTTTCTTACTGGATTTGGATGGTGACACTTTTAACGCTTTAATTATTTTGGATCATACGCGATGAAAAAGTGTGCGGTGAATTAGTAACTCTCGATGGTAAAATAGTTTTAGATGAAAGTTGAATAAAATATTATTAGAATATTATTTTTTAATATTATTATTGTTTTCAGATTTGAAAAAATTGAATTGTTTATTATATTTTGTGTGGGAATCTAAAAAAATTATAATGATGAGATGAAACTGTTTTTCTATCCAAACGGGGTAATCAAATTAGAACAAATGGTAAATGTCATGATATTTTACGCATGGGACCTCAAGCTTTTTCCAATATTTATGTGAAGTTCGTAGAAGAGATGGAGGTCTTCAAGACACACAACGTGTCACAGTTTCTCAGCCATAGTCTAAATCAAGCTGAAAGTTAGGGCTTAATCTCTAGGATCCCAGTTGCCCGAAATGGCCTTCATGTGAACCACTCACTTTTTGTGGATGACAGCTTGGTTTTTTGTAAATCTAACCCACCTGAGTGGTGTAGGCTACAACAAGTACTGAGCAACTATGAACAAGCATCTGGACAAAGACTTAATATCGACAAAACCTCAATTTTCTTCAGCAGCAACACCAAACCTGAGGACCAACAAGCCATTTTGCAGCAATCAGGCATTAAAGCCTTAGGATCTTTTGATAAATACCTGGGGTTACCTTCTTATGTGGGTAGGAACAGAGCCAAAGCCTTTAATTCAATCTTGGATAGGATCAAAACCAAGATGATGAACTGGAAGATTAACATGTTGTCTCAAGCTAGGCAAGAAACTCTAATTAAGTATGTGCTGCAATTAATCCCCACTTATAGCATGGGTATTTTTAAACTGCCCAAAACTATTCTGAGAAGCCTCAACCACCTCTTGCAATCCTTTTCGTGGGGTCAAAGTAATAACAGATCCAAGATCCATTGGTTGAGTTGGTAAACACTTGGACAATCAAAACAAAAGGGAGGCTTAGGTTTTAGGGATTTTGAATATTTTAACTTAGCTCTTTTGGCTAAACAAGGATGGAGGATCCTTCAAAACCCCTCATCCCTTGCTGCTCGAGTCCTTAAGGCTAAGTATTTCCCAACTTTAGACTTCCTCTCTGCCAAATCAAGACCTTATGATTCTTATGTTTGGAAAAGCTTCCTTTCTGCCAGGCCAGTCCTTAATGAAGGTCTACTATGGAGAGTAGGGGATGACAACACAATTAAAATTTGGCAGGATAAGTGGCTACCATGTCCATCAACTTTCAGAGTGCAATCTCCCATCAACACACTGAATGTTGAAGCCCCAGTGTCTGCTCTTATAAATCCAATCACTATGCAATGGTATCTCTCTTTTATCTATGATAACTTTTCAGAACTTGAGGCAAGTTTAATTAGTAAGATTCCTCTTAGCCCCTGTAGAAACCAAGACATGTTGACATGGAGATGTTCAAGCAATGGTAAGTTTTCAGTGAGAAGTGCATATCACCTTCAAGGCTCTTTAAAGGAGGAGAGAATGGGATAGTCTTCAACTCAGGCCCCCACATCGAGCTTCTGGAACAAAATTTGGGGGATCAAGGCATCCCAAGCCACTAAAGCTTTTCTTTGGAGAGCAGCAAGTGAGTCCCTACCCACTAATCTCAATCTGCATCGAAGAAAAGTGATAGAATCCCCTCTCTGCCCTATTTGCACCCTTGAACCTGAATCAGTATCTCATGTTATCTAGTCTTGTAGAACAGCTCAAGATGTGTGGTCTATGAACTCAAGAAAAATCCAAAAACTGAGTATTCTGGATGGTTCTTTTAAGGATACTTTGATGCCTATCTTAGAGCAACTATCCCCTCTGGAAATCATTGAGTTTGTTGTTACTGCAAAAGCCATCTGGCATAGGAGGAATACTTGGCTTTTCGAGCAAAAGTTTCTCCCTCCTTCACAAGTGTCCATACAGATTCTTACTGAGCTGGCTTCCATCAATACCTGGTTAGATAGTGGGGTAAAACAGACTAAAGCTCAAGCGCCACACAACAACACCTGGACTGCTCCCCCACCAGATTTTTTCAAAGCTAATTGGGATGCAGCCATTGACAAGGTAACTCAAAATTGGGGATTGGTGTGATCATTAGAAACTCAAAGGGCCTTATTGTAGCTACATTGTGCTCATCTATGTTGCTGAGCCCATATCCTCTACTTGGTGAAGCAGTTGCTGCTAGAAGAGCCACTTCTTTCTGTGCTGAACTGGGGCTGCATCAAATTATCCTAGAAGGTGACTTCCTTTATGTGGTTAAGGCTGTTCACCATAATGAAGAGAGTTGGAGTTCCTCTAGCCTTGTCATCAGAGATATAAAGCACCTACTCTCCAAGAATCGCAAGTGGTCCATCTCATATGTCCCTAGGGAAGTCAATGTAATTGCTCATCATTTGGCAAAATTTGCTCTTAAGTGCTCAGAAGACTGTGTTCTTATTGAGGATTATCCTCATTGTATTCAGCATTTGATCTAATGAATGAAATAATTTCCTTTCAAAAAAAAAAAAAAAGTTGCCAAATTTCTTTACATAATGTGAAGAATCTTATTGTTTCACTATTCTTCCATTATTTTAGTGAGACTCTTAGGCTCCGTTTGTTTACACAAAATTCATATCTCATCTCATTTCATCTCATCTTAATCATCACAATTTTTTCAAATTCCATGTAAAAATATAATAAACAATTCAACTTTTTCAAATCTTAAAATAAAAATAATACTAAAAAATATATTCTAACAATATTTTATTCAACTACTATTCAAAACATCTCATCTCATCTCATCTGAACTGTGTATCCAAACCCAGCCTCAATCTTTTTAAAATTTAGAGAAATACTTTAGTTATAAAGATATCCCAAAAAAATAAATCAACAAACTAATATAGATTGATATAATACATTATATTGTAATTTTACTTTTATTGTAAAGTAAATCTAACGTATCATATAAAATCATGCTATTTTGTAGTTTTTTTTTTTTTTTGCAAGAGCTCTTTGTGACTGTAGTTTCTCATTGATATTTTATAAATAGGTCATGTTGTTATCTATTTGTGAGCTGCGTTTAGAGTCTAGAGGTACAAACCGTAATGCATTTTTTATTATTCTCGAATCAAAAGCTAGAGATCCCTTCCCTTACCATAATGTATTTGGTAAACCTTCCTACTTCGATAATATGTTATTAGACACCTTAACACGAACGTCGGTTCCATCGAGTAACCCAATACAATCTTGATAAACACCTCATTATGTCAAAAAAGTGTGTAAGTTCACCAACTAGCCACTAAATAAATTATATAAAAATTGAATTTTACCTTAAAATAAGGACAAAAAATATTGTTGTGAGAAGTGCTACAGTCGTAAAGAAATTTCATAAAAAAAATTTCACAAATTGACATGATTTTATATGATACGCTAGATCTACTTTACAATAAAAATAATTTTATAATCTAACATACCACATCAATCTCCATCAGCTCGTAAATTTATTTCTGTGAAATCTTTTTATGACTAAAACGACAAAGGGTGTAGAACAGGGTCGGATTTTTTTTTTCCGGTCTGGTCCGAAACCTGGAATCCAGGTAGATCTGGGTGGTTATCCGCTTGGATTAAACTTGGGTGGGCAAAACAAAAATCATACCTGCCCGGATCTAGTTACGCATCCCGTTTTAAACCCGATTTTCCATAACCGGCTGTTTTTTTTTTTTTTTTTAAAACAATCCTTTTGATTCGGCATCATTTTTGCACCCATGGGATTTAGGATAGGTTTGGAAGTTTCATCCCACATAAAATTCTCATCTCATCTTAACTTATCATTACATATTTTTTAAATTCCCATACAAAATATAATAAACACGCCCCGATCCTGGAGGTCTGGAGAGTTAGCTCTTAATACTAAATATCAACTTCAGTATTACAACTATAAAATCCAGGAAACTCTTTAAAATATTAATTCATTACTCAACCCAAATATTCATGTTTCATCATAGGGACAACAAGAAATTCTCTAAACATAAATTAAAAACTCCCCAAATACTTAAAAATATCTTTAACTCATCCAATCCAAATAACCAAAAATAAAACAATTCCCTAGCTACTACTCTCAAATAAGCACTTGTACCCTCAGGCACTTATTCCACCACAATCACCACACATTGTTAAAATTACCTACTCTTGTTCTCCAACTGAACCATCAAAATTATCTGAAAAATATGTAGAGATAAGGGGTGAGTTATTAACAACTCAGTAAGTAAAGAACATATACTAGTGTGTAAACATGAGCATTTACAAAATTCAGAATGCAGAACAAAATATTTTTACTTTCAGAATGTAGAATCAGAACATGTTATCAAAAATATCAGAGCGAAAGTTTTAGAAAAATATTCTTATTCAAAGTCTTTTGGCATAGCATAACTGACCACCATCATACCAGAATATCATATCAAATCAGAGGCCATGTTTAACCCCTGTGATAGGGTTGTGCAAATCTCGGTAGCTAACCGAGCAGAAACAAAATGTGAATCTTCCCCTTATTTATTCTCGGAGTCCCGAGTGTGCACACAGGAAAGACCATCAAAAAAATCACTTTGTTTCCAAAGTGGGTGCACCCTAAATAGAATAGTTGGTACCTACCAACCCAAACAGAAACCACTATTAGCACCCATGGTAGGTCAAATAGATCATCATCCACAAACCAAACTCAGATTCAGAATGTCATGTCAAAAGTTTTCAGAAATCACATTATATCATATCAGAGTACAGAACATTTTCAGAATAGAATAGAATCAGATCACAAAATTTCTTACTCGCTCTCTTTTGCACAGTTTGAAAACAAAATGCAAGAAATAAGCTCATGTCTACACCAGTCATGACAAAAATGTTTTCTCTTTCATTAGAGTTCAATGAGTAATAACGAACAAATAACTGAGGTTATTTTCACACTTCTTTTCAAAACATATAATGCATATTTTTATAAATCAACCTCAGTTCTTTCAACTTTTTCAAATCCCAGTTCAACTTTTTCAAATCCCAAAACAATAATAATATTAAAACATAATATTTTAAACTTTCAAACAAAACACAAAATTTTCATCTTATCTTCGACGACTCTCACTTCTCACACTCATCTCTCTATCTCGGAGTCGAAGGAGTGAAACCCTAGCCGTCAACGGCATGTTCATCTCTCTCGCTCGATTTGTATAGATATTTTTAGGTTGTGTTTAAAGTTAGATGCACTTTGGATTTAAGGAAGTGGGTTGCTTTGCAGTGATCATGTTGTTAATTTTTCCCTTTTTTCTTTCGCTTTTCTATACTTTGAAGAAACTCATGATTCCCTTTTTTTTGTAAATGATTGTTTCGGGATTTTTGTGTTTTAGGATTTTATTGTATTTTTGGGTGTTTTAGGATTTGGTTGTAAACGATGGGACCGAGTTATGAAAGAGAGAATAAGAGGGTTTTTTTTTTTTTTTTTTTTACGTATGATATGAGTGGTTGTTTCAGATGGAGAGGGTTTGTTTCTGGTTTTGGGGAATTAACCAAGGTTTCTTGTAGATATTTTGATTTGGTATCATTCTTGTATTAAATTCTTGTTTAGATTATGATTGGTTTTTTTTTTCTTCTTCCTTTTCTTCTTCTGCGTTTTCTTCTTTGCTTTCAAGTATAATTTCCATAGCATGAACACATCCAATAAATAGTCTTTCTCATTATTCATTAATACTGTTTTGGCAGACGGCTTAATGACAACAAGTTAAATGGGCCAATCCCCAAGGAGCTTACCGGTATTTTTAGCCTCAAAGTTGTGTAAGTTTTATTAATATCCTTTTGGTGGATCCAGTCTCATGCTATTTTGTAGGGTAACACACTTATAGAATAGACATGAAACTGCTATTTGTCTTTTCAGAGATGTCTCGAACAATGATTTATGTGGAACTATTCCAACCAGCGGACCATTTGAGCACATCCCTTTGAACAATTAGGTTTTTTTATGTTTGTATCTTTGGGAAAGTAAGTACTCTTATGTGGTTAGACCGTAAAGCATGAAACACTGGCATAGCATCCTTGTGTTTAAGTTCAGGGTATAAAGTTGAAATGTATTGCATATATCCAATCAAATTGTGTCACTTCATGATTTATTTTATAAGCTAAGTTTATTTCTTTAACACTTCGACATAAACAATTGCAAATTATATGTCGACTTTTAAAAGTTAAAGCCTCATTTGGTTCAAAATATTGGGAGATTTTGTATTTTTGATTTTATCTTTTCTCTGACTATCTCCATCTCATTGTGTTCTTTTTAACTTCAAGAGTTGACTACTTTTTTTCTTTTACTTTTCATGGGTCTGACTATTGTTTGAGACTTCACATAGACCACAATGCATCTCTCTAGCTCTCTCTGTATCCCCCCTTTGGCTCCCCCTGTTCCATATAAGTGCTCATTTGAATCTTCTGCACAATGAACTTGGGTCATTGTAGCTTACATAACTACATTGGTTCTGTGTTTTGAAAAAGTGTAAAATGTGAAGAAAATTACGTTACGATAGATTTGTTTAATTGGCCAAGCTTGTTTGAGCTTTTATATGTAATCTCACCCTCTTTCTCACTAATTATATTTGCGGTCATTGTTGGTTCTGTTAAATCAACTTTTACAAAAGCAAATACATTATTTTGAGAGTGCTCCTAGAAGAAAGAGGAGACTTTTTCTTGGTGATATAGACCCAAGATCTAAAGCTGTAAGACACTTGTTTCAAGTTTTATTCTCTTGTTCTTTTTGACTTGTTGTTTCTAATCATTATAGTTTTTATTTTTCTGTTGTAATTGATGTTATTGGCAGCTTATGGAGAGACAGTCTAGTAGAAAATTTCCTCTCAATTCCAGATTCAAGCTGTGAAGACTAATACATTTTGTTCTTTGTAAATTTATGTTTTAGTTTAATTAGTTGGGATGTATTATTATTTCTTTTATTTTTTTATAAATTTATGTTTTGCATTGTGATGTAACAACAATATTATTTATTTTGCATTTTTATCTTTAATTTTTTTTTTTTATAAAAATCTTTTGAAAAGTGTTTAAATTATGTTCTTAAAAAAACTGGGTAATTTAAGCATATCATAATTTTTTAAAAAAAAAAAGTGCCATAAAAACATTTTTTCAAGTTTTAAAGTCTTTTTTTTTTAAAAAAAAAAAGNAAAAGGGAAATAAATTCGGTTATCCGGTTAAAAAGAAAAATAGATAAATTTGGATATCCGGATTAAATCTGGTTATCTGTCCGGATTAAATCTAGATTAATCCAGGTAGATAACCGTCCAGATTTTTGCATTTAGATCCGGATCCGGTTATGGCCGAATATCTGGATCTGGATCCGGTTGAACACTCCTAAAAAGGACTATAGAATTGTTCAGGAATGACTATTGATAGAGCAACTGGTTTTATGAGCGATGTGGCAAAGTCTTTGCCCAAAACATTAGGAGCCAAAATTTTAACACCTTTACATGAGGAATCAGATCTGTTTCAACTTTTGTTAGTGATGCCTACATAGTTTTGATGGATAATCTAGTGTGAGTATTGCTACACGTACATATAATTCTACATACAATATTATATGTATTGAGTGATAGCTTTATTTTCAATTGCAAATACATCAGCACGTATGGTTATATAAATAAAATTATAAATATAGATAGTATTTTAAATATTTTTAATAGTTAATGAAGTGATTATTATTTCAATAGCATTTTTAATAGTATTTTAAAATTATAAATACAGATATTTTAATGGTTAATAAAGTGATTATTAGTGAATTTTTATATATTTTTTAATTTTTTTCTTAGTGGCTAAGAATGTTTAAAAAATATTAAAAAAATAAAAAAATTCATTTATACTAATGTACACATTTGGTGAACACATTAGTAGTCACCTAGCATTGCCCTTCAAAAATATTACTTGGGGTATTGGTGCTGTTGAGCGCGTGGGCATATTCTGTACTATAGATCAAACAAATTTTGTAGTATAGCGACGTTGATGCTGTTTTACGTGTATGGCAACCTTCGTATCAAAAAGGAAAAAGTAACAACATGTGCCTGTCAGCACTATATTTGGAATGGGCCTTCCTTACAAAATATATATGAAAGTAATAGTGGTCCAGATTTATACATTTTTTTTTTTTGTTTAGAATTGAATTAGTATACGTGGATTTTAAAAATTTAAGAATTGATTCATTATCGAAATAATTTACTATTTTTTCAGTTTTGATCCGATCTGATTTTTCCAGTTTTACAGATTATTTATATTAGTAATAATATAATGTTTACATATACTAAATTATTATTCTATTTATATTATAGTATAACTACATTATTTTATAATAATTAACACATACTAATCTAATATTGAATTTAACTTCAGTCTATATAAATTCTAGAATTTTTATATGAGTATATATGATCAAATGTGTAAAAATATATTTATAAAAAAAAAATATATTTATAATTTATTATGCCAAAAATGTATTATATATATATCAAAAGTAAGTTTATATTAATAACTTAATATTAATGTTTATATTTAAGATTAAAATTTTATGTTATATTAATTTTATATTATAAGATTAAAATTTATATGTTATATCAAATGTTATATTAAAATTATAAGATTAATTTTTTGTTATATCACATGTTATATTAATTAACAATTTAACATATAATATATTATAGAATATAAAAAATTATAAATAGATATCTCAGTCCGGTTCAATTTAAACCGATTTTAAAAAACCGGTACTGCACATCACCACTTACGAACTGAAACAAATTCACTGATTCGGAATGATTCGATTCGGTTCAACTGATTTTCATTTTTTTTTTACATCTCTAGAAAGTAATATACATGCATGAAAGCACGTCCTCAAATTGAAATGAGTCTTCCTTACAAAATATGGTATTTTTTGTTGGGTTATCATTTTTTTAAAGAGTATTGCTACTATGCCATCTCAATTATACTGCTCATTTTGCTTTCAATGACGTAGCACCACCACATAGTATCACGTGATTTATTAAAAAAATTAAAAAAATATATTTAAAAAAGAGCGTTTGAAAATACAGAAAGATGAAGATTGAAATCCTAAGTTCACTCTATCTCTTTTATATTTACATTTTTCATTTTTTTAATAAACCACATGACACAACATGATGATGCCACGTCAATGGCACAAAGTGAACGGTATAACTGGGGAGGCATAATAGCATTTCTTTTTTTTAATAAATAGTTTTGTTTTAAATATATAGGGGTATAATAGTAATATTATTATACAAGTCTTCGTTTTTCATTCCATATAGTTATGCTCTCAAGCAAGGTTATTTATTTTCCACTACCTTTCATCCTCTTTTTTAAAACAGCCAAACAAGAAAGATTCCTTCCATTCCTTTCCATTATATTCCATTTCCATTCCATTGCGTTGCATCTTTTAGTACTTTATTTATTCCATTTCTCTCTAAACTCCCAAAACCAAACCTAAAACCAAACCTAGAGCATTCCCAATGGATCATATATTTTACGTCTATATGTAAAATAGTCAAACAAATCTTCAGAAAACCAACCGATTATCCAAATGAAATGTAAAATATATTTTTGCTAAGTATCAAACTAAATGATACTATTCACCCACGTATAAATCTTTATACATTTATATTTTTCCCTCTCTCTCTCTATTCGCGAGATATTATCGTCAATTTATACATCTGACGTTAATGCTCATTGGCCTCGGAGTTCAAAATCTGTTCAAATATTTGATCGAACGTGGAAAAATATACTTGTTACTGACTCTAGGCCTATAAATCTAACTGGCATACTCACGTGCTACTCTACTTTTTGTGCCTATTTTACTAAATTGACCCTATTATTAGCTTACTTACTA
>QEOT01002698.1:60218-72077 GCA_003123785.1 Pterocarya stenoptera
ACAAGAAACCAATTAAACACACATTACAAAGATTTATATGGTTCGATAACGTGCTTATGCTCATGGAGTTGTAGATGATTTTATTCTGAGGAAAGTAGAAATACTTTGTAGGGCAATACAATGTTTCTCTTGCTCTCTTTCTCTCTCTCAAGGGTTGCCTCTCTGTTTCTCTTTGTTCCACCTAATGTTTCACACCAAAATCGAAACATATATAATACATATAGGCATGTGACAGAAATCTTAGAAACACAATTATCGAGTTATTTGCTCGAGCGAACTCTCTATCTCATGTTCGTTCGAGTGACTTATCAAATAAACTTTCAACCTGAACTTCACTCAAGTGACTTCTCGCGCGAACGTTGAGTAAACTTTCTATCTGGTGTTTCTTGAGTCGCAAACCAAGTCAATTTTTTTTTTTTTGATTGGGTCATCAAATCAGGCTCCACATATCGAATAGTATGTGTGAAACACAGAACTTATTGTGGGACCTATTATATTTAAAAAGAATCAAAACATCAATTTTTTTTTATGTAGATTGAAATGGCAAGTTTTCGCATCAGCGATTCAGCAATGCGTTTAGTGTGCCAATAAAAAAAAAAGGCAAATCGATTTATTCTGGCCCAAAAGAGGTGATTAGTTGGTTAGTTAACTTTTTAGACTCAAATATACGAATATTTACAAGAAACTTAGAGCAGATATTTATAAATGGTTATAAATTCATTACTATTCAACGTCGGAAGCATAAATGTCGACATCCCAAAATTTTAATAGTATCATATCTCAGATTCTCAAGCATTCTCTAATATCTAGGTGCCAACATTGTTCCTATTATTTAAATAAAAACGAATTACGGCAACTCTTGTTGATCTGTTTTCATTTATTTATTAATCATTCTGGTCGTCTAGTCTTTGAAACTCAAATAAATCAGATACAAATTCATATTATTATACTTCATAGAAGTAGAATAAATACGGAACTTCATTCCTTGCTTTAGAAAATAAAAATGCACATTCATATGCAATAAATGCAACTTTTCTAACAATCTTTGGCATTCTACTAACCTTTATCACCTTCATTAATAATAAAGTGTAGATCTAGCCACTCAGTGGTGTGGTGGCTGGGGTGTCAACCACCTACAACAACCATCTTTAGCTGTCTTCTTTTAAGCTCGGTTTGGATACACAAACCTTTTTATCTTATCTTATCTCATTATTATAATTTTTTTCAAAGTTACATATAAAAATATAATAAAGAATTCAACTTTTTCAAATCTTAAAATAAAAATAATACTAAAAAATATATTCTAATAATATTTTATTCAACTACTATTCAAAATATCACATCTCATCTTATCTGAACTGTTTATCCAAATCCAACCTTAGTTTTCAATTTTTATCACACAATTTTTTTTTATTATAAAAAACTTATTTCCCACTTCTTTTAAAAATTTAATTTCTTACTTAAAAAAAAATTAAGGCTGACATATGGCAGTTTGTGATTGGGCCACATGCTTTTGATTAAGGTTGATGGCCACGTCCCGATCACCACACCATTTTGGTCGTCATCATTTTGACTCCTAAGAGCATTGACAATGTGAGGGCCCAAGTTTGTCTTGTGTGTGTTTGTCTAGTGGAGTTGGAGCCCAAATTGTGGTAAGTGGGTTTAATTGTGTGAAGTGGGTTCTTTTTTTAGTATGAGTTAGATTGATTTTAGTGTGAAGTGAGTGAATTCGGGCCCAGCCCATGTGCATGTAAACCCACCCCTTTTCCCCACTAAAACGGTGTTGTTTTGAGGCATGGACTAAAATTCAGTCTTCCTTCTCTAAACAAAGGGTAAAACCCTAAGACCCCATTTTCTCCCCTGCACCGCGCGACTCCCATCTCTTCCTCTTTCTTTTCTTTTCTTTCTTTCTTCTCCCTTTTTCTTCTACTTCCCCTACCTCTGCATGTGACCTGTAGTGCCTTTTCCCACCGCCACCGAATCGCCTCCACGTGTTCTTCGGGCAGAAGCCCCTTTCCTTCGTTTGCCTCCACCGCATGCCCTAACCAATCTGCACCATTTGATCTCTGCAACTCGTGAGGCCCTCAGCCATGGGAGCTACTCGCCGCCGCTGCCCACCGTCCCCCACCACCAATTACAGCCACGACTGCGACCTCCGACCCCCAACCCTTGGCCTATAAATAGGCCGAGTCTCTCCACCCCCAAATCATCCCTCAAACACCCTCTCCTCCTCTCAAATATTGTCTCTTTGCCATCATCTCCCTTCGATCTTCAATCTGTAGCCTTTTAGAACTTTTTCTCCAAGCTCTGCCGTGTGCCGCTGCGGGCTGTTAGGGACTCTGATCAAGTCCCTAAACACTACGATCTCCTCTCCTATGTCCTCCTTGTATTGACCGAGTGCCAAGTCCTCTCTTGCTTGGATATGACGCAACAATGGTGATGATGGCAACTTTGGTATGGTAAGGTTAAGTGTTTAGGTTTGAATGCATGTATGGGAGGGTAAAAAGGGTCGATGAAGTGTATGGGTGAATATAGCTCAATGTGGTTCAACTATGGCTTGTTCTTGGATGGGTGCTGAGTGGGTGGATTTAATGATTGATTGAGTGAGTGAGGTTAGGATTCGGCCAAGAGGCAACTAGGATTGCTAAAACTTGGATGGAGGTTAGGGTTTCGGTGGAGGCAGTTAGTGTTGCCAAAATATTGAAGAGGGAGATATTTTAGGAAAGATTTCTAAGTGATAGGAATCCTTATGGAAGAAGGAGATTTCGAGTTTGGCTAGTTTGGTAAGTCAAAGATGGACTTGAGGTATTTTAGGAAAGAGTGATTTAAGGAATTAAAGATGATTGACAATTCCTTAAATCAAGGGATATGATTTGGAAGAGGTCAAGGGTGCCACAAGGTGAATGTTACCTTATATGGACTAGGGTTTCAGCTAGGGTTGGTGGGAGTGTGAAGATGGAAAGTATTTTGGGTTGATCGAATATGGGAGGTGGTGAATTCGACTAAGGCTTTATGGAGTAGATGATGTGGTCAACTAGGGTTTCCAGATTATGGAAACACTAATATGGGAAGAGTGGTGGTCGGCTAGGGTTAATTCAAATGAGGCAAGAATGCTGAATTTTGAATTTGGATGGATATGGTAAGTGAATTTCGGCTAGGGCTAAAATGGATGAGCCAACAATTTATGTAAAGTTGACAAACACTATGCTTGGCCGAAATTATGGTTTGGGTGGATTGAAAGGCAATGCAATGGATGAATACCAAGAACGAATGATGAATACTCAAGAACAAAGCAAATACTTATGCACTTGAATGAACAAATGAAAATAATCTAACAAATGATTCACGAATTGCACAAGTGTTGAATAAACCTCATGCATTAATGAAATAACAAGAACAAAGATAAACACAACTTGGATTCACGAATTGCACTAAGTTGTAAGAACAAGATAAATGAATCATTCCAATTGAATGAATTGCATGGAGAGATCATTTCTTTGGGATTCATGAATTGCACCCAAAAAGCCTAAGTGCATGGTGGTCTTCGGTCTGGTCCATGGCTAGGTGGCATGGCATGTCTAGCTGTGGTGTATGGCATGACGCCATGCAAGGGCAGACTGGTGGGCATGGCATAGTGCCATGTTTGGCTTACTGATGGTTAGCCATGTGTGCATACTGCAAGGCATGGGCTGGAACCATGCGCTGAATGGCATGCCCACCAGGCATGCCATTGGCCTGCTTTGCATGGCACGGGCTAGGCCGTGCGCTGGATGACATGCCTGGAAGGCATGCCACTAACTTCACTGGCGTGCGGCATGGGGGCCACGAGGCTGGGCATTGGGGCATGGGCGCACGCATGGGCGTGTACAAGATGGGCGTGCGCATGAACGCTATGCGCTTGGTGGGCGGGCTCATAGCCATGCAGCCAGTGTACTGGCACAGGGCCACGCGGCGCATGGGCATGCGCATACTTGGTCGTGCGCTGGGCTACACACGGCCACTAACTTTTCTGGGCCCTTGGCCTAGCTCGTGCATGGGCGTGCGCATGGCCTGCATGATGGGCACCCCGTGCGTGTCATGGCACGGGCCAAGGCATGCATGTGGTTGGTCCATAGATATGCTGGGCACCCCGTGCTTGACAAGGCACATGCCAAGATACGTCCAAGGGCCGTCCGAGGGGCATGTCCCTGACATGGCTAGGACATGGGCGGCACTCCTAAAGGTGACTTTAGGTAGGGGTCTAACACAACCTCTTCCAGCAGGTTCGTAGTGGTCGTCTGACCCCTTCCCATCTGCTAGGCCTTTTCCCCCCTCAGATCCACCCCAACCTGATGCCCAGAACTCCCTTTTGAGACCTGCTCCGCCGTGCACCATCACCTTCAGCCGTGAAAATCCCTTCCTCCACCCATTGTCACAATAGATCTTCCTTCCTGTGATTTTTTCTGGTTGTGGATCTCCTCGTTTCGACCAAATCTGCTATTGCCTCCACCGCACCGCCAACTTTGTATGTCGTCTGACCCTACGTTTTTTATTATTTCTTATTTTGGTTGCCGCTATTAATTATTGGCAAATTTTCCACTCGCGGTGACGCTCAAGCACACACACTCGTGGGATCTCTTAGATGGCACGCGTGATCATCCAGAACTTTCGTTCTGGGTAGTAAGACCCTAGACTGACCCTTGGATTACTAAAGCTGGAAAAATGTGTTATGTTGTAGTTTAGTTGTGGTTGGTTAAGTAGGCAAGGGCCCTGTGAAGTGTTGGGTTATAATATCGTGGTGGTTGTTGGAATTTTTGGTTGAGAGCTAGATGGAGTGTTGGGAATTGCGTGTAGTTGTGGAAAAACCTGATTCTTTGAAATTGTGAAATTTGGGATGTTTGTTGTATTGTAATATTGCCATGTCATCCAATAACTGCTTGTCATGTATTTGCATTTTTAATTGTTATTGCTTGTCGTGATATTAATATTGTACTATGTTCTATGGTTGTGTTGTGAAACCGGTAAAACTGTGGTTTTGGTGTCAAATGATTAAAAGTATATTTTGTGGGTGCAAGCATATCACGACCCCAAGCTGAGATGTGATATTATCTCGGTGGAGTTCCTCTAGTTACTCGGGAGCTTGTAAAACTGAATGACTTCCCCTGGGCTGTTGTCGGGCGACGGTAGGCTTGGCCAAGACAGTAACGCTCTTGGTATGACTCCTTGGCCCCTCTGCTAGTGGGGGTTAGAGGATGTATGGTTACGTAAGCATTGGGCGCAAAGCTGGGCATCGTTCGTTACGAAATCACACTCACGGTCATTACCCATAGTGTGACGAAGGGAGCCAGAGTTTGCAGATGGTCCCTATGGGAGACCATGGTGCACACTGTCATTAAATAAATGTCACTTGTGTGTAAACATGATTTTTGGCGTGAGTGGCTCTAATTGAAGAAATTTTTGAGTAAAGATTACAAAACGGGTATTTTGGACAATCTCTTATTATTGCTGTCCATGTTTGGAATTCTTGGTTGTTGATCTGTGGTTTTACTTGTTGAGATTGCAAGATCTCATTGTAGTGTTCCCACCTATTATTCTGTTTCATAGAACTGTAGACTTTGATACAGAGGACAGGTTTGAGTAGGATGGACTGACCCCACCTGAAGAGTGATTACCAGGGGTTTATTTATGTTGTAGTGGATGAACTTTTTTTTTTTTTAAATTCTTATTTTGATCAGCTGGATGATTGTAATAACTTTATGGAGGACTTTTTGTTGGATTGTATTTTAATTTTCTAGTACTTAGTTTAGACTGCCTTACGATTTTCTATTGCGTTTATAAACTGTACACTTATTGCATGTCTGCACACGCTTGCACTTGACGATGGGTGTATGACCCGAGTGGCCTTCACCTCGGTGTCGTGACTATAACCAAATCCCACGTGGGGGTTGAGGCGCCACATGCAATAAGTTATGCAAATGCAATCACAATTTACATAATATTAAATGATTTTGCATTTTGCATTTGGCTATTCCATTTAAAACTTATTTTCACATTAAATTATCCATCTATTAGTAAAAAATAATAATAAAATATTATTAATTTAATAATAATATTTTTTTCTAAATTATTTTTCTATTGACAAGAAATATTAATGTTCTACAATAGGATTTTGGTCATTCCTTAAATAATTTAATTAGTGATATTTTAACACCAATAGTTAAAAAGATGATTTTATTAACATAATTACCCTTTTTAACAAGATGATTTTTATTAGTGATCAAACGTGGATTATTCAAGTACAAAAGACCTGGAGTATACATCAGAATGCATCAGAACGTTCCTTGGAGTATATATCAGTATACATTGAGGAAGAGAGAGTGTTCACAGCCAAGAAAATATTTTTTATTCAATTTGTTCTAGCTACAATGACTACCAAATATGACCCACAACACTAATTTACTGTAATTATAATTCATCTTCTTTTGCATTTATATAATCCAATACAACATATGTTTGGGCTCTATTAGCCAAACTCTTCATTTTTATTTGCATTTGCATAATCCATTGCCAATGCTATAAGTCATTTATTTTTCTCCTATGAATAGTCAATTTATTATTTAAGATACTTTTTACCCTTTTGTTAGTTTTTTCTTTTATTCAGAAACACCAAATTTGT
This sequence comes from Pterocarya stenoptera, assembly GCA_003123785.1. Lineage (NCBI taxonomy): Eukaryota > Viridiplantae > Streptophyta > Magnoliopsida > Fagales > Juglandaceae > Pterocarya > Pterocarya stenoptera. Next base: position 66,874 of record QEOT01002698.1, read on the forward strand.
GGCAGGATGAGGATACATGCAGTTTAATTTCATATTTTAATTCCATTTCATAATTTGGATTTTTCATTTTCAATAAAAATTTCCCATATTGTCAAATTTTCAGCTATTTAAGCCCAATTCATGGGCTTAATTGGGACACTTGAATTTGAATAAGGAAAAATCTATTTATCAACATTTTTGTCATCATCCTCTCAACATTCCTTAATGTAAAATTAAATGATATGCCTATAAGTAAAGCATAATAAATAATCTTAAATAATTTAATACCACGTCAAAGGATTATGTGATGATAATAGTAAGAATAACGATGGGTAGCGTTATTTTTTGAATAATACTAAAAAATTTTCAAAGTTATCGTGATCCCACCCTCTCAATTTGGTAGGAAGGCCGGGTTACGAAAACATGATCAAATACATAAATTTGGGCCATGTGCCTTTTTACACATAACAATGCTTAATTATTAGAGTACGTCGAAGTCCTAAAATTTGAAGGGCGCCTCCTCTCTCTCATTCTCTCATTCCTCCATTCAACTTGTCTATTAAGATTTCTTTTGTTTAATTTTATTTTTCTTTCTTCAAGGTTGAAAGGGACAGATCTACAATTTCTCGGCAACACACAAAGACACACGCGGCACAAGTAGATTCATAGGTAAAAAATCATTCAGAAAAAAGTGGTGATTTTGCGAAAATCACCGTGTGTGATTCTCACGCGCCACCCACATCTGCGCATGGTCCTCACGCGCCACCTCTTCTGGTAGCTCTTCTTGACACACGTCAAATCACTGGACTCGTCACCACTAAACCTTTTAGATTTGACCTTTGTGGCTAAAAAGAAACAAGTGTGTTGCCTTCGTAGGCCGTCATAAATTTCAAAGTCTACTAGAGTTGGTCCAAACTGGAATCCGTTCTTTTTCATATCTATCTTACTGCTTTCCTTTTTGGTTTCCTTATTGTTAATTAAAATAAGAAAAGAGTTAATCTCTCAGACATTTGTCTACAGAGGTTGAGTTCTCTCTTTCTATGAAGAATGAGGTTGAGTCTCTGTTTAGGTAGAGAGTGTTGTCTCATGGACGTTTGTGTTGAGTTTTGCTCTTTTTGCTTTAGTCCCACATTGGTGGGGAAGAAAGGAGGAGCAAGGCCTAAGGCTTATAAAAGGATGATTAGCCTCCTTAGCTAAGTGCACTAGTCAAAGTTTAGCTAGTAACTTTTACTTCAGTAAAAGGGGAAGATGTGAGAGTTAAAGTTTTGCTAGTGGGGAAGCTTTGTGGGTGTATTTGGGGTGAGGAGAAAAATTGTGTAATTGTAACAATTTTTCACATTACTAATTTTCTTCTCTGGGTCTAGTGGTTTTTCTCCTGTTTTGGGGGTTTCCCACGTAAATTTCTGGTATTTTGATTATTTCTCTATTTTTCATGATATTCCTACAAAGGGTAGATCCTAGAGGGTGAATTTGGGAGGTCCAAATTTCCAACAAGTAGTATAAGAGCCTAGGTCCTTTTGGTGGAGTGGAGTTTTGGTGTGGTAATGTAGATATGTACTATTTAAGGAGGTTTTGTCTAGGAGATTGAATTTTAAGTAGGACCGTTGTGACTCCCTCCAATCTTTCTTGGGAACCTTGAAGTTCTATTTAGGAAAGAAGAATCTTTCCTGGAAACATACTTATTGAGTAGTACTATTCATTTCTATGGTAAAATTCATCAAGGCAATGTTAGGAAGTAAGACTTCAAATCCTATCAGATTTGAGGTGGAGAAATTTGATGAGAGCATCAATTTTGGCTTGTGGCAAGTGTAAGTCAAGAATATTTTGATTCAATCATGATTACACAAGGTGTTGAAGGGCAGACCAACCCTTGAAGTCAGCAGTGATACTAGCGACTAGTGAAACGGCTAGTACAAGGAGCAGGTTCAGCAAGTGGCTCCAAGTCAGTAAATGAAGATACTGGTAATGAAGCTAACTTTGTGTCTCTCTCCATGGAAGACTATGTCTTTTGAAAATGGACATGTACATCCTCATGGCAGGATAGAGGATGTGTTAATGTTTGCGGATCCAAAAGTTTGCACACAGGCATTGGTTTGTCATTGATGCAGGGTGTGTAATGGAAATTCATGTCGATGGCTGATGAACTTCCAGGAAAGCCAAACATGGAAGTTACACCATAATTTTCAGCAAGGTTGTTTTCGACATGTGCCAAAGTGAAATACTTGAAATTGGTTTATTCTGAGTGGGTATGCTTTTATGGTGGAGCATGATAACAGAAGCTATGAAGATTTTCATTGAGGTGGAGCATGGCTTTGTGAACCAGTTAAGTAGTAAGGTGGAGATTGCTGGGTTTTGCTCTTTTGGCTTCAGTCCCACATTAGTGGGGAATAAAAGAGGAGCAAGACCTAAGGCCTATAAAAGGAGAATTAGCCTTCTTGGATAAGTGCATCAGTCAAAGGTTAGCTAGTAACTTTTAATTTAGTAAAATTTCTCTGTTGACCTTTTTTGTAAAAGGAGAAGAGGTGAGAGTTAAAATTTTGCTAGTGGGGAAGCTTAGTGGGTGGGGTGAGAAGAAAAATTGTGTGATTGTAACAATTTTTTATATTGTGAATTTTCTTCTCTAGGTCTGGTGGTTTTTCTCATGTTTTGGGGGTTTTCCACGTAAATTTCTAGTGTTGTAATTATTTCTCTATTTTTCTTGATATTCCTATAAAGGGTAGATCACAGGGGTTGAATTTTGGAGGTCCAAATTTTCAACAATTTGTCTATAACGAGTATCAGTAATAATGAAGATCAGACCAATCACAAAAGGAAATAGTGTACTAGTGTAGCTTCAAATGCATTATTTTGATTTATGATATTGTTTGATATGAGAACATTTCAGAATATATCCGGTCATGGATGTAAGTTTATTTGATGAATGAAATATGAAAGTTTCCCTTAAACAAAAAACTTATCAGAGTACACCTATCATGCTACTAATGAATGCTATCGTTGCAGAGGACATAACCATGAAATTATAAAGTACCAAAGAAACTAAACATAATCGTAGGTGCATAAAGAGAATCAAACCTCGTAAGACATCATATCCATACATTAATAAATGTCCAAATAAAAGGTTCCACAATCTGCACAAATTAGACTAAACATTGTCTTTTAAAGGTCATTATAAGAAAACTATTTATTTTTTATTAGTTATTTTTTGCAAAAAAGATAAGTCTATTCTCGCCGTAAATAGTCATTTTTCCTGTAAATAAATCGTTATAAATATTCATTTTTCTTATAGTGAAAGTGCATGAAATTCATAAACAAATTGAGCTGTGTTGTAGGCATTTGCCCAAACTCATGTACGGTAGATAGTCGAGCTGGTTGTAGGGATAGTCGACAAGATCCTATACTTTTTGGCTCTACTCGGCACTTGCACTAATAGCGGTGGTTTAGAGATTTGGACATCATGTGCATGGGACTACCACGTGAGTATTATGACTTAAAATTGATTGCATTTAATTTTGTACCACCAAGTTTTCTAAACATATGATATTGGTTAGTTTTGATAAAGCATGTGCCACTCCCAATTCCCTACTTGGGATGTAACAAAGTTTTGGAGCGTCAGAACATGCAACACATGGTTACATACTCCCGTTTATAATAGTTAATATGCAATACATCATAGTATACAACCAGCTGTATGCAATAATCATAGTGGAATAAAGGTGACTAAATATAACATATGCCAGAATGACTAAAACATCACAATTGCACTAATAATCATCATAAGTTCAACTTCAAAGTAGCATCTCCATAATACAAGATACTCAAAATAATAAGTCTCAATGGTTAGATTAACTCTTTCATACGCTCTAAGGTACGAAGAGTTAAAGCTATGAACATCAAAATAAGCTCTAATCTTTTTTTGAGGTTCGATTCATCTTCAATCAGTTGGATTCACTAGTCCTGGTCCATCCTGCCTGTCCTCGTCTAATCATGATAAAATTACTACTATTCCGGGGGGGATGGTACTAGGACTACTATAGTGAGATTCCTTGAAATCTTAGCAAGTTAACAATCAATGTGCACAGAGATAAATTATGCATAATAAATGATAAACATGACATGAATCTAGCAGATAAACAAGTATTATTCTCCCATCCAACTTTTTTAGAAAAAACTTTGATGCACATTTTCTTACAGAGAATATTTTTTTTTAATTCAACTTTTAAAAACATAACATTTCATCATCATTAAGCATCATTATCAGTAACATTAATTGCATAAGGTATGATATCATCACAGTTTTCCATATTCACTGTGAGTTCTTTCTGGTAACCGTAGTACAACTCATATTGAGACTACATTGTCTACAAACTTATTCTCAATGCATTGATAACATAACATCATTATCATAACGTCATAATATTATATAATCATAACATTACATCCACCAGCTTTAGGTATCATAACATTTGACTTCGCTCTGGAGTTCTTTAAAAATAACCCATTCGAAACATGTTGACTGCTCTTCGTCAATTCAGGGGTTACCACTCCGTTTTTAATCACTCTAGAGTGGACAAATGAGTTTCATTAGGATACTTCCATATCTTAGCCTTTGGAGTTATGACAAAAATTAAGTTTTCATGCTATGCTCGAAAATATTTTTCATAACATGTGAGGTGAAGTTTAAAAGAAATGGCAGCTTCACCTAGTGTTCAAATAGAAAATGCACATGTCATGTGAAAAATTAAAATAAAATGCACAATTCTATGTTTCATGCTCAAAATGACAATTATAACATGAATGTGACATTTATTAATAATTATAAATAACTTATCAAAGTGTAAGTTAGACGCCAACTTACAAATTGTTCGAGTTTGAAAAATTGTAGCAGCTATAAACAAAGTTATGCTAAGTTAGGACTTGAGCTTCTAAGGAAGTTCTTCATTTCCAAAGGGTTCAAAAAATAAGTATTTATAAAAATACCCCTAAACTTTTCAAAATTGTCACTAAGGCCTTAAATTTTCATTATTTACAAATGAGCCCCAAAATTTACCAAACTTCACAAACCACCTATTTTCTATATTTTAAAACCATCTATGCTCTTAGAATTTTAATAATCAAAGTAAAACTATGCTAAAAACTTATGTTCAAGTCATAAAGTTCATCTGAACACTTTAAACATGGCTCAAGACCTTAATCACCATTAATCTAACCCTTTGGATAGTGAAAGT
>QEOT01002698.1:78352-139882 GCA_003123785.1 Pterocarya stenoptera
ATGAGGTCATGCCATGATGCCGTCGGGTAAGGTTCTCAAAATCTGGACAGATTTTCATCTCATGCTTGCATCATTCTTGTCCTTTATCCATAGATGATTTGTGTAGGTATAATGTCATTCTTTGAAGGATTTTTCAGGTGGTGGAAGATGGAGAATTGTTTGCCAAGTGCTCAAATGTGTGCAACTCATGGAAGAGGTTGAAGTTGCAGAGTGGTTCAAGCTTGATGCCCATTGGTTTGTGGTGTTTGGCTTGGGGGAAAACTTGGTCAAGACTTTATGATGACTTATAGGGGCTCATGGAGATTGGAGGGAAAGGAAGGTGGCGTGAGGTGTTGGCTCAACCAAGAGCAAAAATTGCAACAAAAACACAATGTCACTCGGTTTAGTTTCAACTAGTTTTTTAATGGAATCAATTGGGTTTTTGGTTTAGTTCCTTGGAGCCAATTCTTCCATCATTAGAACTGAACTATAAGGGATAATGTGAGGTGTTAAATGATGAAATTTCCCTTTCAGAAAATTGTGCAAATGGCATGGGCTAGGGGCTGACTTAGTGCAATGCACATGGAGGTGCACATGCGTGCCGATTGTGGTGATTTGAGCATTGACATGTCTTTGCCTCTATTAACATGTGTTGGGTTAAGATTAAACTTCTAATTTGGTCTAAGAATGATGCAATTAAGTAATAAGATCAAAAAATTTCAGATAAAAAATGTGGAAAATAATTAAAAGAAAAATTAAGCTTAAAACATGGTTTAAAGGTCACTAATGATGTGTCACTTGATTAATGCCCTTAACTCAAACTAGAAGCTTAATTATGGTCAAGTGGGGACCCTAGGGGCATGGGTTACTTCTTGGGCTTGAGGGAAATAAATGATACGGTGTATGTGGGCTTCAATTAGAAGTGTAAAAATGGAAAACAAGGCTTTTGGGCCTTGTAGGATTATTTGTTTAAGTCTCTTGGTTGTGGGCTTTTGGTGTGGGTCAAAGAGTGGACCTTATATCCAGATTTGATGGCTCATATAAGGCATCAAAGGTCTACCAAGATTGGGTCAAAATGACATGTCTTTCCAAGGTTGGGCCAAGGCCCTCTACTATCACCAAGTTAGGCCCAAAGGCTTCATGCCTTCTTCATAAGGGTGAAAAAAAAAACCGGTGAACCGGTTTATCGAATCGGACTGGACCAAACCAGTGGGTTTGGTCCAATACAGTTCAGTCCGGTCCGGTACATGTTCTATTTTTTTCAAAACTGGTCGAAATTGGTTCGGTTCCAGTTTTCCTTTTTTTATTACCAAACCGAACTGGACTGGTTCATATATATATTTTATATGATTTTTAATATTTATATCTATTTTTTTATATACAATATATAATTATATATAAAATAATTTTGTATTATATGATAAATTACAAATTAATATAATATTAAATTTTAAAATCCTATATTAATAACTCTATATTATCATTACAGTCTATTAGTAGTTATACTAATAATATATCATTATATATTATAATATACTATAATATATTACTATATTATATATTATAATATATCACTATAGTCTATAATTGTATTATAGATTATAGTATACTACAATATATTATCACTATTTTATCATGTACTATATTATATATATTTAATATACCGAAAAAACTAGACCGAACTGAACTGGAACCGGTAAAACCAAAAGTACCGATTTAGGAGTGTAACCGGTGTGGTATCGGTTCTTCAAATCTCAAAATCGGTATACGCTGGTTTGGTTTTAAAATATATATAAAACCGGACCGATTACACCCATATTTCTTCATATTTGAGCCTAATTTCTAAAGCTTTTCAAGAAATGCCTAAGCTTCTTAAACCCACATGGGTCTTGGTTTATGGCATCTATCCTTAGCCCATCACATCCTTAGTGATTGTGAGCCCTAGATAAAACACTATTGGGCTTACCACTAAATCCATCCATACTTCGCCCTTTTAGATTAACTCACTAAGGATGTCAAGTGTCATTCTCCTATTGACTTCTTGGAAATTAATCCAAAATAAAATACTAGCTAGAGATCTTCCAATTATTCAAAATGTGATTCTCATGCTAAAATAATTGCAATTTTTTTTCCAACAATAACAACTTACACTATCTAAGATTAAGGGTGTTGATGGTTTAAATCCTAATGGGCGTTTTAAGCGGGTGCCACAGAGCAGATATAAAGTGGAGTACGAATATATAATTAAAATAAAACAAGTATTGGAACAATAAAATAACACGTAAGAACGGCAAGATTTTCAGGTTTTATAACATTCTCATTTTTCCAGATATTATCCTTTGTAACCCCCGATATAATTTAGAAAATCATTATTAATATTATTATTGGTGTTATGATTTTTTGTTAAATAAAAACTTTCCTCTTTCATCCATAAGATCAACAGTTACAGAGTTCGTCAAAAAGAATACATCTCTCAATTACATCTGGCCCTTCTTCCAACCAAACTACGTACTTCAGTTTCATAGTTCAAAGCTAGCTTAGCAAGCTGATGAGCAGTGTAATGCAACTGCCAACTTACTCTCTCATTGAACACCTTCTTGATATCTTCAATGATCTGACCATACCACGAGCAGTTGTCATTTGGTTTTTATGGTTGCTATGATTTTGTGCGTGAATTATTTTATTATTTTTTGCTAGATAATTAGTTGGCCATTAACGATCATTTCATGTAAAGGTTTTAATTTTTGAAAGCCTAACTCGGATTTGGATATTTCATTGGATATTTTATTGAGGTTGAATGGAAAAGTTTGAGGATTGGACCCTAAGGGATGTTGGGTTTTGAATTATTGGATTTAGAATTATTTGGAGATGAATTTGGGCTAGGATGGTGATCTAAGACCCAAGACTCAAGCCTATTAGGTATGTATGAGAAACCAAGACCAAGATCCATGGAAAGAGGGTCCAAACTGTCAACCACTCAACTAGGGCAACCATAAATCTGGTCTTAATTAACCCATGACCCGACTCGATCCCTTCATGCATATAAGCCCCGTCAATTTGAGCCCCATAAACAACGTGAACAAAAGTTGCCTCCTGGGTTTTGTGGCACAATTTGTCTTCCTCCCAACCGTGCACCACCACGCATCCAGCCGCCACCATTTGTCACACCGTGCGTCGCCCATCCCTGCTAGGTAAGCCATGCCTGATTGCACAATCTCACACACACAAGCTTCCCATGCACCACTCCAAGCCTTGCACCAATGCACTATAACTTATATTATACAGTAAACCTTCATCCCTACCTCTTCGTGATGTAGCACCTGCCTAGAACTGCCACAATGCCTCAGGTCAGAACCATAAATGCTAAGGACTCCAACCCTCTTCGAGCATCATCAACCACCCCTAGGTATATGACTCACTTCTTTCCTCCCTTTATATATGTTGAACGTACAACATAGCTAGCATGGCATGAATGGGAAACGAGTAAGAGGTGTTAGGCATTGAGTTAGAGTGAAAGCAAAGTGTGTATGAGTCACTACAACATAAATGAGTTTTTGTGATGGTTTGGCAATTGTGACAGTCCCCAAACCGTCATTAAAAAGTATTTTTTGTGACTGTTTGTGGAAACCGTCACTAAAGGCAGTCGAGAAATTGTATTATGTTCGAACATATACATATTCACGTTCGAATAGGCCTTAGACATTCGAATGTTGAGGCTACTTACGTGCGAATGTGTAAATGTTTGACGCCAATGTTCGAACGTTAATGATTCAAGTTTGAACGTTAATTGATTTAATATTAAAGTTGAATATTTCAAATTAAAAAAGATTGAGAATTGAAATTCAAAAACAGTAGATATCTTAAATAATATTGTTCATTATATATAATAAAAATAAAGTACAAAATATAATAAAATTTTGTAAACAACACTCAGATCAACGTGTTGATCACAAATCATGTACTGTGAAACTTCTCAATCAATGTCGTGACCTTCTTGTTTAGAATATCTACACGATGGGCAATCTCGATGACAGTCTCTTCTACAGCCGTGATCTGTCTGTCGATCTGAGATCACTGCATCAACCCAAGCAGGCCGCGCATCCCTCGCAGATGTATCTATCGGCGGCTGACTAGTACTCCCAATATGGGAGCAACATCGGGCCTAGAATGGATTGGAGGAACAAGATTTGGTACAATGCTAGGCTGACGTCGAGCATGCTCCCTTCTCTGTCCAATGCTCCGACGGTGTCTGGTCATGTTAGGGGGCTGATCTGCTCTGTTAGCCATTCCTTCGCCTGGGTGGCACTCTTCGAGCTAGTACTAGCCGAATAATGATGACTCCGTATGGGAGGTTATATGTGGAGACGATGCTCGTCTCATAACGGATCCTCTAAAAAATGCACAGTGGCAAGTCGATGGGCTCTCCACGTGCCACTCGTATCAGGAACTGTGCACAAGTCTAGCTAAATGTGGCCTTATGTACCATAGGATCCACATTTGTTGCAACAATAAGATGTAACATGCGAAAAAAAAAAGGGAGCAGCTGTTTTTGGCTGAAAGAGTTCTTCTTATTGAGTTGCATGCGGTCTCTCTAGTGAGAATGCAGAAATCCTCATCTCAGTCGTCATCCTTCGGATCAGTACCCTTAGCCTTCAACCAGTCAACTGGGCCAGTAGATGATGCAGAAGTGTCTACATCTGCATTAGATGTGCCTGCAGCTACTGCAGATGTGCCTACTACTCGGGACTTGTCCCCAGGCTGAGCATCTCCTGTAGTTGATGTCTTAGCTAAGCGACAGATCCTTAGTAGCTTGGCGACGACATCCCCAGAGACCTCAAACTGAACACTGTGTACGGTGTAAGAAGATGCATCCTGAGGCGTGAAGCACATCCCCATAAAACTCCCCAACCATCTACCCCTCAATGTGCAGATATTGCTCTAGCATCTAGTAGTGAAAACGTCTCTGAGGCTCTTTTGCTCCCATCTGAGCTTGTTGAACTCATTGATCAAGACTTCTCATTCAGCCATAACTGTTCGAGCCTCGATCCAAGAAGTGTCCTGGTTGGTTCCTTCCCTTCCCCATTTCCTAATAGTCAAAAGATGAGCAATATCCTAAAAGAAAGAAAAAAAAAACATTAGTACTATAAATGCATATTATGTACTGTAATCTAAATTGTTTCAAAAAAACGTTCAAATGTAAAATAATTTACTTTCGAACATTATTCTTCTACATTCGAACGTGTTAGGCTTTACGTTCGCACGTTAATTTCCTATAGGCTAAGCATTTGAACGTAAGATGAGTTATGTTCGAACGTGATACTGGCAAACACACATTCGAACTAAACCAAGTCTACGTTCAAACGATATTAATAAAATAAATAGAAAGTTATTACATTCGAACGTACAAAACAAATACGTTCGAACGTGAGCAAGCTCTTGAACGTATTTATTAAGACGTTCAAACGTACATTAACTATTCATTTGAACGTTTCTGACATTTCTGGAAGTTAAAGGTTTTACATTCAAATGAATGTGAAAATTAACGTTCGAACATATGTGACGCTCAAGAATATGAACGATATGACATTCAAACGTTACAAACATACGTTTGAATGTAAAATACACATTCGCAAGTACTCTCGTTACATTCGAAAATACTAGAGAACATTCACACGTTACAAGATTAATGTCCGAACGTATTTATCGTCTTCCTCATTTGAAAAGTCTAACGTTTGAACGTGAGGCTGTAACGTTCGAGCGTTAAGACACAGAAATGGCTGAGTTGACTCAACCATTCTCATACACCTGAAACACAATGAAACTGGCCAAAAGCCACTGTAGAAATAAAGTATACACTTCAAGAAGTGGCCATTTGGCTATTGGCAACCCATGGTGGCTGGAAAATTAAGATGAAAGTCCTGTCATCAATGGGTTTCATTCATACCGAAACCTCCATTAAAAAAAAACAATACTAAGAGTTAAAGAGGGATGCCTACCTCTTTTGTGATATTTGTGGTGACGTTTGAAGGCGGCGGTGACTGATTTGGTGGTGGTTTTGACGGTTTTTTATGTTAGAGTTGAACGTATAACGTTTTTGGTGAAATGTCGTTTCGCGTTCGAACGACGCTTATATACATGTAACGTTCGAACATCACTTAATGAGCGAGAGAGCCATCCGAATGTTACTTTTTGTATGTTCAAACGTTCGAATTTTTGAGACATTCGAACATTATATTTGTACGTTCGAACGTTTCTAGAATAAAGTTTTGATAATTTATACTAAACAATATATTATTTATAATATAATATCTAATAGTTGTTATATATTATATAATCTAATAATATTATTACCATACTATATGTAATGTACTTAATATACTACTTATACACTATGTACTAGTATATATATTATACTCGTCTAGTGTTGTTAATATAATAATAAAGTATAATTAACAACTAATATTATATACTAATATATTATAAGCTAATAATATATGTTGTACTAATAACACTATGTATTAGAATATATACTATATTGGTGCACTAGTATAATATATATACTAGTCTAGTGTTGTTAATATATTAATAAAATATAATTAACAACTAATATATTATAAGCTAATAATATATGTTATACTAATAACACTTTGTACTAGTATATATACTATACTAGTACAAAGTGCACCAATATAATATATATACTAGTACATAGTGTACTAGTGTACTGGTATCATACTAATATTGTTAATATATTGTTAGGGTATATATAATAAATTAATATTACAAACTAATATATTATAAGTTATATAAGCTACTAACTTATAATATACTATACATTACTACATTATAGATATACATTACTAAATATACTAGTAAATAATATATAATATATAATACATACCCTACACTGTATAATATATACATTACTATATCATATATACATTACTATGTTAAATAATTATGTTACATATCGTGTGTAATTAGAATTATATAAACCATTATTGTTTAAAAAATATATAAACATGTGATTCATGTTCCAACAATACAAATGTATGTTCGAACATGTTGAGGTGACGTTAGAAAGTTTAAATACACGTTCGAACGTTTTTGAAATTTTGGTGGGACATTTCCCACGTTAATTGTTAGACAATATATGTGGAACCTAATTTCATTCGCGTTCGAACGTGTACAACTTAAAGTTCTAACATCACGCCTTAATGTTCAAATGCTAAATTCTATGTTTGAACGTGAATCAAATTATTGGCGGGATCTTTCCCGTGTGAATTCTAGGAAACCTGGACTGACGTACATAGCAACATCATCAACATAACGTTGAATGTTTATTGTTTACGTTTGAAAGTTATCCGCCTGATCTGTGGTTGTTTTGGGGATTATTAACGTTCGAACGTCAACAAATGTACATGCAAACATTTATACTTGTTAAAAAATAGGCGGTTCTTTCAACGGGAACTCAAAATCTCACAGAACGGTCCATGGTTTGATGCAGCGACTTTTCATTTAAAATGTCGCTGCAATAACTTGTATGATGACTTAATACGCCGTTGTTCTGGTCAAGTAGACCTATTGTAGCGACCAAATAAGTTAAAAAAATTCAAAAAACATAAAGACGCCCCAAACAACTATGCGGTGTCTTTATTGCGCACGGGTTGAAGGCAATTCATCCCATTTGCCTTCAACCCGTGCATAATAGAGAGAGAGTGAGAGAGAGAGCTTGAGTGAGTGAGTGAAATTTTTCTTTGTTCTTGAAGAGAGATGTTAGTGCAATATGGGTGATTTTCTTGTGTTTTTTTTCTTTGTTTATTTGGAATTATTTTGTTCTAACTATGTATTGTTTAGTTTAAACTAACTAGTATTGTGTTTTTTTTTTTTTTTGAAAGATTATTTGTTGGGGCTTGTTGAAGCTTATGATTTGTAAAAGGGATATTGTTGGGCTAGGTATATTTCTAAACTTTTTTGGGAATATGTTTTGATTTTTTGTGAATTGATTGTGAAAATTTTGCGATTATGTAAATATATTGGTAATTTGTTGTGAATATGCTGTGAATTTAAAAAAAAAAAAAAAAAATGTAGTGAATATGTTGTGATTAAACATAATAGTGGAGTGATTTGGCATATATTGTGAATAAAAAAAATATTATGAAAATATTGTGAACATATTATGATTTGTGCATACATGTGTGAATATATTTCAAATATATTCATGTAGTTCGATCCTCGGCAGCAACATGTTCAGTTTTGATGAAAAAATTATGTCCCCCACTTAGATTGTGATATTAATTTCAAATATATTGTTATTATATTTTGATTTGTGATTATTGTGAATATATTGTGATTTTGTGTGCATATATTGTGATTTGTGAATATATTGAGAATTAAAAAATATTTTGTGTGAATTGTGATAATATTGTGATTTGGGCATATATTGTGAATAAAAAAATATTTTCTAATTTTTTATTATATTTTGATTTGTGATTATTGTAAACCTAGGAGATAGAATTAGGAGATAAGAAATATAAGAAAAGTAAAGAATTCATAATTAACTAATAAATACAAATTAATAAGATATTAAGCAATATAAGTATATATTGATTAATATATACTAAACAAATTTAAAAAAATAATTAAACACTATTAAAAACTTGTGATTTGTAACATATAATATGTTTAAAACAAATAAATAATTTATAACATATACTAGATTTAAAACAAATAGCTAATTAATAAGATATTATGCAAAACAAAAAAGTAATTAATATTAGAAATAAATAAATATAAAAGAAATAACTAATTAACTAATATGATAGTAAACATAATAAGTAATTCATAACATACTTAGTAAATAAAAAAAATAAGATCAAAGCATACTAAGAATAATATATATCAAGTAAGAAAAAAACATACTAAGTAATTCTTAACATACTTAGTAAATAAAACAAGTAATATCAAAGATACCAAGAATAATATATATCAAATAAGAAAAAAACATACTAAGTAATTCATAAGTAATGACTACAAATAACTAATTAAAAACAAGTAATTAATAAATAACAAATAACTTTAAATTTAATTTAATTTATACTAATATAATTAATTTTTAAGTAATTCAAACAACATGCTCCACATACATTACTCAGAACAAAGCCTCCCAACTTTGGACATAGTTTGTGTGTAGTATATATCTATATGTTATTTGTTAGATTTTGTTTGACATTGCATGAATAATCATAGACCCGTTTGAAAATTAGTGTACACTCAGGTGTTCACTAATTCATGAATTGTCTAGTGTGGATAGTTTGGAATTTTATTATCTATATTATACATTTTCATTACTCCTATTTTACAAGTTTAGTATGAAATTTTGGTGTCTTCTTCATTTGTTCTTTGGGTATATTGTTCGCAGGGTGACAATCTTTCTCTGTGAACATGTATACTTAGAGAACTATGGTGAGGTGCTGTCAAATTTCTACTGATGTGGAGAGTAAAAGAGTGACAAAATTTGTGCAATATGGATGATAAAATCTTGAATGGGCTAGGACCAACTACCTTTATCTAAAGAGAGCAGTGGGAATTGGAGCATGTGATGCATGTGAAATTAGTTTGCATTATACTAATCAATAGGTTTTTTTTATAAATAGATAAAAGTTGGATGCGTCTTGACGATAGACTTGGAAAGGACTACATATCGTATGCATGTGGAGTTAGAACCTTTATTGAAATGCTTAGGCCTTTGGCGATAGTCGCGGTTACATTCAGTGTCCATGTCGAGGGTGCAAAATCTGTGCGCTATAGGATTGGCTGAAGTAGAAAGTCATATATTTGTGAATGATATTAATTTGGGGTATACCTGATGGGTATTGTATGGTGAGCCATATAAACAATCAACCAAGGTTTTGTTTGGACATGTATTGATATGTGGCATATGGATGAAAATACTGAGCGAGACAACCTTAATAAGCGGGATGAGATGGAGATGTTAGGTGACATTGAAGTTGAGATGTTTATGGATGAAATAGATGAGGACTCCTCAAGTGGCTGAAAGACTGAATCGGAGAACTTCTCTACAATGTGGGAAGATGCAAAGTGTGAACTTTATCCTGGATGTACAAAACATAGCAAAATGTTGTTTATTGTGCAACTGCTTCACATTAAGTCGTTGTGTGGGATGTCGACAAAAGCAATCAACATGGTGTTGGACTTATTTAATAAGGTGCTTCCTGAAGATTCTACATTGCCAAAGAACTTTTATGAAGCAAAACAGTTGAGAAAATGGGTTAAGGTTTAAGTACAAGTCTATACATGAATGTAAGAATGATTGTGTTTTATTTTGGAAGGAGAATGGAGAAAAACAGGCTTGTCCTGTATGTGGAGAGTCGAGATGGAAGGGTAAGAAAAATATTCTGGTGGAAAGGCTAGATTGCAAAGGCTATATATGTGTAAATAACAGCTCAAGATATGAGGTGGCATAAGGAGAAAAGAGTTAAGGATAACGAATATATAAGGCACTCAGCTGACTCACTTGCATGGCAATCTTTTGATAATCAATACCCAAAGTTTGGCAACGAAGCTCGTGATGTGCATCTAGGACTAACAACGGATGAATTCAATCCATTTGGCAACATGAGTACAAGTTACAGCACTAGTTTGTAGTTTTGATTCCATATAATTTTTCACTATGGAGGTAGATGAAGGTGCCAAACTTTATGTTAACAACTTTACTTATCCCCGGCCCAAGATCAACTAGGAATGATATTGAAGTATTCATGCAGCCATTAATTAAAAAGTTGAAAGATGTATAGGAAACAGGAGTCAGAACTTTTGATGCATACACGTCGTCATCTTTTCAGATGCATGCTGTAGTAATATGGATGATAAATGATTTTTCAACTTATGGGAATCTTTCCAGTTAGAGTACTAAAGGGAAGTTACCGTGTCCCATTTGTAATAAAGTAACTGCAAATAAGTGGCTATAATATTCGCATAAGATGTGTTTCCTAGGCCATCGACGGTATCTGTCAGCAAATCATGCATGGCAAAGGGAATGCACTAAATTTGATGGGAGAGTGGAGGATAGAACTGCATCGAAGGAGTTTTTTGGGGACGAGATAGTGGAACAATTACTGGAAATTGAATTGGACAAAGCGTAGTATTTTCTTTCACTTGCCGTATTGGTCATCCTGCATGTTGCGACATAGTTTGGATGTAATGTACATAGAGAAGAATATTTGTAATAATATTTTAGGGATATTGATGAGCATTAACAAAAAGATGAAGGACACAATTAAGACGAGGAAATATCTTGAGAGAATGAGAATTAAACATAATCTATATTTGCAGGTGGAAGGCAACATGGTGATAATGTCGCATGCATGTTTTAGATTGAGAATAGATGAGAGGATGAATTTTGTAAATGGTTGCAAGGTGTGAAGTTGCCAGATAGCTATGCCTCCAATCTTGGTAGATGCGTGAGTCTTGATGACTAGAAAACAAGTAGATTGAAAACTCATGATTGTCACGTATTTTTAGAGAAATTATTACCGGTGAGAATTCGTGGGAAACTAACTTCTAATATATGTGTTGCCATAACCAAACTTTGCATGTTTTTCAAGGATTTGTGCTGGGTAGTAAATCTAGATATGTTACGGAAGATAGAAAAAGACATTGCTACTATATTGTGTAAATTTGAGCAGATCTTGCCACCATCATTTTTTAATGTAATGGTCCATTTAGCAATACATTTACCACGGGAGGTACTGTTAGGTGGCTCGATGCAGTTTCAGTGGATGTATCTAGTTAAAAAATATTTGGGTAGATCGAATGGCACTATTGGGAATAAAGCCCGAGTTGAGGGTTCAATAGCAAAGACTTATATACACGATGAATGGTTGACATTTTGCTCTATATATCTTTGTGGTGTTGAAACATGATTTAATTGTGAATAATGGAATGCTGATCTTGCTACTCGTCCCCCTCGTGAGCTATCAGTATTTTCCTAGAATGTACGATCCTTGAGTGCACAAATGAGATACAACTTAATTGGTGGAGAGTTGGGAAAAGCTCGGTGATACGCACTGAATAATTGTCAGGAGAGTGATGACTATCTCAGGTATGTCGTTGCATACTTGGAATAATTCAAATTAAAAAAATTTAACTATAACGAATGTGTTCAAATATTCTATTCTTTTGTACTTTTATACAATGAGCACATGGAGAAACTTTAGGACAGAAGACATAGAGAATATAGAGGCAAGACATGAAGAAGAATTTCCCAAATGGTTTGAACAACGCGTATGCATTTAAATGTCCCATGACGCAAAATCTTTTTGAACCATTTTAATTCTTGTTAACTTTTAATAATTTTGTTACTATTTCAATTGTTAGATTTTGGAACAACATGCTCATGATCCCCCATCAGTTTCTTCTGAATTGCATGCATTAGCCCGTGGTCCCTCACACAGAGCACTTTGATACACTTTATGTATGGTTTGAGGTTATAGATTCCATACTATGGACCATGAACGTAATTGAAAGACGCAAAACTGTGGTGTGTTGGTTGAGGGAAGTTATGGAACAGATGATGTTGACTATTATGGTGTCATACGTGACATTATCGGATTAAAATACCTGAGTGGGAATGTTACATATGTTTTTAAATGTGATTGGTGGGATCTAGGCGGTGGTCGGGTTTCGATACATAGGGATAGTCAATTTACGAGTGTCATATTGCATGTAAATGGTACGAAAATGATCCATTCGTATTGACTTGTCAAACTACCCAAGTCTATTACTTGGTTGATCCAATGAAAGGGGTCGATGAAGATAATAGAGAGATAACTTGGAGAGTCGTACAGAATTTATTCCTCGGAATCTATGATGTAGGAATGGTAACGGATCACGATCATAGTGGAGATGAAGATGACACTCCGATTATAGAGACCTACCAGGAAGATGGAGAGGGTATTAATTTATTTGTTGACCTCGGTGCGCTTGAACTAATCCCCTTATGTAGAGATGACGTCCCACCCGTACATCTCGACCTATCCATATTCAATGATCATTCAGTTCATGAAGTAAGTGAGGAAGAAGAAGAAGAAGAAGAAGACGAAGAGTTTGAAGAAGAAAAGTCAGAAGAGGAAGTTGATGAAGAAGATGAAGAAGAAGATGATGATGATGATGAGGATATTGAAGTCGATTCCGAAACAAGTATGAAAAATACCTCTGGAGATGAAGAATAAAAGTATTAAATATTTTATTTACATAGGTGACAATACAATATTTTTTTATATATTATTCAATACTAATTTTTAAAAAATATAAATCCTTTTCAAGGATGCCACCAAAATGAAAAAAAAAAAAGAAAAGAAAAGAAAAGAAATGTGCATCCTCACCTAAGTCTCGAACCCGTTCACAACTCCCCAAGTAAGGTCTCCACTCCTGAACAAGTTGATACATAGGAGACATACAGCCAGTCGACACGTACCAGTAAGGAAATTTTTGATAATTAATTATATTTCAATACCTTGGGGACTGTATTTAATAATTTTTAAAATATTAGTTGATGCCTTATCATATCACAGGCGTGGCTTAACACGTGGCCTTACTCTGAAAAAAAATAGAAGGTACGGAAAAATTAAGGTCAACATTCCTGATAACTTCACTCGGGTGTGGATGATAGTGCAACATCGCTTTTCTCCTATGTCGGCACATTAGTTTGAGCTTATACCCCATTTTATGTGCGATCATGGAGAGATGTTCCGAATGAGATTAAATATCACATTTGAAGTTGTGTACTGATGAGTTTATATACAATAGTAAATTTTTTTAGAGATTTTTTGATTTCATATTTTGGACTCAATTCATTTCTTAGGACGAATTCAACCTCAATTTTGGTTGTAGCAAGGATGTACGAATTGTGAATAAGTTGACGGTTACATTATTTCAGCATCATATTGGATGATGTCATTACCACTTCAAGAAATTCGAGACGTTGAAAGATGATGTTCATTTAGAAAATGAAAGACGATTGGAGGAAGTGTTGTGATCTTTTCGCAAGTCCAGATTATTAGATATTCTAGATTTATTCCCTATAACTTATATACTAATATATTAGTTCCATATATTATAATTAACATTCTTAATTAATCTTGTAGTACTTAAGTTCTATTAATGTACATAATAGAACGGCTTTGACAATCCACCATCACACCGGTTCAAGGTCATTCCAATGTCTTGCCGACAAAATAGTATTAATAACTTATTAAAATTCACTCATTTTTATCATATTCTTTTATTTAAGTACTAAAATTATTTTTTAAAATTACTAATGTGGCTTTGTTAGAAACGTGATAATCCTAAAAATTTCTCCCTCATTCATGTCTATGCTGTTACTCGCACTGATGAGCACAGTGAGTGAATTGATCCCGTCGCTAAAAATAATTATGTAAGTGAGGTTATTTTTTGCGAATAAATTATACAAGATGTGAATACATATTATGTTTGATTCCTCATTTCTTTTAATATATTACTTATTGTGTATTTTCTTTTAATTGCAGGAAAAACTGTTGAGATGTAGTCAGCCTCTGAGGAATCCTCTCCCAGTGACATGGACATATTCACACAAGTGCTCGGGAGCAAGTTTGGTTTGGTAAGAGGTTTGGGACGTTCATCTACTCGACTTCAAAAGTTAATAATCTTACCAAAGATTTAGATGTTGCATGCCAAGAAGTTGAGTAGATGAAGTTGAGACAACAGGAGTTGGAGTCTCTCTTATCGTGACAATTTGTTTTAGAGATTGCAGGAGCGACAAAGAGACCAGGAGGAGAGAATACGCATTGAAGTTCAAAAGCAAGCACAGAGCGAGAGGCTAGTCCAGATGGAACGTGTTATGTCACTTTAGCAGGATCGCGGTTGGAGAGGGCATCCCTACCAGTTAGCCCTCGAGGTGGGCCTGGGGCCTTACTTATGACCAAAGCCTGAGTTATTACTGAGAAGCCCAGTTCAATGCCAAGAGAATCCAGCCCATAGCCAATACAAATTGGATACCTATCCAACGGTGACAAAGGATAGAAACGGCTGTCATTCAAATTTACTAAAAGGTTAACCCTCATCTCCAAGTTTGAATTCGTGTAAAGGATAACCATTATCAGATAAGTGAACAAAGATAAGTCATAGAGCTCTATATAAGGGAAGAACCCAGGTATGTAAAAGAAGGGAACTCATTGGTATTATGAAAATTATCTTCAGTTACTGACTTAGGCATCGGAGGCGTTCCCTCGAACCCCCCAGCCCTCTACTCTTTGGTTGTAGGTGATCGTGAGGTGATGGCGGTGAAACACGTCCATAACAGTTGGGGCCGTCTATGAGATTTCCTAAGTCTCACACTTAACGTACTTTTCACATGCCCATCACCACTCAGTCTCAGGCAACTAGAGATCAGGGAGAAACTTCACAAAACATGGAGGAGAGACTTGCAGAAATGAAGGAGATAATAAAGAAACTTATCACAAAGGTGGACTCATTGCGAAGGGAAAATGAGACTCTCAAGTCAAGAAATGGGCTGTCAGGAGAGGATGCGACACCCAGTCAAGCTGACAGGGTAGAGATGGAGGCAAACAATGCGAGCGCTGGTAAAGGCCATCAGGAGGACGAGGAAGTGAAGAAGTTGCACCACAACGTACGTAGCTTGATGGATAAATACGAGGAGATGGCCAAGAAGATAGGAATGTCCTTTTCGTTCGATCAGTTGTTGTCCAGCACAAATCTATCGCTCTCTGCTGAAATTATGACGATGCGTTTACCTCCAAAGTTTAAAGTCCCGTCGATAGACTTGTATGACAACTCAAAAGACCCTGTGGAGCATCTTGAGACTTTCAAAGCCCATATGACGCTTCATGGATTTCTAGGAGAAATTGCGTGTAGAGCTTTCCATTTTACTCTAAAGGGATCGGTGAGAGGATGGTTTGGTGCACTACAACCAAATCCCATTGAAAGTTTTGAAGAACTGGGCCAACAGTTCTTGACCCAGTACATAGTGAGTAGAAGGCACAGGGGCCCACCGCATACTTGTTAACTATCAAACAGCGAGAGGATGAAAGTTTGAAAGCCGATGATCAAGATGATAAAATCATGCTAGCAGCGTGCTGGGAGGTATTTGGCCAAAGAGCCCTTTATGGCTGAGCTGGCCAGGAAAACCCCTTCCACTTTACGAGAGTTCATGGACAGGGCTGATGATTTTGTTAATGCTGAAAACATCCTGATCGCCTTAACCACCCAACCAGAGAGAAGGAATGAATGGGAACTGAAAGGAGGACAGAGGAAAGACCGAGATGGAGGTCAAAAGGAGAAGAGAGACCAACATTAGTTAAGGCGAGATAGTAATTTAAGAAGACATAATGGCGGTTATGTGCACTACTCCGACAAAACAAAGGAAGAAGAACCAATCAACATTAATGAGCGACAAACAGAGAAGTACTACACTTATCACAAAACAAGGGGACACAGAATCGATGACTGCTACAACTTGAAACGAAAAGTAGAAGAGATGAGAGGTGGTGGAGAGTTGGAACACTTGATCGCCCAGAACATCACCCCTCCACGGCGTACGAACGACTGAAAAATCAAGCGTGAAAAATGAAAAAATGAAAGCCCTAGGCGACGAGAATCACCAAGAAGGGAGAGAAAGTCAAATGAACCTCATGACCGAAGACCGAGAGCGGATGACAACTGCAGAAACCCACCATTTGGCAAGATACAATAGCGGGTATGTAGGAGGTGGACCAACTTCCTCAGGAAGAAAGGCCTATACTAGATGGGCAAGATATGAAGAAGTTTATAATGTAGAGAGACCCATCAAGCAGCCCCGGGTACAGGTGTCCCCCACAATATCTTCTGGCGACAAGGATTGCCGAGGGGTTCTATATCCCCATGATGATGCTTTGGTGGTAACAATGCTGATGGCAAATTTTACCACAAGGAGGATATTAATTGACAATGGAAGTTCGGCGGATATCCTCTTCTGGGACGCTTTCAGCAAGATGGGAATTGGTGAAGATCAATTGAAACCAGCACCAACTACGTTGAAAGGGTTCACTGGAGATGCGATACAACCAATGGGGTCCATTACATTGCCAATATCTATAGGCATAGACCCTCATGTCACCACGGCGATGACTGAGTTTTTAGTAGTGAGAACATGGTCAGCATATACTGTGATCATTGGGCGACCCACGTTGAATGCTTTAAAGGCTATCACCTCGACCTATCATCTAAAGATGAAGTTCCCAACGAGAGCTGGAATAGGCGAGGTACACGGCGAGCAGGTCTTAGCCAAAGAATGTTATGTGCAGGAACTCAGACAGGGGCAATGAGAGGTCAGTGCTGTGGATACTGAAGAAGGGGCGGTCCTCCCGCCAAGACCCCAGGTAATGATTACGGAGCTAGAGACTAGAGATGAAGATGCTCTAAAGCATGGGGAGCTAGATGAGCCCCTGGAGTTGGTCACTCTTGAGCAGAATCATCTTGAGAGCCATGTGAAGATCAGGACTACATTGGCACAGGAAGAGGGACAGCAGCTAATAGATTTCCTTCTAGACCATAAAGACGTTTCACATGGAGTCATAAAAATATGTCCAGGATAGGCGAGGAGGTCATCGAACACAAGTTGAACGTAGACCCAAAGGTGCGCCCAGTAAAACAAAAGAAACTTCAGCATCAAGAAGTACAAAGTAATCGCGGAGGAGGTGGATCGGTTATTAGCAGTTGGATTCATCAAAGAAGCACAGTATCCAGAGTGGTTGTTCAACGTAGTATTGGTAAAAAAATCCAACGGGAAGTGACGAATGTGCGTAGATTTCACCGATCTCAACAAGGCTTGCTCAAAAGACAATTTTCCATTTCCGTGGATAGATCTGATAGTAGATGCAACAGCAGGGTATAAAATGTTAAACTTTATGGATGCCTATTCAGTATACAACCAAATCAGGATGAATGAGGCTGATCAAGAGAAAACTGCTTTCATAACTGACCAAGGATTATACCACTATAAGGTGATGCCCTTCGGCTTGAAGAATGCTGGGGCAACTTACTAGAGGTTGGTGAACAAAATGTTTAAAGATCAGATTGGAAGAAACATGGAAGTGTACGTCAACGATCTGCTAGTTAAAAGCATGGAGTTTGACCAACATGTGGAAGACCTTAGGGAGGCTTTTTAGGTTTTACGTCAATACCAAATGAAGCTCAACCCAACGAAGTGTGCATTTGGAGTGCAATCGGGAAAATTCCTCGGTTTTATGGTGTCAAAAAGACGAATCGAAGCAAATTTTGAGAAACTTAGAGCAATAATAGAGATGAAGTCGCCCACAAACTTGAACGAGGTACAGAAACTAGCAGGCAAGATAGCAGTTCCTAACAGGTTTGTATCCCGATCAATAGATAAATGTCTTCCTTTCTTTCAAGTGCTTAAGAAAGCACAAGATTGGGATGCCATGTGCAAGGAAGCATTTACCCAGTTAAAGGAATATTTGGTTAAGCCGCCATTGCTTAGTCACACCAAGTCAGGAGAGCCATTATCGTTGTACCTAGCAGTGACTCCGGACGTAGTGTCAGCTGTATTGGTGTGAGAGGAAGGGAAGGAACAAAAACCGATGTATTACGTAAGAAGGGCCCTGAGAGGAGCCGAGGCCAGATATCCAAAGGTTGAGTTAGTCGCCTTCGCCGTTGTGGTAGTAGCAAGGCGATTACGGCCTTATTTCCAAGCCCATCCGATAAAGGTGATTACCTCATCACCTTTACAGAAAGTGTTGCAAAAACTAGACAACTCGAGACAGTTGGTCAAATGGTCAATTGAACTAAGTGAGTATGACATCAGTTATTTTACATATCTTTCCCTTAGGCGTAATATTTTCGTAGATGCTCTGCATTCCATGGGTGGGGCAGTGCACACCCCATGGCATCTTTGAGGTGGTAAGTTCCTGACCTATGGCTTGGAGTCACGACAAAACGGCCTTCCCATTGAGGGCCCAACTTTCCTCCTTCTCCTGTGGTGACACCAGTCTCCTTTAGCACCAAATCGCAGATTTTGAAAGATTTGGGTCTCACTTTTTTGTAGAAATACTGCTCTGCCTTCGTTTTAAAAGCTGCAACAAATCTAAGTTTTCTTACAACCTCGCCACATTTGTTTCTGGGTCAAAGCTTTCTTTTCTGTGGCTTGGTAACCCCACTTCTATAGAAATCATGGCCTCACTTCCGTAAGCTAGGGCAAAGGTGTTTCTCCCGTTGAGGTTTTTGGTGTAGTTCTGTAAGCCCATAAGGTTTCTAGGAGCTCGTCGGCCCACACTCCCTTTCTGCCGCCCATCTTCTTTTCAATATCCGTACGATGGTTTTATTGGTTGCTTCAACTTGTCCGTTCGCTTGAGGATGGCCTGGGGAAGAGTGTGGGCCATTGGCGATAATGTTCGAAAACAAATTGTCTTCCATTATCAGAAATGATACATTGAGGTACCAGAACCTGCACACTACTGCCTTCCACAGGAACTTCCTCACACTTTGGGCGGTTATTGTAGCCATCGCCTCAGCCTTTCCCCACTTTGTAAAGTAGTCGACAGTTACAATGATGAACTTGGTTCTTCCTTTGTTGGGGGGCATAAGGCCTACCAAGTCTATTCATCATAGGGCAAATAGCCATGGGGACATTATGGATCGTAGCTCTTCAGGAGGTGCACCTGGGCTTGGTGCATGAATCTAGCACTGGACACACTTTTTCACGAACTCCTTCGCATCTTTGAGTGAGTTTGGCTAATAGTACCCTGTCCTTACAATCTTTACAGTGAGTGACCTCCTCTTGAATGACTCCCGCAAATCTCCTCGTGTACTTCCTTGATCATGTACTCAGCTTCCTCCTTTGTTATACATCGCAATAATGGATTTGAAAACGCCTATAAAGCACTCCGTCAACTCTAGTAAACTTGGTCGCCCTGCTTTTTAACTTTCTCACCTCTTCTCGAGATGGGGGAAGATCACTCGTCTCCAAATAACTTTTTATATCATTAGCCCATCCTGGCGTACTTTCTCTAATCTGCAGACTTTCCTCTCCTCCTGCTAAGCCATCGTTCATAAATCAAACCTTCCATTGTAGCGCTTCTTCTTGCTTTGCTAAGCCCACGCGTGCCAATCGGTCAGCTTTGAAATTGTCTCCTCAAGGTATCTTCTCGATTCGAAAGTATTCGAGGCCTTTGCACTGCTCCTGGACTCGATGAATGTATTTTATTAGCTTGGTTCCCTCACCAAATACTCCCCGGTGATTTGCGAACCGCTTTCATCTCGACTTCCTCGCCTCCTAATACCCTCGTTATTGCTATACCAGCGAGTACTGCTTCATATTCAGCTTCGTTGTTTGTTACTTTGAACTCCAATCATAATGCATGGTTTATGACTCTTCCCCCTCACTCGTTACTACGTACACACCAACTCCTCCCCCTACTCGGCAGGCTAACCCATCCACATATACTTGCCATGGATTCTTCTTGATAGGCACCAAGATGAACCTAGTCTTAAAGATCCTTTGCAAGTTCCAGACGTGCCAATTACAAGGTCAAGAGCCAAAACGATCAATGAGGTAATACAAGGATTGGTGAAATCCACTTGGGATGAAGCTAGCAAGACTCTAACACCCAAGATGGGCTTCAGAGAAGGAGCTCCAATTTTGATCCACTTGATACAAGTTATGGAAGATATGAGCTAGAGTTATTGTTTGGACCTTGTTTAATTTATTAAAATGGCTTGTTTTATTAGTTATAGGAATTAGTCTAGAATAATGGAGCTTGAGGATGTTTGGTCCACATATGTTTTACGTTTATGATCTAGGGTTTCAAGAGAAGTTTTTAAGGGTAGTTTAAGGATTGTTTTAATTTGCAGCTAGGGTTTCTTTTAGGAAGGCCTTATATTTTTGTCCAAGGGTATTTTGGAAAATGATTTTATGTTAACCTAGGATTTTTTGGGGATTGAGATATGTTAGTTACTGTAGCCGAGTACTGTAGCCGTGACACTATTCACTCAGAGATATTTTTGGAAGATGGAGATTTATTTTGGCTAGGGTTTTAATTAGGTTTTGGTTTAAATACTCTTTGTAGTCTCATTTTAAGAAGTTTATGAAGTTTGAAGAAATTATTCATTGTGAGTTGAGTTTATCTTCTCTTGTTCTTGAATGAACTTTTAAACTTATCAAAGGTAAATCATAACTTTTGTGACGTTCTCCCTTATAATTTAGGTTCTTGAGACAGGTTCTTTAACTGGTTTAGATTTTCATATAATTTAGGTTCTTGAAACGAGTTTTTCAACTGGTCTAAATTTTCCATTGGCTTGATTTTGGCTTTCTTGGATGAGTTTTCAAATTAACTGTGGGTTCAAATGACTCCATTTCCACGGGTTCATATCATTTGGTATTTAGAGCAAGGTTTACAATTAGGTCTAATTCTATCTTTTAATTCTTGCATTTTTAAATTCAATTCTAAGGCTTTCTTGTTCTAGGGTTGCAAAAAAAGGAACAAAAAGTAGGCTACCGAAATTCTTAGGATTTTTGGTTTAGCTGAAATTTGCATCACCTAGGGTTTCTTACATCTCTAAGTTTGTCAATTGCTTGAAGTGTTGTTTCATTGATTTTCTTCTACTTCATTGTCAGTTCTTGTATATTTGAATTCAATTGCTTGATTTTCACAATTGAATATTGTTGTTTATGATTGAATTAGAGAAAAGAAAAAGAAAAGAAAAGAAAGGAAAATAAAAGAAAAGAAAATTCGAGAAAAATAGGAAAAAGAAAAGAAAATGTAGCATATTCAAAATTTGCTACATAGTTACAACAAAGGGAAAGAAAGACATTTGTTGATTAGGCTTTATCATCAAAGGGGCTGAATACATCTTTCTGTTGGTATCTTATTTTATAATTACTCTTTTTCCTCTTATAAATTCCTTGAGTCTCATATCATTTTATTCCTGCCTTATTTCTTGTTCTTGTGTCTTGAACCTATTGCTGGTTGGAATAATACATGGTTGTATTGTCTTGATTTAGCTCAACTAGTTCTTAAAGAACTTGAGCGAGAAAACTCTTGAGGTAAAAGGCAAGAGAATGTGAGACTATTATCGTAAAAAAAAGTCAATTAAGAGTGAAACACGAGTGGAATGCTATTATTCGAATGTAAACACGTAAGGAAGTGTGCGAAGTTTTTCACTAACATTCTTTTTGTGCAGCACATTACGATGTCTTATAGGAGTGACTCATCACCAAAGGAGATGGCAGATAACTCATCATTTGTGTTGTAAGCCATTCAACAATATTTTAAGTAGTAGAACTTGGTGTTGAGTGAAGTGAGGGATATGATAGATCAACGAAATACAGTGTGTAGAAAACTGCAAGGTGAGAGAGATAGGAGAAGGCGTTAGCCTAGTATTGAACATAAGAATGAAGAGTATGGTGAGTCTCTTGTTGCCAAACGTGCTTTCAATACACAAATTAATATGGATGATACAGAGCAGCAAAGCGAGAAAATTCTTCATACTAGATGCCACATCAACAACAATGTATGTAGTATGATCATTGATTGAATGAGTTCTATTAATTTGGCTAGCATTATTTTAGTTGAGAAATTGAATTTACCTACCTTCAAACACCCTAGATCATACAAGTTGCAGTAGTTGAATGATTGTGGGGAGGTTAAGGTAAATAAGCAAGTGCTAGTTTCATTTTCAACTGAAAAATATCAGGATGTGGTGTTTTGTGATGTAGTGCCTATGCATACTGGTCATATTTTGTTGGGGAAGCCATGGCAGTATGATATGAAGGTGATCCATGATGGGTTAAAGAACATATGCAGTTTTGAAAATGATGGAAAAACAATCAAACTTACTCCTTTAACTCCAACACAAAGTCTATGGGGACCAATTGAAACTGAAAAGTGAGGATGCTAAAAAAAGAAAGAGTGAAAATGAGAGTGATCAAAAAAGAAAAAGTGAAAAAGATAGAGCTAAAAAGCAAGAGTGAAAATGAGATTGAACTAAAAAGTAAGAGTGAGGAGAGATTGAGAAAAAAAGAAATAGTGAGGTCAAAAAGGAGAGAGAGAGAAAAAAAAAGATGAGGCTGAGGCTGAGACCTTAAGAAAATGAGAGAATGAGTTGAAACACAATTGTGAGATTGAGAGTTCAAAAAAAGATGAAGAAAAAAGAGTGACAAGAAAAAAAAAAGAGTGAAAAGAAAAAAGAGAGTGAAAGAGAAAAAGAGAGTAAAAAAGAAAAAGAGAGTGAAAAGAAAAGAGAGAGTGAAGAAAGTGAGAGAAAAATAAAGAGAAAAGTGAGTTTTTATGCTAAGGCAAGTCTTAATACTAACGAACTTGACGTATCTTTTTCTAGTGTTGTTGTCTCTTTGTTGTAGGGATATGAGGTCATATTTCCTTGCATGTGTTTAATGGATTGCCACCTATTAGGGAAATAGAGAACTACATTGATTTTGTGCCAGGTGTGACAATTCCTACCCGACCTTTCCAGAACATTAGTCATTGACACACTTGAAGAGATAAGGTAAGTTGTTGACTAGAATAAATGTTAAGTGGGAGGACTGTATTGAGACTTTTCCTCATGTAATCAAGTACACACATGGTGAGGAAAATTTTGTGGTTAATGCATTAGCAAGAAGGTATGTCCTTATCTTTATTTTAAATGCAAAATTATTGAGATATGAATATAATAAGAAATTGCATGCTAATGACGATGACTTTGATAATGTGTATGGAACATGTGAAAAAGCATCATTTGGTGAGTTCTATAAACTAGATTGGTACTTGTTTAGAGAGAATAGACTTTGTGTGCCTACTAGTTTTATGCATAAATTGCTTGTATGTGATAAACATGGCAGTTTGTTGGATAACTTTGGTGTAAATAAGACTTTAGACGTGTTGCATGAACGTTTGTGGGAGTATTATTTGCCATTCATTGACATGTTACATGAACGTTTGTGGAAGTATCATTTTCCATTCATTAACGTGTTGCATAAACGTTTGTGGGAGTATTGTTTACCATTTATTAACATGTTACATGAACATTTGTGAGAGTATTGCTTGCCATTCATTGAGTTTACATATAATTGGAGTAGTCATTTTTAAGGAAAAGTTTAAATGTGTTTCATGAACGTTTGTGGGAGTATCATTTGCCATTCTTTGAATTGTTACATGGACGTTTACGGGAGTATCATTTGTCTTTATTAGAGTGTGAATATAATAAAACCTTACATACTACTATTTCTTATTCTCCTTTTAAAATTATTTATAATTTTAATCCACTTACTCCTTTAGCTTTGATGCTTTTGCTTGTTGATGATAGGAGTAGCTTGGATGGACCTTTTTAAGTTCTTGAGAAAATTAATAATAATGCATATAAAGTGGATCTTCCTGGTGAGTATCATGTTTTTACTTCTTTCAATGTTTATGACCGATCTCCATTTGATGTAAGTGGAGACTCGAAGTCGAATCATTTTGAGGAGAAGGGGAATGATAAGCACCAAGATGGACCTAATCTTAAAGATTTTTTGCAAGTTTCAAATAGGCTAATTACAAGGTCAAGAGCCAAGAAGATCAATGAGGCAATGCAAGAATTGGTGAAATTCACTTGGGATGAAGCTAGCAAGACTCCAACACTCAAGATGGGCTTTAGAGAATGAAATCCAGTTTTGATCCACTTGATACAAGTTATGGAAGAAATGAGCTAGAGTTATTGTTTGGACCTTGTTTAATTTGCTAAAAGGGCTTGTTTTATTAGTTATAGGAATTAGTCTAGAATAATGGAGTTTGAGGATGTTTGGCCCACATATGTTTTATGTTTTATGTTTTATGTTTTATGAACTAGGGGTAGAGAAGTTTTTAAGGGTAGTTTAGGGATTGTTTTAATTTGCAGCTAGGGTTTATTTTGGGAAGACCTTGTATTTTGTCCAAGAGTATTTTGGGAAAAGATTTTATGTTAACCTAGGATTTTTGGGGGATTGAGATATGTTAGTTACTGTAGCCGATGTAGTCACGGCACTATTCACTCAGGGGTAGTTTTGGAAGATGGGGATTTATTTTGGCTAGAGTTTTAATTAGGTTTTGGTTTAAATAATCTTTGTAACCCTATTTTAAGAAGTTTATGAAATTTGATGAATTTATACATTGTGAGTTGAGTTTATCTCCTCTTGTTCTTGAATGAACTTTTGAACTTATCAAAGGGAAATCACAGCCTTTGTGGCGTTCTTCCTTATAATTTAGGTTCTTGAGACAGGTTCTTCAACGGGATCTAGATTTTCATATAATCTAGGTTCTTGAAACGAGTTCCTCAACGGGTCTAAATTTTCCATTGGCTTGATTTTGGCTTTCTTGGGTGAGTTTTCAAATTGATTGTGGGTTCAAGGGATTCCATTTCCACGGGTTCATATCACTTCTTAGGTGGTTTATGGACTTCTTCTCTGAAATTTGAAATTTCTGCTACGAAATTGGCCAAGATCTATTCCTTCACGACGCTTTTTGGTATGTAATTGATGTCATACTCACTTAGTTCAATTGACCATTTGACCAGCCATCCCGATATGTCTGGTTTTTACAACACTTTCTGTAGAGGCGATGAGGTAATCATCTTTATCGAATGGGCTTGGAAATCAGGCCATAGTCGCCTTGCTGCTACCACCACGGCGAAGGCAACTAACTCCACCTTTGGATATCTGGCCTCGGCTCCTCTCAGGGCCCTGCTTACGTAATACACCGGCTTTTGTTCATTCCCCTCCTCTCAATAATAAATGGCGGATTTACATAATAAACCAGATTTACTTATTAATTTCCAATAATAAATGGCGGCGTTCTAAAAATTATGTTTCATTGATTTACTTGTTAATTCCTGTGGCAAACCAAAACAAGGGATTCCTCTACAAAAGGTGATGTGGTCAAGGAACTCTCCCACTAGCTTAAATGCTTAAACGTTAAAACGGTCAAGAAAATCTCCCGTTAATACCTTCTCGCAAAAAGGTCGAGGGAATCTCCTGTTAACACCTTCTCACCAACAGGCGACGTGGTCGAGGAACTTTCCCACTAGCCAGATGCTTAAAAGTTAAAACGGTCAATGGATCTCCCGTCAACGCCTTCTCGACAAAAGGTAACGTGGTCGAGAAACTCTCCCACTATCCTGATCCTTAAAGGTTAAAACGGTCGAGGGATCTCCCGTTAACACCTTCTCACCAAAAAGTAATGTGGTCGAGGAACTCTCCTACTAACCTAATCCTTAAAGGTTAAAATGGTCGAGGGAATCTCTCATTAACACCTTCTCGCCAACAGGTGACGTGGTCGAGGAACTCTCCCACTAGCCTAATATTTGAAGATTAAAATAGTCAAGAGAATCTCCTGTTAACACCTTCTCACCAATAGGCGACATGGTCGAGGCACTCTCCCACTAGCCTAATCCTTAAAGGTTAAAACGGTCGAGAGAATCTCTTGTTAACACCTTCTCGCAAACAGGCAACGTAGTCGAGGAACTCTCCCACCAGCCAAATGTTTAATGGTCAAAATGGTCGAAGGATCTCCCAGTGACACTTTCTTGCCCAAAAGGGACAAGGAACTCTCCTACTAGCGTAACGCTCAAGATTGTGAATGGCATAAGCCTAATACCTAAGGTATGAATAACATACGTTGATGTCTTGATGCAGGTCACCAAGAAACAGAAATAAATACTTTATAACCAACAAATAAAGTTCAAAAGCCTCAAAACTGCTTACAAACTTCAATAGCCTTAATATAGCTTACAAAGTTCTGTTGTGCACAAAGCTTCAAAAGAAATCAAAACAAATCCCTCGGGGGATGCAAAAATTTCAAACTGTACAAATATTAGGATGGGCGAGGAAAAGCATCAGGCATCTCAACTCGGCCGAGGGAGTCACATAAATGAAGGGCAACCTCACTAGCCAGAATAGACTTCCACTCTAGAGTATGCAAATTTGTTGTGGGATCCCGAAGAAGAAGCTCACGGAGCTATTTTGACACCCAACTTGAAACCTATACCCCAGGCTCATAATCGAACCTTGGGCTAGCAGCCAACTAGGGGAGAAATTGATTAAGGTCGTTCTGAGAACTCTCCAAGGCAAGGCCCAACTTGGCCAATTGTCGCTCCAAGATAGTAATCTTTTTCTTGGCAGACTTAACAACTTCATCAATCTAAAGATATTAATAGTCTCTATTTTTGAGAAGGCCCTTCACCTCAACCAAGTTTTTTTTAGCTTCAGTTTTCATCCCTTCGGCCACCCCTAGCTTTATGAGTAGCTCCCGTTGTTTGCCTCCGAGAGAGGCCAGGCGAGAAGCATAGTCGGACTTGGACTTGGTTAATTCTTCAATCTCTACCTTTGCAAGATCAAAGCTAGCGGCCAAGCCATCCCGCTCTTTCAAGGCAAGCTCCACCTGAGCAGCCAACTCATCTCGTTCCTTCTTAAAAGCCTCTGCCTGAGCAGCTAAGTTGTTCCTTTCTCGCACAACTCCCTCTATTTGATTAAGGCGAGTGGCAAGATCATCTCGCTTTTTTCCGATTGTTGCTACTTCTTGACGATAGTGGTCGGCATCCGCAGCAGAATTTGCCAACTCCTCCCAGAGTGAAGCAACTTGGGCACGAAAGGTAACCAACTCGCCATCAGATGAATGGGAACGAGCCTCAAGCTGGGCCAACTCGTTGGCCACTTCGTTCTTCTCATCCTCCAAGTGTAGCCTATCGTCTGCCAAGTTGGCGGCAAGGCGATCAACTCCCTGGAAAAATAAAAAAATAAAAAATAAAAAAAGAAGAAGAGAAAGGAGAGTGCATTTAAGATATGTTCTTTAGAACTAATGATCAAAGCATTAAGTAAAAGGAAAACGAGTACGAAGGGAGTATCGGCACAAATACACTACGAAGCTATTGAACAAAAGCATTGATGACCACCGCTCGGCGAGTATGTAGGGATGCTAGGGAAATTAATGGATGAGAACTTGAGGAACTTCTCGGGTTGATGGCTGGAGAGGAGGCAGTAGCAAAATGCCTGAGGAAAAGCAACTTCAGTCGAGACAAACGAAGGAGCGCTGACAGGTGGATCAACAGGAGGACCCGAGCAGTTTTCAGCTTCATCCTCGCCTCAGCTTCATCCTGGCGGGGCACAACCTGATCAATCCCAAGATTCTCCTCAGGAGCTGTCAAATATGGCTCGCCACTTCCTCAGGGAGAAACACTGAATAGTGGAGAAGGAATCAAAACCCTACTGCCATAGATGAAGGAAAGGGCTGGAAACACGAAGGGCAAGTCAGGAGTAACCCCACTTGAAGTTGTCGAGGCGAGGGGGGAACTAGACACTACTGCTAACTCTTCAACACTCCCCTCCTCGCTCTATTCCAACAGGGGAAGCTCCAGAGGAACATCAGATGGCCTAGAAATGACTGGCGAGGGCAAAATCAGTAAAGGCATAGAAGCCTCAAAGGGCGGGAAGCTCACAGATGTGGAAGAAGGTGCCGTAAGGAGGACGAGATTCAAAGGACGGGAAGTTCCTGATGGTTTCTAGTCGGGCCCATATATTAAAACGTGGGTTTTTGGGTGCCCCCTCACCGGTGGGTGACTTGAGAAAGAAGAAAGGGGAATGCATTTAAGATATGTCCTTTAGAACTAATGATCAAAGCATTAAGTAAAAGGAAAATGAGTACGAAGGGAGTATCAACGCAAAGACACTTAGAAGCCGTTGAACAAAAACATTGATGACCTCCACTCAACGAGTATGTAAGGATGCCAGGGAAATTAATGGATGAGAACTTGAGGAACTTCTCAGGTTGACGGCTGGCGAGGAGGTAGTAGCAAAATACACTTGAGGAAAAGCAACTTCAGTTGGGACAAACGAAGGAGCGCTGACAAGTGGATCAACAGGAGGACCCAAGAAGTTTTTAGCTTCATCCCCACCCCAGCTTTATCCTGGCGGGGCACAACCTGATCAATCCCAAGATTCTCCTCAGGAGTTGTCAAAGATGGCTCGCCACTTCCTCGAGGAGAAACACTGAATGGTGGAGAAGGAATCGAAACTCTATTGGCACTAACGAGGGAGATGGTTGGAAATAAGAAGGGCAAGTCAAGAGTAACCCCACCTGAAGTTGTCGAGGCGAGGGGGGAACTAGACACTGCTGCTAACTCTTCAACACTCCCCTCCTCACCCTATTCCAACCAGGGAAGTTCTAGAGGAATATCAGAAGGCCCAAAAACAACTGGCGACGGCAAAATCAATAAAGGCATAGAAGCCTCAATGGGCAGGAAGCTGGCAAATGTGGAACGAGGTGCTGTAAGGAGGTCGGGATTCAAACTACGAATATCCTCTTCCACTAAAGTGTTATCACCCTACTGCTGGAAATCTTAAGCTGGTACCGTCAAAGGCTGAGCAACAGCTTCGGTGGCCGCCTCCACCATGATTATGTCTTCAAGATCTTCTTCGGCCAAGGTGGCCATAACACTCGTTTCCTCCCGAGAAATGGCCAACTTGGTGCTTCCACCTGCCTGGGAGGTGGTTTTACTCGACAACTCCCGAGAAGAAGTTAACTTAACATTTCCAATAGCCTAGAGTGTTGCCCCACTCTGTTTTTCTTCAGGAGGTACTAATTTTATACCTCCGCTCAGCTCAAAGGAAAGTAAAGAACCACTTTTGGATGAAATAGACTCATCTGAGAGAGGCGAGATACGAGCCTTCTTAACATTTCTTTGTTTCTTCCCACCTACGCAGGACGTTTCTTCTTTCTTAAGTCACCCGCCGGCGGGGGGCATCCAAAAACTCATATCCTAATATGTGGGCCCAACTGGGAACCATCAGGAACTTCTCAATATTGTCGGGGGTTAAAAGCACATCTGAAAAGCATAAGTTGGGATGAGCCTGAGCCCAGGATTCCCCCAACCTCACACGGGCCTCCTCACGTGGGGAAAGAATAACTTCAAAGTCATCCCCATTGGGAACAGGAGACTAGTATGTCCTAATAGAAAATTCCCGATTAAGAGCTTCATTGGCGGGAAATTCCCAACTAGAGCCAATAAGCAGGAAAAATTTATTGGTCCAATCTTTCACATGCGAATACTTACGCTCAGAATCAACCAATGCCCTACGGGCTCTAAAACTGCAAAGCTTCCCCTCCAAATGCCTAACCCATGAAGGGACAAAAACTCATGGGCTGTTGGGTCTGGGTATTCACCTACGGGTTCCAGTACCCTTCGCCACAAAAAGCAGTAGGCATCAAAATGCTCCAAGTGTTAGGCACCAACTGAGCTGGGGCAAACCCTAAGACGTCTAACACGTCACAAACTGGTCGCGCGAAGGGCAATCGAAGCCCCATGGTGAACATAGCAAAGTAAAGGGCAACAGAGATGGCCATACCTTTGGCATCGATAGCTTTCTGGTTTGGAGTAAGAGCCCTCATTTCGACAGAGTCAGGAATGTTAAAGTTATTTCGGGCATTCTTCAGTTCATGCGAAGTGATGGTTCAAGACCAGCGACAACCCGAAAAAATGGACGCCAAAGGAGCAACGGCAACTCGGGGAGAGGAGTCGCAAGGTGGTGAAAGGCCTGGAGCAGGAACCACAGCCTTGCCTTTGGATGAAGAGGAAGCCATGGAGGAATGAAGAAAATCGCGAGAGAAGAAGAGGGCAAGAACTCAGAAAGATAGGCAAGAAACGTGAAGGAAGCAAAAGACAAAAAGAAGAGGGAAAATGGGCATTAAATAAAAGTTGAAATGAAATGACGGTTGACGTGGTCGAGGATGGAAACAAAATGGTTCACTGACACGCCTCGAAAAGTGAAACAATACTTAGATTCAAGTCTCATCATGCCTTGCATAATGAGACTTCGTGGGGTAACTGGAGAGGACATCTCGACCGGTTAGCCCCCGAGGTGGGCCTAGGCCCTTACTTATGACCAAAGCATGCGTCATTACCGAGAAG
Source organism: Pterocarya stenoptera (assembly GCA_003123785.1). Taxonomy (NCBI): domain Eukaryota; kingdom Viridiplantae; phylum Streptophyta; class Magnoliopsida; order Fagales; family Juglandaceae; genus Pterocarya; species Pterocarya stenoptera. Next base: position 109,319 of record QEOT01002698.1, read on the forward strand.
CCCAGCTCAATGCTAAGAGAATCCAGCCCATAACCAATACCGACTGGATACCTATCCAACGGTGACAAATGATACAAACACGGCTATCATTCAAATTTACTAAGAGATAAACCTTCATCTCCAAGCTTGAATTCGAATAAAGGATAACCATTATCAGATAAGAGAATAAAGATAACTCATGGAGCTCTATATAAGGGAAGAACCCAGGTATGTAAAAGAAGGGAACTCATTGGTATTATGAAAATTATCTTTAGTTACTAATTTAGGCATCGGAGACGTTCCCTCAAACCCTCAATCCCTCTACTCTTTGGTGTAGGTGATCGTGGGGTAGTGATGGTGAAACATGTCCATAACAGCGGTGGACGAGGAAAGAAGAAAAAATGAATATATCATTATCATTATTAGAAACTTTTATTGTCTAATTTTTTAACTCTATAAGACATTATTAGTTGTTATATTTATGGTGTAATATGATACAATTTGTATAATTTTAATTTTCTGAAATTAGTGTTTTTGATCAGTACGTTCAAATGTAAAGAACAAACGTTCAAACATGGCTTCACATTCGAACCAATGTTTAAACATAATACAATCGAATTCCAACAAAACGTTCGACCGTAAGTCACTCTGTTTGAACGTTTCCACCCCCAATCGATCTAAACATTCAAATGATTAGAATAGATACGTTTGAACGACAACCCAACATCCAAACGTTAAACATTTTACTTTCAAACGCTTCGCCATTAACATCTGAATGCTACATTCAAACGTCTCTGAGCAAACGTTTTGGGTATTAGGGTTGAATATGAGTTTATAGAGGTGTTGTGACCAAATGTTAGACCTACTTGAGGTTTTGGGTATTAGGGTTGGAAGAGTTAAAATTGGTATACTGTGATTCATTATTTTATATGGGTTAAATAAGATTGATTTGTGACGTCTTTGAGGTCATGTTATATGATTTTTTAGTGAATAAAAGAAGAGTGAAACCATTATGAAATAGGCTAAAAAGTTGTGCCTATTAGCTAGTGTCAAACTTGAGTGGTTTTAGACACCACGGTTAGCCTCTTAGGCCTAGTTGCATGATACATGTTTCATATTTACTTAATATGAGCGAACACTTGTCCAATTGTATGAATGTTGCTAGGTTCCATTTGACGCTTTTGTGACACATTAATTTTGCTTATTTTGCTTAAGGCTCAAGGTAAATGACTATGATCATATTTTTCTACGTCATATTATGTAAACTCAAAAAGGTCATCATTTTTCGAGGGGAATGATTCATCTTGTTCATTGAATGCTGGTCCTCCTCAACCATCTAAAGCGAACGATTCATCTTGTTCGTTGAATGTTGGTCCTGATACAACTTCTATCATTCCGAGGGGAATGTTAGTAGGTCCACAAGGGTGAGATTTACTTGAAATCTCAGTAAGTTAAACAACAAACTTACTCAGGGATAAGATATGCATGATTAATGATAAACATGAGATACATGCTATGCAAAAAAAACCGTATTTGTCTCTCATCTAGATTCCTCAACATTTCACTGAAAAACCTTAATACATATTTTCTTGGAGAGAACTTCTCATTTAAAAAACATGACATCTCGAAAGAGAGCATTCTCATTGCTTTCAAAAATCATAACTTTTCACCATTATTAAAATCATTATTAACATAACATAACGTATAGTATCATCACAACTCCCCATTCTGCACTGTGAGTATTGTCAGTGACCATAGTACAACTCACACTACGTCTTTGTCTGCAGAAATTGTAACCCAATGCATTGGTCATAACATAACATCATAACGTATGCGTCCACCAACATTAGGTGCCATACACGACTTTGCTCCGGCATTTTTTAAAAAGAACCCATTCGAAGCCTGTTGACAGCTCTTTGTCAACCCAAAGGTTACCACTCCATTTTTACTCACTCCANATAAGACATTATTAGTTGTTATATTTATGGTGTAATATGTTACAATTTGTATAATTTTAATTTTCTGAAATTAGTGTTTTTGATCAGTACGTTCAAATGTAAAGAACAAACGTTCAAACATGGCTTCACATTCGAACCAATGTTTAAACATAATACAATCGAATTCCAACAAAACGTTCGACCGTAAGTCACTCTGTTTGAACGTTTCCACCCCCAATCGATCTAAACATTCAAATGATTAGAATAGATACGTTCGAACGACAACCCAACATCCAAACGTTAAACATTTTACTTTCAAACGCTTCGCCATTAACATCTGAATGCTACATTCAAACGTCTCTGAGCAAACGTTTTGGGTATTAGGGTTGAATATGAGTTTATAGAGGTGTTGTGACCAAATGTTAGACCTACTTGAGGTTTTGGGTATTAGGGTTGGAAGAGTTAAAATTGGTATACTGTGATTCATTATTTTATATGGGTTAAATAAGATTGATTTGTGACGTCTTTGAGGTCATGTTATATGATTTTTTAGTGAATAAAAGAAGAGTGAAACCATTATGAAATAGGCTAAAAAGTTGTGCCTATTAGCTAGTGTCAAACTTGAGTGGTTTTAGACACCACGGTTAGCCTCTTAGGCCTAGTTGCATGATACATGTTTCATATTTACTTAATATGAGCGAACACTTGTCCAATTGTATGAATGTTGCTAGGTTCCATTTGACGCTTTTGTGACACATTAATTTTGCTTATTTTGCTTAAGGCTCAAGGTAAATGACTATGATCATATTTTTCTACGTCATATTATGTAAACTCAAAAAGGTCATCATTTTTCGAGGGGAATGATTCATCTTGTTCATTGAATGCTGGTCCTCCTCAACCATCTAAAGCGAACGATTCATCTTGTTCGTTGAATGTTGGTCCTGATACAACTTCTATCATTCCGAGGGGAATGTTAGTAGGTCCACAAGGGTGAGATTTACTTGAAATCTCAGTAAGTTAAACAACAAACTTACTCAGGGATAAGATATGCATGATTAATGATAAACATGAGATACATGCTATGCAAAAAAATCCGTATTTGTCTCTCATCTAGATTCCTCAACATTTCACTGAAAAACCTTAATACATATTTTCTTGGAGAGAACTTCTCATTTAAAAAACATGACATCTCGAAAGAGAGCATTCTCATTGCTTTCAAAAATCATAACTTTTCACCATTATTAAAATCATTATTAACATAACATAACGTATAGTATCATCACAACTCCCAATTCTGCACTGTGAGTATTGTCAGTGACCATAGTACAACTCACACTACGTCTTTGTCTGCAGAAATTGTAACCCAATGCATTGGTCATAACATAACATCATAACGTATGCGTCCACCAACATTAGGTGCCATACACGACTTTGCTCCGGCATTTTTTAAAAAGAACCCATTCGAAGCCTGTTGACAGCTCTTTGTCAACCCAAAGGTTACCACTCCATTTTTACTCACTCCAAAGTGGACAACGGAGTTCCACTAGAATAATTTTCCATTTTAGATTTTGGGATTGTGACAAAATTTATTTTTATGTAATACTTTGAAAAATATGTTTCATGACATATGCATAGTAAGCTTCATGAAAAATGATATTATATATGCAATATGCTAAAATGGTGAGAATTTTACATGTCATGTAAATAAGTAATCAAATGCTCAATGATGTATCATATGATGTTTCATGCTCAAAATGACATTTAATATGAATGTAGCGTTTACACAAGAATCATAAATAAATTATCTAAGAGTAAGTTAGAAGCTAACTTACAAGCTTTCCGAAGGTTTAAAGAATTGGTGTGGCTATAATCAAAATTATTCTAAGTTAGGATTTTTACATCTAAGGAAGATGTTCATAAGAAAAATGGTTCAAAAATTAATATTTACAAAACTGCCCCTATACTTTGCAAAATTGCCACTAAGGCCCTAAATTTTTACTATTTGCAATGGAGCCCCAAAATCCACTAAATTGCACAAAACTCATATTTTCCATGTGCTAAAACCATTTATGACATTAGAATTGCAAAAATAATCCAAAATTATGCCAAAATCAATCAACCCGTGGCATGCATCTTTAGTGACCATTTTGTGATTTCAAACCTATAGCTTCTTTGCATGTATGTGTGATCCAATCCCATTAAACATAAATCTATAAAACTGATCTTATAACATGTTTACAACTTATAATAATAGCACACGAGTTCATCCCAACATTTAGGCATTGAATAACACAGAATCATTCAAAAACCTTCAAACCGTGTGTATGCATGATGGTTCTAGCTTCTCTTTGTCAAAGCAAGTTTTAAAGCCTGAAAAAAATCATACATTTCAATGCCTAACACAATGATAATTGGTTCTTAAAGGTTTATAAGGCCATCCTTGAGGAAATAGAACATGATATGCCAAGATCATTCTCATACAAGTGCAAACCGAATACTTAGATGATTAACACAAGATATGGATTTATAAACCTATCATGACATTCTATTTTACTCAAATTTAAACCTTCAATAAATCTTTCAAGACATTAGTAAAACATATAAAATCATATCAAGACATGTCATGACTAAAATTTCATTCTAAAACAATTTATTCAATCAAAACTCCAAATCTGAATCAATATGCAACACCTTGAGTTAAACCTTTTATAAATCAAAGCCTAACATGTTAATATAATACCCAACAAGAGATAAGGTAAGAATACTTACAAAATTCTTGTCCCTTGAGCTCTCAAAACTCAACTCACTCCAAGACCTCACTCAAGCTACTCGGTTCCAATCTTTTCTCACACTTTGAATGCTTTGCTCTCAAGAACATCAAAGGAAAGCTAGATAGAGTTGTTTGAAGAAGTGAGGTATGAGGGGAAGTATTTATAGGACTTCATGGAGGGTGAGAGGCAAGGGGGAGTTGGTTTTGGCTCCAAGGAAGTGAATGTGATTGGTGTGAGTGGGTGGTAGAGTGCTTGAGTGAATTTTTAGATTTTTCATGGCTTGGTCAACTGAATAATGACCTGAGTCTTCATGATTGAACCTTGGAAATGAGGTAGAATAAGGCCATTGGCACAGTGGGCTGCATTGGTGCAGAAAATAAAACAAGAAAAATCAAAAGAGAAACACACAATGAAGGACAACGGTTAGGGTTCCAAGTTTTGTCTAGATTTTGATCACCTTTTGTCCTATCTCCTTGGTCTAAATTGGGGGCATTATGACCATCATTTGAAGACTTTTTCAGGTGATGAAGAGAAGCATGAGTGGCTGCCAAGTGATCATGCTTGGGCAAAAAACAGAAAGGGGCAAAATGGGTGATGGTTCAGCTGAGTGGTTTCAAGTGTGCCTCTCTTTTTGCCAATCGGTTGGGCTGCCTTGGGGAGGTAATTAGTCAAGAAAGTACTTGAGTGCTTTGAAGCACTTCCAAGGGAAAAAAAAAAAAAAAAAAGAGACAAGGGTGGTGATGTGGGGAAGTGGCTGATTTGGTGCAGAAAAATCTTTGAAGAAACTAAGGGTAATTCGGTTTGGTTCCAACTAGATTTCCTAAGGAAATGGTTGGATTTTGGTTTGGTTTATTGGAGCCATTTTGCCTAATGCCAAGCCTGAAACTTGAGTGACGTGGTGATATATGAATGGTCCAATTACAATATAAAACTCATGTACACACTTCGTCAAATCGAGATCTACATAAATTCTCATAAAAAATTCACAAAACTTCCAAGGTTTATCAATAAACATCAAACCAAACCCTTCCACCATCAACACGAACTTTCATTCAAAACATTCCAAAAAAATTAAACCAATGCTATCCCAAGTAATCAAGACTCAATACGAAAAAAATAGAAGAGGTTTTAGCCAAGATAAAATACTTTCAAAAGCTTGAAACCAAGTAAACAAGGCTTCTTAGAAAAATTCCCTGTAGCCCTCTCTCGGTTTCTCTCTAGGAAAGCAAGGAAAAAGTGTAGGTGTGGGGAAGCAAATGAAGGTGGCATGGGCTATAGAGGGAGGGCCGACTTGGTGGTTGGATGAATGACTCTTAAGGGGAGGTTGGCTTGTGAAAAGAGGGAAGAAAAGGCTAAAGTGGCCTATTGTCCTGCTACTGTTGCCGAATGGGTGAAGGGGGCTCATTTGTTGCTTGTTTGGTTGAGGAAACATGCTAGTTTTAGCTGGACCAAGGGAAGCTAACCAAACTTGTTCATTTGGGTTAGCGTTTGGTCCAATCCTAATTTTTTTTGATCAAATATAATTACCAAGATGTAAAAGAGTGCATGAGGATGTGAGATTGGGTACTTAAGTAGTTGGTTGGTTGTGGAAGTGACTTAACCAAGTGGAAAAACACTAGTTACAAACTAGCCATGTTTAGGGTTTGGGAGAATTTAGGGTTTCGGATCTCACAATGGGTTTAAAGTTTCAATTTGCCTTCAATTATTTGGGTCTCATTAGGGTTGAAACCCACTTTTGGTTGGCCAAATAGTGTTTGTTTGGATAGAATAGGGAATGATGTAAGAGAGCATGATGATAAGGCTTGATTCACACTCCATCACTTAAACACTTATACAACTCTTGACAAGTGTCCCTAGGTTTTCCAAATTGATGGCTAGGATTGTGCCATTGGTCCAAAAAAAAATTCTATTGATCCTAAGTAGATTTAGACATCCTACATGGCAATTTGACAACTATTTAAAACAAATGCCACGCGACGCTCTCCTAAGGATTACTATTCATCCAAAAAACTCGAAACTTTTTTATTGCACCATAAAATCTTAAAGATTACTACAAGTCTAATGGTGAAATTCGTTTCATAAAATTATACTCCTAAGTGTTTTGATTAAATAAAAAGGCAATTCTATCTACATAGTGGATCGGGATTCGAATACGCTAACGGATTAAAACCTAATCGTTCACTCGTTTTTTGAAATCTTTTTAAGATTTCACGATGTTTCTAAGGTCTAAAGAAATTTATCTATCAAGTTTCTTTCAGGGCGTTACAATTATGTTTATGTGTGATGTGTTTCTTATTAAGTCTTCAACTCATTTTAATTTTATTTCATGTTTTAACCACCCAGGTGAGGATGATGAGTATGAGCAGGCAAGCTAGGCTTAGATGGAGCAGTATTTGATTTAGTTTTAGACTTCTTAGAATAAGTTATTTTTATGACAGACATTTTATTCAGTTATCGAAATTTTTTCTTTATTTAATATTTTTTAGACATGTTAATTTAGTAATTCTTTTTATGAAATATATGTTCATTTTATTAAATTATGAAATTTCTTGCGTGATTATTTTTATGAAAATACATGATATCTCTAATCTTAGAGAAGGGGATGTTATAGGGCAAGACTCCCAAGAAGAAGGAACCAAGAGAGGTTTTGAAGAAGTAAAATGGAAAATGAATTTAGTATTAATTATCTTACGATAATATGGTGCTAAATTATAATAAATAGTTATACGTATCAAGAAACTTTTTAAACTAATAAACTTAGCTCCGAACATTTTGTTTCAAACTTGGAGATCTAAAATCGAGTAGAGCTTCTGTGGTAATTCGTATATCTTGATAAATATTTTGCATAGTGCAATACATACTACAAAGGTTCGGAATTGAGTCCTAGCGTGCGCACGGATGCCCATGCGCCTAACATTTTCCTTTAAATTTCACTTGCACCGTAATTTTTAAAAAAATTCTGTGTTGTCCAGACAAGTAATCGCTCCATACATGTAGGACGAAAATCTACACGTGTATAAGAGTATTATTATTCGTTTATGAATATGTATATGTAAAATCACTTATTTTGCATATTCATTTTATCATTCAAGTAAAATTTTTTTATTGACTTATGCATATTTGAGACATAATAATAATAAAATATTATTTTTTTATTATTATCAATTTTTTTCTAAAATCAATTTTTTTATATATATTTTATAATTTGTATCCACTATCTACATTTGATATTAATAATACAAATGTAATAATAAAAAATATAAATTTTATATATATTATAGTAAAAATATAATAAAATTAAAATATATATAATATATTATAATAATAAAATGAATGTGTAGATAAATGTTTGTTGTGTTGTTAAGAAAAAGAAAAGAGGAAAAGATTGTGAGAGAGAGAGAGTGGGAGTGAGAGGAAAGAGAAATAATTAGTAAAATAACATTTAAAGAGTGAATAGTAGCTATCCAAATTTATATAAGAATTATTCATAACTAGCTAAATATATGGATATATAAGCCAATGTAAAGGAATTTAAACTCATATCATGTAAATATGACTTTGCATATACATATGCATAGATCAATATAAATGTTCTAAAACAAGTAGGGTAAATATCTACAGCATGAAAAATATGCTAATTATCTTGATAAAAAAAAAAATGCTACTCAGAGGCTGGTTTAGGAGCTCACACCGCACACTCCTCCGTGTCAGCAATTATGAATTGTCATCCCCCCCTCCAAAAAAAATTACAAACACCAATTCCTTTCCTCCCTGTCTCTGCATGCTGGACACTTTCTTCTTCTCCTTCATGTTCTCCTCCAGCGTCGCCTTCTCTCTTCTCCAGATTCTTTGAGTTGTACTCGATGTTGAAGTTTGAGCTCTTCCATGACCCCATCTTTCGATTTCATCGAAGATCCTTGCCTATGGGTTGAGCGGGTATACTCCATCCTCTTTCTCTTTGTGTTTTACGTGCTCAAAAGCACAAAACCATTCGCCCTTTCACATTCCCAATACACCTGGATCATGAAGGACCTTTTGGTTCAATAAGCCTTTATGGAGCAAGGCAATCTCACATTCCCAATACGCCTGGGTTAGATTTTCATAAGGGATATATTAAGTGGGATTTTAGGGCCTTTTGGTTTACGTTTGATCTTTAGTTTTCAAAAAAACAAAGAGGAAATATGAGGATGGCGAAGTCTCGAGTATGGCAACCAGCTCTGCAATGGTGTACGTTTGTGAAGCCAACAAATTGAATACCACAACCGAAAATCCATTGTGTCCAACTAGAGCTATAAAGATCAGAGAGAGAGACAGAGAGACACAGAGAGAGAGAGAGAGAGAGAGAGAGAGAGAGAGAGAGAGAGAGATATGGCTTCGGAAGTAAGATTACCTTCCTATGCCAACAACAAGATTGCTATGCAGCTGAAGAAGAACGACCAAAAAGAAGGAAGAAGAAAATTGTACACTATAATCAAAAGGTGAATTTGGTTTCTGAAAACGAGAGACAATCATAGGGGGAGAGAGAGAACCATAAGGATGAGGGGAAGGTGCTTTACTGACAGTGAAAGACACAAGAGAAGCATGAGGGAGAGAGAAGCAAGGGGAGGGGGGTTTGGCCCAGCCGAACTGTGAAGTGCTCCTAGACCGAGTGTGCGGTGTCCTATGGGTGAACTGGCTTCTGAGTTGCATTTTTCTAGCTTGATATCCACTTCATGAATTAGGAATTTGTCCATTGGTTGTTAAAGTGGTCTCAATTCATCTCAAACTAATTATTGATGGGATCTATTATTTTTTCAACTTCTTATAAAAAAGTTAAACTTATCTTAACTTACTATATACATTCAAACACATATATCAACTTATTTACATCTAAACACATATCACTAGAACCCACAAAACACTACAACTGAGACCATTTTAGCATTCAAATACAGCCGAAATTCCCTCAACCCATCTCAAATCAATCATTGATGGAACCCAATACTTTTTCAACTTCCTATAAAATTAAAACTCATCTCAACTTATTTTATACATTCAAATACATATCTCAATCTATTTACATTCAAATAGATCTCAATGGGATTCATAAAATATTCTATTCACATGTCAATTCAGATTATCTTAGATCACCTCAACATCTAAGATAATCTCAGAATCCAAACGCAGCCTAATCAATGAATTTTAAATTAGTCAAAGGTAATAACATATAATTACTAAAAAAATCTAGGAAAAATAAGAATCTTGAGATGTTATAAAATCTAACAGTTTAAATGAAGATCTTAATTAATTGAGAAATTTTAAAAGAAAGTGTTATATCACACACTTCCACATAAGTTCCTAACTAACATATGATTTTTTATTTTTGTCCTTCTATATTAAAGCTTAAATATGTCTTTAAATAGAATAATAAAAATAACTAATTACATATTAGTTAAGTAGACATATGTGGTAGAAGGCTTCCTTGTAGAATAACTCTAATTAATTATTTAAGATCTACACAACTTGGGTTCTCTAAATGCCCGAATCACTGCAATTCTCGGCCTGGGTTGCAACGTAACTAGAGCTGGGGAGTAGAGTGGGCCTAGGCCCAAACAAGAAACTTGGATTCCGGACAAAGAATTGCAATTTACCCCAATCTGTATTTTCTCTTCTTAACTTTAATGTTTTGTTTGTCGGTCAATCACTCAATGCTATATCTTGAAAAGATGATAAATAAATTTTCACTTTTTCTATCTTTGCCCAGATTATCGAAGTTCTTGTAAAAGAAATTATTTGTACAGTCTTAGGGCTTCTTTAGAAAGTGAGATGATCACATCTCATCTCAAAATCTCTCGTAATTTTATTTTTAAATACTACTTAAACACAAATAATTTTCAACTTCAAATCTTCAATTATTTCATCTTATAATTACAATTTGTCCAAATTTCAAATAAAATGCAAAAGTTAATACAATTTTTCAAATTTCAAAATAAAAACTATATTAAAAAATTATATTCTAATAATATTTTAACTTTATAATATTTTTATTTAACTTTTTCTTTCTCATTTTTTCAAACCTAATAAAATATTTTAATTCAAATTATTTTATTACTATTCATAAACCATTTACAAAATTTTCATCCAATCTCACCTATGAAACAAGCCTTTAGAATTGTAAACTTCATGCACTTCTTTTTCACAATACTTTATATATTACATTTTAAATAAAAAATTATAAAATAATTTATAAAAATAATATCAATTTATAAAAATATCTTGGTCTTAAAATATTGTTGCAAAATATATTATAAAATGTGATTTGTTTATGTGATTGTTCTAAAAATATTACTCTTCTCGTAAAGTGCAAAGTGCTTGGGTCAAAGTTACCGAGTATTATTCACTCGAGCGAGCTTGGGAACAGAAAATGTTGTTCACTTTCCTCTTTCTCCTCCAAAGGTGTATAGCTTTGTTCCAATTTTAGGAACAAGTAGGGTATTTATTTAATCATTACTCTCTATGGATTCATCATGCTGTTGATGTGGGAAATCTCTACAGCTTTTCTGGCAAAGTTGTTTTCCTTTCCCTCTTCTTTTTTGATTAAAAAATTCTCCTGTAAAAGTATCTTCTTTACCTTCTTTTTTAGTACAATGGTGCATATATGCACTCATGTTCTGAGTTGTTGCATCATTTGGAGCTGAGGGAAAACTTTAAATAGCCCTATACTTATCCCTTTTAGAGTTGACATGTCGAGCGATCTGTATTTAGTGCTTATGTGTCGAGTGACCCGCACTTAGGCTTCATGTCTTTACATAATATTCTTATCTCATCTCATCTCATCTTAATCATTATAATTTTTTTAAATTTTCATATAAAAATATAATAAACAATTTAACTTTTTCAAATTCTAAAATAAAAATAATACTAAAAAATATATTCTAACAATATTTTATTTTATTATTATTTAAAATATCACTCTCATCTCTTCTAAACTGTATATCCAAACCCAACCTTAACCTGTTCATCCAATTTGCCAAACTGATTCACTTATTGCACCTGATTTTAGAGAATGATTGATTGTATACCTTTCTATTTTTTATTTCTTTAATCTTTAACTTCCTCTAATGTTCAAAAATATGATTAGCCCCTTCTCCTTTCGTTGAGAATTTACTTTGCTTGTGGTAATTGTGATAAAGACATTAACAATCCCTATCCTTTAATTGATCGTGTTCCAACAGTAAACACAAATATTTCTGCAAGTTTTATTACTTTCTAGCATAAGAGCCAAAAAATATATAAAAATGAAGTCTACAAATTGACAAAAAATATTATATTTTAAAAAAATATATTATATTTATAAATTGACGTAACTTGATATGATATATTATAATTATTTCATAATAAAAATAATTTTACAATATAAACTGCGTAACCCCACTTAAATTTGTTAAGCAATCCGTATAACTCTTTTATTTCAGGCCTAACATTTTTAGAAAAAACAAAATTATCACCGAAAAGGATATTTGAATTTAAACTTTAATAAATTAATTATAGGGTAGTTGGAGACAAAATCAATGCATAAAGAAGTGCAGGTGCCATGATTATTTACATTAAACATGAAGTGTTAAAAACAAAAAGACAACAGGAAAAACTATAATTTAAGCGTCACTGTCTATAATTGATTACAACATACTTTATCATAGGGTAATTGAGTTCATGTGTTAAAATTATTTACCCATCGCAAAAGGTAACACATACATACATATACATACATAGACATATATATATAGTTGAGTTTTCTTATGTACAAGCAAGTTTACATACCAATCTGCGTATTAATATTATTATCTTCATATTCTAAATTTAAACTAGTACATTTTTAAATAAAAGTCTACTTTCTGACCAATCATATTGATTGGATGCACGTATTAGTGTGTAAAATCGCTTATAATTAAATTTTTCCTATATAGTCAGTCAATGAATTAGGTTGTTACAAAGGCCAATCTTGTCTATTCATGCATGGTGATATATATTGGTATTTCCCATCTAATAAAAAATAAAATAAAAACAAACACTGTTTGTTCCGTGTCACACTCACACTTGCAATTATTTTCTCAGTGTAACTTTCAAAAAGACTTTTTTATTTTAATATACTAACTTTTAAAAGTATTTTTCATGGAAATGCTACAAGCATAAACTAAATAAATCTTGCCCTCTCAATATGTAGATCTTAAAGATGAACGGTATGGGTGCATACATAGCCAAGGCATGTTCAAGGAGCAGTACTATGAAATCATGACTTGCTTATTTTGACGATTTGTCGAAGCTTTATACCACGCGGTTGGATCTAGGCTTCCTAGAATACTCTATTCATATCGTAGACAATTCGGATAGGGATGTGTGAGAAAAGGGTATTATTGGTTCACATATTTGGGCCGGTGTGAAGAGATAAGGCCTAGAAGGCATCAGGCATGTTTTCTAAAGCTCCATCTATATATTAAGATGAGTTGAATTTTTTATTAATAGTAATGAATTGAGATAATAGAGTCAGTTTTGTGAGATTCACTTCAGATAAGTTTATATGTATTTAGATATTAAGATAAATTTAAATGTATTTATGAGAAGTTGAAAAATATTACGAGTCTCGCGTGTAAATAGGTGTTAAGTTAAAAAATATTATAGGTCCCATATGTAAATAGGTTTTGAACTGAAATGAGTTTAATGATTTGAGAGTTGTGTATTTAAATGTTAAATTCAGTTTAAAATTATACTGAACTAATATAAGTTCAGTCCAAATTCTAAACGGAATCTAAATAATAGAATTAGGTTCGAAATATATATATTTATATATATATATATGTATAAGAAAAAGAAAAAAGAGATAGTACCCTCTCTCACATTCTTCTACCCCTAATGTCTAATTTGAGTAAGAAATTGCAGGAAACCTCCATGATCCATCATACAAGGTCATGCTCCTCCCTATTCCCTAATTCTCAATACAGTCTGTCATTCCCATTGAGTAATAAACAGGGAACGGAAGGAATAGAAAAGGCAATTAAAATATTGACCAAGTTAGACCCAAGTTTCATTTATTATATTGTCCTCTCAAAACCTTGTATAGTCTCAATCTATGTATAAATTATGGCTAGAATCATTATTAGGTAAGGTGGTCTTCAGTCCTTGACAATAGGACAAAGGTGAAACCTAAGTCTTTGAAGGTAATGCTATTATACCCTATAATTTATACCACTCACTTTATTATTTTGACATGATACCACATGACTTATTAAAAAAATTAAAAAATAAATATATTCAAAAGAAAATGCTTCCCGAAAACACAAAAAAGATAGAGCTAAAATCCTAAATTTCTTCTGTTTTTTTACTATTATGTTTAAAACTTTTTTAATAAATCACGTGACACCACACATCAATGGGATACAGCGAATAGTATAAATTAAGAGATATAATAACATTTTCCTTTTGAAATATTTGTTGGATTTTTCAAGCTTTGTGCCTCTTTCAATGAAAATGTATTCTATTTCAAACGCAAAATGGAGTTGACAATTGAACCAAGAATCCAAGCCTATGAACTTTTGATTGAAGATAGAGATGTTCAAAAGGTTTGACATAACTAACATTAAGGTCCCCACTTGACCAACATTAGTACAATGTTTGAATTCCTTGTTTGTACGCCAATTTTCAAATAACTTCGGTCGACATTAAAATAATAAAGAATCTTGCACGGCCTGTTCACATTTGTTTTTCAAGAAAGTTCCACCGCTTTCTCTAATGTCATCTCAAAAGAGACAGATATCTACTCACGTGACATTTTTTAATTGTTGGGTCGAATTAGATAATTCAATTTCAGATAAAAAAAAATAAACGCGTATCTAGCTCATCCCATGTATAAATATTATATGTAAAAGAATCTTCGGATAATACAAACTTTTTAAATATTTATGTATAAGAAGTGTTAGATTTGTAGATTAATAATTTATAAATTGATGCGATTTAATATGATACGTTAAATTTATTTCATAATATATATATAATATATTACAATTTAATTTATCATATCAAATCATATTAATTTATAATTTTTTTTTCTTCAAACGACTAAACATTCTATTTGAGATATTGTATCATCCCATTTCAATTAAGAAATTGGTCGCAATTACTTATTTTGTTGAAAATTTTGATGGATTCCTCTGCTTAGACCTGTTTTGATCTAGCAACATGTTCTTTTTTTTAGCATAGTGAGAATATGGTATGTATTTATTAAAAGAGAGATTATATTTACAGTTGTAAAATGCATACATAATATCCACTTCTCTTGAAAAAAGTGTGTAAATATTAGGAGTGACAATATATGACATTACCCGTTAACTCAACAAGAATACAACACTACAAAAACATGTTAGGATTTAGCCTTAATGGATTCGTATCAAAACGGGTTGACTCGTTAAGACACGATTACTTAACGAGTTGATAACGGATTAACCCGTTATGACTCGTTAAGAAAGTTAAAGTTACAATTATACCTTTATACCTAAAAATAAAATTATTTAGATTTAAATTTTGATATTTTTATTATTTGGATTGTAATTTTTGACCTGTAGTTAGTTTTATATTTTTGTATAGATATTGTGATTTTAAAATTTATATAAAATTATACTAAACTTAACTAAGTCAAATGGATTAATTTTGAGTCTGTTCAATTCATTTACATAGACGGGTCAAAACGGGTTGACACAACATGACCCATTATGTTAATGGATCGTATTAGGGTTTGAAATTTTGATACAATAAGCTTAACGTGTCGGATTAGGATTAATATATATAATATAATATACATGTATTGACATGATACGAACACGATCCGTTAACATGATTTGACACCCTTAGTAAATATAGGACTCACATAAGAAATTAATTTTTTAATTATGAATCTTATTCTTTTTCAAAAATAATATATTGTACTTATAAAACTCATGATTGTATTTAATATTATATAATTTTTGAATTGAAAAATCAAATTGAAAATTAGCTTTTAATTAACAAATTTATTATTATTTAAAATGTATTGCTAAGTAGCATAGAGTGTCCTATTTATTATTTAAAAATCAGATCACGTGATATCTATTAATGATGATAGATGGAGTGTCCTATTTATTGTAAATCAAAGTGTGCAGGTTCTTTTTCTAAAAAAATAGATTCTTTTAAAAATGAATAGATTTTTCTATAATTTTTTTAAAATAAAATTTATTTTTCTATAATCAGGCTAAGCACGTGAGTGTTCGTTCAATTACAATTTCCTATTTTATTCTCACTGCTCAAGAATAAAAAACAAAGGTAGATACGGCCTAATTTTTCAAAATACTCTCAAATATTTTTTTTTTCTATTTTTTAACTATCCAAACCTAACGGACGCACACGGTTGTGAAGGTGGGACTTCACAGAAGTCCACGTGTCAAGGAAAAGTAAAAGTGGGATCCATTGCATTGAAATTGGTTCAGATAAAAGTGGGGTCCGAAAAGTGGACAGAAATCGACGGATGAGTGGGGCCCTACGTAGTAATTTAGGAGAGAGAGAGAGAAAAGCAGAACCAGCTCTGCTGCTCTGGTGGTGCTGCTGGGAGCTTTGGGCCAACACGTGGCCATTGCTACTCCTTTTGCCGCAATTCTGACTCACGCGTGGCTCTTTTCTGACAAATAATGTTCTGCCCTTTCGCTTTCTTCTATAAATTACATGAGCCTTTTTACGAAGAAATAATTTTAAATAAAAATTAAAAATTAAAAAAAAATATTATAAAAATATTATATTTTAATAATATTATTATTTTAAAAAAATTAAATTATTTATTATATTTTATAAAAAATTCTAAAAAAATTATAATAATAAAATGCAATAAAGAAGTTACTGAAATTTGTGATACAAGTTAGGAAAACACAACATTCATTAATAAATCGATAAAACCTGTTGTTTTAATAAATTTATAATTTTTATTTTTTTTAAATATTTAAGTGGTAAAATGTTTAAAAACACAATAAAAAAATTTTGATTGTTCGGTGGATCCCGGGGTGAGAGTAGCAGCTCCCTAAAAAGAAGTTATCTAAAGAAAAATTCTGCTAGTAATCTTTATAGAGCATTGTTATGCATTATTCTACACACCACACACTAATATATTTTTTATTTTTTTTTATTTTTTTTAATTTTACTATTCTTGAAATATTTATATTTTTTTATTTATCATCCATATAATACACATTTAATAAGAGAAACAAATAAAAAATAAATAAAAAAAATTATGGTGTGTGGTGTGTAGGATGATGCAAAGATTAATTCATCTTTATAGTACATATTATATACAATTTTTTTATTTTATTTTTTTATTAAATATGTAATATATAGATAATAAGTATAAGAATTCTTTTAGCTTAAAAAAAATAAAATAATAAATAAATAATTAAGTATAATATATAGTATAGAAATGATGAGTAAAAGGACTATTATCTAAAAAGTCTGATTTGAATTAAGAGTTAATCTCAATTCATATCATCTCATAATTATAATTTTTATAAAATAATTTAACTTTTTTAGATTCTAAATCAATAATAATATTAAAAATAATATTTTAATAATATTTTATTCAATTTTTAACTTTCATTTCAATTTATATCATCTCATTTCAACTTGCGCTAATTTCAACTTTCGCTAATTACTTCTTTATTCATTCAATTTGGTAGATTAGGATTTTGTATTGTATTTATTGATCAAATAAGTCAGTTTTGGCAGTAATGGATTATGTTCCAAAGCAGCGCAAGTCATTTAAATACTCTAAGAAACCAAAAAAGAGAAATGGCTTTTGACCGAGTTTTATGGACTCCCCCATATGTGAGTAATAGGAAGCTATCATGGGAATTGTTGTGGAGAATCAATCCAGGGGAGATACCCTGGTGTTTAGTGGGAGATTTTAATAAAATCTTGGAACACCAAGAGAAAAAAGAAGGGAGAGCAAGACCCGAGAATCATATAGAAGCTTTTAGTGTGGCATTGGAAGAAAATCAATTGTATGATTTGGGGTATAAAGGAGATCCTTCCACTTGGAGTAATAAGCAAGCTAATGAAGGTTTTATCAAGGAAATATTGGACAGAGCTATAGCCAATCTACCTTGGAAAAATGTTTTTTCAGAAGCCAAAGTAGAAAGCTTTGCAGCGAGGTGTTCAGATCACATGCCACTATTGATAGTATTGATAGTTTTTAGTAATGAGGAATTAAGGTGGAGAAGGAAAATAAGGTTGTTCAAGTTTGAAGCTAGTTGGATTAAGGATGAGGAATGTGCAAAAGTGGTAGACATGGAATAGAAGTTGAGAACCTCTTTATTAAATGCTATGGAAAATGTTCAAAATTCCTTTAACAAATTGTAGCATGGCTTTATCCATATGAGTAGAAGCAAAACACAAGCCAATGAAGCTGTTATTAGAGAAAAATCAAAATTGATTAAGGAATTGCAAGACAGTGAAGGGCCCTATAATGCTGATCAAATTAAAGAAAAGTAATGTTATACACCACACTCTCATCTTATTTTGATCATACTAAGTAGTATGTGGCACATTCATCACCATTAGATGATAAAGAAGCATGCAATAAATAATCATTTAATGGTGATAAATGTGTCACATCTTACTTAATGGGATGAAAGTGAGATGACAGTATAGTGTATAGAATTTTCCATTAAAGAATTGTAGTTAGAGGTGGGAAAGCTATTAGAACAGAAAAATATAAAGTGGAGTCAGCGAGCTAAAAGAAACTGATATCAAAGTGGGGACAAAAATACGCGATATCTTCATGCATATGCAACTCAAAGAAGGAAGGTGAATAGAATATTGCAGGTGAGAGATTCCCAAGCTCGACTTAGAACAAATGAGGATGAAATACAATAAGCTTCTTAGGAACATTATAGAGAGGTATACAGATCTTGTTATCCTACATTGGAGGCAATGGAAGAATGTTTACATGAGTTGGAAAAGAGGGTGGCAGATGAGATGATTGACAATATGCAGAAGGAATTTACTAGATCAGAAATTGAAGAAGTGCTGAATCAGATGGCCCATTTAAAATCCCTAGGACCTTATGGGTTTGGGGCTTATTTTTATCAATCATATTGAAGTTTAGTAGGGGATGAGGTTAGTAACGTGGAAATTGACTTTTTAAATGGAGGACAATTAGATGGAGCCATAAATTCTACTTATATTGTATTGATACCAATGATTAAAAATCCAATGGATGGAGGAGACTATCAACCTATAAGCCTATACAATGTTTTATATAAGATCATTGCAAAAAACCCTTGCTAATAGACTGAAAAAGGTTTTGCCAGAGGTAATTTCATATAACCAAAGTGCTTTCATTCTTGGTAGAATAATTCCAAACAATGTCATTATAGCTTATGAAGCTTTACATACAATGAAGAATAAACAAGAAGGCAAAGAAAGAAGTATAGCTGTAAAGTTAGATATGTAAGGCTTATGATCGAGTTGAGTGGAAGTATTTGAGGCTAATTATGGAAAAAATTAGTTTTGGTGGAAAATGGATTGATTTAATTATTCAATGTGTGATTTCTGTACACTATTCAATATTGATCAATGGATTGCCAAGTGATGAAATCAGCCCCACAAAAGGTCTTAGGCAAGGAGATTCACTATCTCCTTACCCTTTTCTTTTATGTGCAAAAGGGTTAAATGCTCTGGTTAATAAAGTTGACAGGCAAGGTAGCATTACAAGGGTGTCTGTTTCGAGAGGAGGCACTAGGATTAATTAAAATTGCATTCTCTTTTGTAAATCAAATCAGAAAGAATGGGGCTCTTTGAGGAAATTGTTGGATAGATATGAACTGGCCTCGGGGCATAACTAAACATGTTGAAGACATCAATAAGTTTCACTATTAATACTAGGGTAGAAGTTAGAGATAAGATTGTAACAGTCTCTGGTGCTAGAATTGGTGGGGATTTTGAGAAATATCTAGATTTGCTGATAGGTATTGGTAGATCAAAATATAATTCTTTTAGAGGAATTAAGGAAAGGATTTTGGAATAGAATCCATAGTTGGAAGGATCTATTTTTGTCACAAGCAGAAAAAGAGATACTTATCAAAGCAGTACTTCAAGCAATCCCTACATATGCTATGAGTGTTTTCAAGCTCCCAAAGAGGTTATGTAAAGAAATATCAGCTTTAATGACAAGATTTTAGTGGGGTAATATGAACCAATATAGGAAAATCCAATGAAAGTAACGGGGTAAGGTAGGGGTGACAGAATGAGAAGGGGGGGTTGGGGTTTAGGGATGTAGAGAGCTTTAATCAAGCAATGTTGTCAAATCAGTTATGGTGATTACTAATAAATCCTAACTCTTTGACAGCTAGGATATTGAAGGAAAAATATTATAAAGAAGGTGATATCCTAAATGCTAAGCTTGGGGTCTGTTCATCACATATTTGGAGAAGTATATGGGGATCGAGATACCTAATTCAAGAATGGATGAGGTGAAAAGTTGAAAATAGAGCTAAGATAAAGATATGGGGGGATAATTGGCTACCCACACCTTGTACCTATAAAGTTCAATCTCTAGTTAAGGTACTCTATCAAGATGTAAGAGTCATTGAGCTTATTGATCAGCAAAAAGCATGCTAGAATACAGGTCTAATAAAGGAGGTGGTAAATGAGGATGAAGCAAAAATTATATGTAGCTTACTTTTGAGTAAACTAGGATATGAGGATAAATTGTTTTGGGGATTGAGCAAGGCTATTACTTTTACTATAAAAAGTGCATATTATTTAGCAATCTAGAGATCGAGAGTGATGGGGGGAGAACAATCATATCCTAGAAGCTCTAAAGTGGGGTGGGAACAAAAATGGAAGGTGAATGTCCTTACAACCTTCCTTGGGTCTAATGCATAGTCTCTCCTTGAGTGAGGGCCTTCCAGGTGACGCTGGACTATATCTCTAGGTTCAGATGATATGGTCTGCACTATTGTAGCATTTTTCCTGCAGACCCACTCTAGATGTGACATTTCATATGGAGCGTGAGCTTCCACGTACGACAATGCTGCCTTCTAAGCATTTTCGTGCTTTCCCGAAAAGCTCGTACATCTACACGTGTTTTCCTTGACTGTTGATTGCCTTCTATATGAATGTCACCTTTTCGGCATGAGGTGAAAATCCTTGTTATATCCTGCACTGAGATGTGTTTGCCAAGCTTTCTAGATGGAGCTGCTCGCCTTTCCATTGGATTAGCTGCACTTTACAAACCACTTCTCCTCATTTTTCACCAAACCAATGAGGGAAGATCATCTTTGCCTTCCACTTGCCAATGAAACTCTCTTTTTCATCTTCTCTTTGCTACCGGAAGGTGGTCTATGATCTTTCGCTGGAGTGGTCCTCAAATAGAAGCTCGGCTTCCCTTCTCTCCCCCTTCCTCTTCCTTCTCTGATGGTTTTCTTCTCTTATCCTCCACTTCCAACCTCCACACACTCTTTCTCTCTCTCATGGCTACCATTTTTTTCAATCAAGTCCGAATAGATTTACATCTTCCACTCCTCTAAATTACAAGCGACCACCTCAACTAGATTACTCATCCATCCTTTGGTAGACCAAGATTAATCGAAAACAAAGAATTTTTCTGCCGTGTCATGCACAATGCATGACACGCATTAACCCACAGGGCCCCCATGCACCACTCATTTTAGCCAAATTAAAGTTGTTTAAGCTCTCATTCCATCTTATTCATGATTTTCACTTCAGTTTATTATTTTGTTGGTTTTTAGAGTTAAAAATGATAAAAATATTTACTATTTAGTAAAAAACTAATGTGAACCATTGTAATTGTTTAATGTGTCGGTTCAGTTGTCAACATTTAAATAAAAATGTGTCATGTTGACTTGAACCAATGCATACTTCTTGGGGATAGGAGCCTTAACTGCTTGGCCACCAAACGAGGGATTGTGCCTTTTGATAATTTAGAAACCTTTTCAATGTATTCTCCACAATTTAAAAAATTGTGACTTCTCATAAGTGCTCTTTTATTTTAATTGTGACTTTTCACAAATACCTTTTCATTTTATATTAATTGTGACTTTTCATAAGTGTTATTTTGTTTTAATTGTGACTTTTCACAAATGACCTTTTACTATAAACTGGAAACCTCATCCACATATTTTTCTCGAATTTTTCCTTTGTTTTTTGTGCTTTTTTTTACTTGTTTCTTAAGGAACTTTGGAGTCTAGATCTACACTAGATAGCATCATAAAACCACACCAAAAGACTATCACCATCGCTCTCTGACTACATTGCCGCAAGTGGGATCTTAATTCTTACGGAGTACACTGAACAGCAATCCACTTGTTGAGAAAAATAAAAATACAACCATCCACTTTAAAATTAGGCTAGTGGTGATAGACTCTTAGGGCTGTTGGGAGATGGATGGTTTTATCTCATCTCATCTTCTAATCTCATTTCTTTTTCAAACTTATTCAAATATAAATATTTTTCAATTTTAAATCTTTAAGTTTTTTATCTAATCATTAACTAATCATTACAAATTTTCTAAACTTCTAAAGTTGCATTCAGAACTGCTTATTTAGCATGCGGATTATCTCCCCACTCACATTTCTAACAATTGTTTTGAGTTTCTTATCCCATAAAGCCTATCACATAGCAAGACCAAATAAATTTTTTTAAGAATGTCAACATCTATTAACCATAAAAGGGAGAAAATATAGGGGGTGCACTTTCCAATGTAGTTTGGATTGATAAGTTCATAAAGATCCCTAATACTTTTTGCTCCATGTTACATAATAATACCAATCAATAATTTTTAAGTTGGAATATTAATAATTTTTATTAGATCTAAATTATAATTATTAAACCAAATTGGATAAGCTTATTGACGATAAATTATGAAGGTTGATTAGGAGTCTTAATTTGACTCAATAACTAAGTTAAATCCCATTTATTATTTATTGAAAGAGTTAGACTTATTTTAAAATTTGAAGATTAGCCGTGAGAAATTTATTTCAATTTAAAATCATCATTGATTGAAGTTCTCTACACAGCTCAATCATTGCTAATCCTACATTGAATGAACTTCTAGATTATGTTTTTAAATTTAAACTCTCTTCTTAGATGATCACGATTGACTGTTCAGTAGATTACTGTTACTACATATATTAACCGAGTCCAACTCAAACTCGTCCACACCCTCTCCAAAATCTTACTATAAATATATCCCTTTCGTGTTATTTGAAAAAAAAAATCATAAAACTTCATAAGTGCAGCGGCTAAGCCCATGAAAAGAAATTAGTCGTACCCTGAAAATATCTGATTAGCATTACAAGGTAAGCAGCTTGATTATAAATTAGGATTAGCATACGTTATCTAGTTATATAAATTATAATAAAAGCAAATTCTTTGGAAGCCAGTGTTTACGTATCACGCATGTCATGATATTTGCAAGTATATCATTCATCATGTTTCATTCTGCATATTATATTTATGTATGTATTATGCATCTCATGTTAGATAAAACACGTAAGTTTTCATAAGATCGAGTGTAAGATAAGCTCAGGATAATTAATTAGATGACCATTTAAATACATTGTACCACTGCAATTTATGGGTGGATGTGTAAGCCACGAGCTAAGTGCGATCCCATAGTATGCTAGAATACTATTAACGGCTTTCCTTGCGGCTGTGGGATGTGGGGCTGGTGCACAACCTTGCACACAGAATTAAGTGTGTGATCCAATAAGATAAGTATGATAAGTCAGGTAAGTAAAATAATTCAAAACATGCCATGCATGTCATAGCATATATATGAACAATCATGATTTTAAATTCTCAGTATAAAATATTATATGAAAAACCTTATGTTAAATATGTTTACTTTACGATGGGTTTCTTATTGAGTCATCGACTCATTTTAGTTTGTTTTTATGTTTTTAAACCATCCCATGTCAAAATATTTATAAAGGTATAGCTACAAGATGAGATTTAAATTATGTTTGGAAAAGAAGTTTTAGTTAAAATTTTCATCTTCATCTCATCTCATCTTTACACTTTTTCAAATCCCCATACAAAATATAATAAATAATTCAACTTTTTCAAATCCCAATATAATTTTTTCAAATTCTAATTCAATTTTTTCAAATTTCAAAACTAAAAAATAATATTTTAAACTTTAAAACAAAACACAAAATTCTCATCTCATCTTCCAAACATAATCTTACTCTAGGGAGGCGTGAAGTGGCCTAAATCATGTTAGAGGTTTTAAGTTATGATTTTTTTTTGTACCAGCTTTGAGAAATTTTAATAAATGATTATGCGAACTCTCATTTATGATTTTAATATTTTAATATAAAATAATTCTATTTATTATAAAGATTCTTTGTACCTGACACTTTTTTTAAAATAAAAAAATATTTTTAAGTCAAGTTCAATAATACTTTTTCACAAATTTTTAAAAGCGATTTTATTCTTAAGAGTGAAGAGCTGGGTGTTTCTCTCTCCAAAGAAAGAAATACCCACCCCATATACTCATCAGTTTCCCTTTTTCTATTCCACTTGGGTTTGACTGGCTGAGGATGTGAACCAAATAGACAACATTTATTTGGTCATAAATTTTGGTCCCACCCTGATAAACTTATAATAAAATTCACTTACCGTGAAACTAATGGCCTTGTCGGGGCCTTTGATCACAAGTATGAAAGTTACCTGGAAGCCCATGGGCAAACATTTGATATGTATTCCAATTTTTATAATTTTGACTTATCACTATATTTTAACTAGTTCGAGATATTTAGGCCTCGCTTAGATAGTAAAAGTGTTTCATCTCATCTTATTATTATAAAATTTTTAAATTTTTATACAAAATATAATAAATAATTTAATTTTTTTAAATTTTAAAATAATATTCTAATAATATTTTATTCAACTTTTAATTTTTATCTAAAATTATATCATCTTATCTCACTATCTAAACAGTACTTTATTAGGTTTTCCATCTCCATTATTTATACCTCCTTTATTTTAATAAAATAATTATTCTTGTCCTTAAAAAATAAGTTAACCCGAAAAGTTTTTTCTTGCCAACGCGCGAAAAGTTGAAAGTAAAAGGTAAAAGGAGAGAATAAAAAGTGAAAACCGAGTAAAGATGGGGAAGGGGTCAAGATTTGGTACCACCAAAAGAACACTTTAATTAACGGTATCCACAATTGGTGGACAGTTTTTTGTAACCTTTAATGTTATATTGTTGGGCAGGCCAGCCGAGTGGTTGGCCAGAATCAGCCCCCCATTTTCCATTTTGAAAAGCCTTAAAAGAGAATGAAAGACAAATTAAGGTTTAGTTGGAAAGGAGTAGTTGTTTCATTGAAAGGGACGTACCCATGCTGTAAAGAGGTTGGATCGAGTCTCTGTTAAGTAAAGTTTGATGGGAAAGCCCCCCAAAAGAACTTGAAGCCCTTTATTTTTATTTTTTTAAATTAAAAAAAAAAACACAGAAAAGAGAAATAATTTATACTCTGTATTTTTTTTAAAACAATTAAATAAATATGAGATTATTTTTTATAATATCTAAAAAATTTAGAGTCCTAAATTTAGGACTCGTTTAGATATTAAGAATATATCAAAATATCTATAAATAGTTATGAAATAGTTTGTGAATAATAATAAAATAATTTTTTTAATAATAATTAATAATTTGCAAATAATAAAATCTGTCTGTGACAATGCTTAAAAAAAGTCCATTGGATAAAGTAATTTTTATAATTTTTAAAATTGTTTTGGTCTACGTTTAGACAAATGCTTAGATAATTTTAAAAAATTTTATAAAAACAGATTATTTAAGAAATTAAAAAATTATTTAAAAGAATTATTTCATTCCCAAGTCGATATGAGCAATACACCACCTACATCATTAATGTAGCACAATTTAATTTATAGAACTTAAAATTTATAAATTCTTTTTATAAGTTAAACTTTATTACGTGAACAATATAGAGTGTGATCTACACCTAAGAGATTGTTTGGAAATAATTTTCATCTTATCCTATATTATCTTATCTTTTCTTTAAACAACATTCAAATAAAAATATTTTTCAATTTTTAATTTTTTCATATAATAATTAATTAATTATTACAACTTCCTTAAACTTTTAAGCAAAGTTTTTTTTCTTTCTTATTTTCTAGAACTCAATTTTTCATTGTAACCTAAATAGATTTATCATTTGGCCTTATTTCCAATCATCCACTAAAGCTGGTTTGGATTCAAAGATGAGATGATATTGTTTTAAATAAAAAAAGAGTCCCTCTTCTCAACGGGTAAGCCATTCTCAGGTCCTCAATGGCAACAAATGAAATTCTTACATGTCAGCTCTTTATGTAAATTCCATTTACCACATTACAGGATAGTAAAATCAAATACACTGTAAATTTATTTTTTGCCTTTGCACTCCCTCCCGAGTCCCCACTACCTACACCGCCGCACCTCCACAGCCCGTCGCAACCAGCTGGAGATCTCCAGCCTGTCGCCACCCGACGAACCTCTCTAGCCCGTCGCATCCTTCAACCAGTTCTAGCCCTACAACCGTTGTAGCCTGACTAACTTCTCCAGCCCATCGCAACCTGTTGCACCCTGCAACCAGTTCTAGCCCTTCAACCATCGCAGCTCGACAAACCCACGAAAATCGATTTTGGCGTGAGTTTTTGGGTGTTCTTCAAAACTTTACTTGTAGAGAGAGAGGGGGGAAGTAGGGGGTGGGGTTAGGGTTAGGGCTCAACGGGAGGCAAGGAGGGGGTGGGGTTATGACTTGACAGGATGGAAAGAGGCGGTGGGGTACGAGCTCGAGGAAGGGCTTTGCAATTCTTGTGGGAGAGGAGAGAGAATGGGAGGAAGGGAAAATGGGATATGGGAGGAAGGAAATATTGTTTACTCATTTTGCTACAGTGCAACCTCATCGTTGGTAAATAGAGTGTCTACATGTCATAATTTTATTGGATGCCCTATTTTAGGAGATAATGGTAGTGCCTACGGGAAGATATTGTCAAATTTAAAAGTTAAAAAAAATATTATTAGAATATTATTTTTTAATATTATTATTATTTTAAAATTTAGATTTGAAAAAATTAAATTAATTATTATATTTTATATAAAAATTTAAAAAAATTATAATGATTAAATTAAATTAAATTAAATGAGATGAAATACTTTCTTAATTTAAAGGACTCTAATTTTTCTACTAAAAAAGTTTTAACAAAAATTTAAAACGAAACTTGGGTAAAGAAGGCAGAAAATGGGAACACAGACCAAATGCGTGAAACATCAGAAGAAAATACGTGAAAAATCAGAGGAGCGAGAAAGAGAGGACAGGCCAAATGCGTTACCAGTGGCAGGTTCCGTGAGCCTTCTCCTGCCGTTCCTCTTCTTCTTCTGTTACCGCGTCTCTCAAAACTCTGATTCCCATTTACCAGCCATAAATATATATAGAAAGAGAGAGAGTGAGAGGGAGAGAGAGAGCCAGCGGGGGGAGACATGTTAACAGCATCGCAGATCTCCACGCCTTTTTTTTCATTACTCTTGTCATAAATAAATCACAAAAAAAATCCCACAGTTTCTCTAAGTCAGATTCACCATTTCAAATCCATTTGCTCTCTGTGTCTCCAATCCATTCAACCCAGTTCATTCAACGGTCAGATTTCCCACTCCCTTACGCCTTCGCAGGGACCAAAAACCCTGTCGCCGATTAATTTTACTTTTAACTATATGGGTGTTGTGAATACTACTTGTTTTGTGTGTTTTTAAAACGCACTCTTCGATCCGGTGGTTCTCTTTGTTACGACGATGCTCCGGCGTTGCTTGCCCGGTCATTTTTTGACATTGTCTACGCTATGACTCGCGCTGTCAAACCGCGGTCTCTGCTTCTGAGGACCTCTTTTTCTGAGGATGGGCTGCGGAGCCTCCAAGGTTGAGGATCTCCCTTTGGTTACGCTTTGCAGGGAGCGTAGGGACTTCATCAAAGCGGCGTCTGATCACCGCTACGCTCTCGCCGCCGCCCACTTGTCCTATTTCCACTCCCTCGCCGACGTCGGCGACTCCCTGCGGCGGTTTGTGGACGAGGAGCTCTTGATTGCTTCGTCGTCTCCGAGTTCTCCGCTCCTCACTCTTCCCCCCGATCGAGTGAAGAAGGCTGGGAAGAGGGTGAACATTAACGGCTCGTCGTCGTCGACCTCGATTTCGCATTCGGTCCCGCCGGAGGAGGAGGAGGAAAACATTGCGGATTCACACTTGCATTTGTCGTCCGACTCCGAATCGGGTTCTGGTTCGGGTCACATTCACATCGACGATAGTAGTCCGGAAGAACAGGGACATTATTCTTCTCCTCCTCCTTCTTACGCCTATCCTCCTACCGGTTGGGGGCCTCCCGGAGTGAATTCTTCCATGTATTACATGAAAAGGTCCGGTACGCCGATGCAGACAGTGGTGCAACAGGATCCGGAGAGATATTCTGCGGCAAACGGGCAATGGCCTGAGTCATCGTACGGGTATTCGGGCTATCCGCCTTATGGGGACGGGTACGGTGGTTTCTTCGGCTTTCCTCCGATGGGTTCGCCGGTAAATGGTCCCCAGAGTAATCCTCAGCCGAGTACGCCGCCTCCTCCGCCTTCGCCACCGAGGGTGTCCACCTGGGATTTTCTCAACGTTTTTGATACCTATGATGGTACTGGTTACCCGGGTTATTTCTCGCAGACTCGATACGGGTTCGGATCAACCTCGAGTAGCCCCGACTCGAAAGAGGTGAGGGCGAGGGAGGGGATTCCTGATTTGGAGGATGAAACAGTGAAGGAGGTCGCCGCAAAGGTGGTGCACAAGGAAAAGAAGTTAAATGAGGACGAGAATATGAATTTGAACAATAATAGGGCTGCTGGTGAGGGGACTTCAAGGGCCGTGCCAATACAAGGTTCAGGAAGTTCAAGCACAATACCATTGAATAGTAGTCGTAGCTCACAATCAAACTCTGCTCAGGAAAAGGAGATAAAGAGCAGTCCTGACACAATTGTGTCCGAAGAAGGGTCCTCGAGGAAGAAAGGGGTGAGTTTTGGGGTCGATGAGGTATCGCATCCAATGGATGGTGAATCTTCCATGCCGAGTAGCTTGACCACATTATCAGCCCACGGTACGAGGGATCTTCAAGAGGTTGTCAAGGAAATCAGGGATGAATTTGAGACTGCCTCCAGTTATGGGAAAGAGGTTGGCCTATTGCTTGAGGTGGGGAAGATGCCTTATCAGCCTAGAAGTGCTGCACTTAGAGGTATGTATGTCTTTGTAGCTGATCATACATTTCTTGATTGATAGATTCTGGTTGGTTTGAATTCTTCCATAGTTTTGGGTGGTATATTATGCTTTACAGGATTTTGGTTTCTTTTCTTGGAAAAAATGTCATTTAGAAATTGCTAAATGGATTGTGTCAAGCTTTCTAGATAGTAATTTAAAGGATTTTTGTTGAGAGAGTTTATGGTTAGGTTTTACTAGACGCAAATAATTTCACATACAAGGAGTTTGGGAAAACCCTACTCATCTTTTAACCTTTTGGGCTGACCTGGACATGATCATGCAAGAAAGTTTACAGAAAAAGAAACAAGAAATTTCACAGAAGAAGAAACTTTTACTTTTGCTTCGTGTCTGCTGCATTTTACCTTTAAAGGACTTTCTTGTACATTAGTGCTAACGGTTTAACCATTTTTTTTTTTTTATCAAAATGGTTTCACCAATTTTGATAGTAAATAATCTTGATTTTATTTATATAAGGGTGTTGGCCTAGACTATTTGATGTAGACTGGTTTTCCAGTCTTGATTCCAGTCTTGACTCAATTCTATGCAGAAATGTATCTAAATAAGTTTGATATCAGTCTGGGCGAAAGCTAGATGAATGAATAATGGGAGGCCTTTAGTTGCAAAATATATTCAATAAAAAATCACCAGCACATATTCTTTGTTGGACTTTTGTGATCACCAGCTGTCTAAACCATAATTTCAAAAGGAAGAAAATAAGTCTGTAAAATGCTCTGATTCTCTGATTTTTGTCAACAATACTTTAATTTATGAGTTGTAAGAAGACAAAAGTGGCACGATGCCATATCCTACTATAGGTGGACTGATTAAGCATGACTAGGATGCGAACATTAGTATATTTGAGGCAATCTAGAGCATTTAATTTATTCATAATTTGAGATCTCTTGCCTGATGAATTCTAATTGTTAGCTCCATATAAAAAATCATGCTACACTTTGCTGAAACTTGAGTCTTTATGCAGTGATAATTTCTAGGATCTGGTATTCTGTTGCACCTTCCAAATTTTCTTCACCTCCTCCATCCAGGGTGTCTGTAAGATTATCTTCTAGGACTATGAAAATGGCGAAAGCATACTACGGGGAATCTGGGAAGGACTTCAATATGAAGTCTGGAAACCTTTCATCAACTTTGGATAAACTTTATGCATGGGAGAAGAAGCTATACAAGGAAGTGAAGGTACGGGTGCATTAAAAAGGTGTATATATATTTTTTATTTCTCAATATAAAATTCTTCAATATAGAAATTCAAATTCTAGGTTCTTATGATTGTTGGTAAAGGAATTTGCTTTTTGCACACCTTGTGTGTGCTAGTTGTTTGAGCAATCATGTCATATTCCTATCTTTGAAGTGCCTTCCACAATCTTTGCTTTAATATATAATTTCATTAAGGACTTGGTGGTGTCTGTGTAGGCTTTGGGATAGGGTTTTATTTATAGATGCCTACCAATAGCACCTAAGAAAGCACTCTCATTAAAAGGGCAAAAAAAAAAAAAAAAAAAAA
>QEOT01002698.1:141232-188793 GCA_003123785.1 Pterocarya stenoptera
TCGCTGCGTCGCTGCGTTTTCATTTTCTTCTTCTTCCTTTTTTATTTTTTTGTGTTTCCGTCTTCCTCATTCCAGGCTTCTTCATTTCTGTGTGTGAGGCTAGCTCTAATGGGAGAGATAGATGGAGTCGAGATAGCGTAACCGTGAGGTAGGGAAGAGAGTGTTGAGCGAGAGGGGGAGACTGAGGTAGTGGTGATGCTATCCGAGCTTCGGCTTCATGGCTCCGCAACGGTGCAAGGATGGAGGCAGTCCGAGGAGGAGACGTGCGGCTTTTTAATTTCTCTGTTTTGGTGTAGAAAAACAGAGGAGGGGGAAGCTTCGAACGGTGGGAAGCTGCAGGCTAATGGGTTGCAGGTGTAGTTGCTGGTCTTGGGTGATGCTATTCGAGCTTCGGCTTCGGCTTCGGCTTCGGCTTCATGGCTTCGTAGCGGTGCAAGGATGGAGGCAGTCCGAGGAGGAGGAGACGTGCGGCTTTTTAATTGCTCTGTTTTGGCGTAGAAAAACAGAGGAGGAAGCTTCGGATGGTGGGAAGCTACAGGCGAACGGGTTGCAGGTGCAGTTGTTGGTCTTGGGTGATTGAGAGGTTGAGTTGCAGTGCATGGTGGTGGTGCTGGGTGGTGTGGCGTGCATGGCTGGTGGGTGTGTATTCATTGTGTTTTTTCGGAGGTGCTGCATGGAGTGGTGCAGGTTGTGGTTGCAACGTGCTGCTGGGCATGTGGCGTGGGTGAGTTGCAGCAGCGTCCATGGCTGTGGCGAGGCTGAGTAGATGCTCACGGTGATACTGTGGAGGTGCACAGTGATGCTGTGGAGGTGCAGCGTATGCTGCTGGAAGTGCAGTCGCTCACGGGCTTCACGTTAGAATAAAATAATATAATTATGTTGTGGGTCCCATTACAATAAATACTTTAAAAAAAGTCAAACTAATCTCATCTCATCTCTATAAACAAACACATATCTCATCTTATCTCAACATATCTCAATACTATTCACACATATCTCAAAAAATCTCATCTCATCTGCGAAAACAAACGAGGCTTTAGAAACTCAATGTTACTTGGCCAAGAAATTGAGGAGTT
The DNA here is from genome assembly GCA_003123785.1 of Pterocarya stenoptera. Taxonomy (NCBI): domain Eukaryota; kingdom Viridiplantae; phylum Streptophyta; class Magnoliopsida; order Fagales; family Juglandaceae; genus Pterocarya; species Pterocarya stenoptera. The sequence goes on from QEOT01002698.1 coordinate 142,309, forward strand.
GTATATTGATGACTTTTAGGGACCAGATGACAAGTGCCCTGTTTTCAGAAGAGGCTGTCATTGGTAGGGACACTGGTCACACTAGTAGGAGCTGTCTTGTTGCTGGAGCTACTAAGGTTGAGTGTGAATCTGGTAGGAACACAGATACATCACTCTCTTCTAAGTTTCTGACGGTGAAAAATCAGCTATAACGAGGCATTCTTCCACTAAAAGCTCCTATGAAAATGAAAAAAAAAATAAAAAATAAAAATAAACAAGAACCAGTTCCAAATCCTAATAGCTTAAATTTCAGATAATCCCTACAGGAGCCATTCCATGGGACAGGAGCCATTCCGTTCAATGATTTCTCTTCATAATAGCTTAGGAGTTCATAACTTCACATGCCTTTTTTTCTGAGGGCTAGTTACATATTGGACAACATTTTACAATAATTGATTCCAAAGTCCAAAGTTCAAAACTTCAAACAACAAAATAAACTAATGAATCATGATTTGATGACCCCTGGCTGATGGCAAGACCGAGACACTGAGGTGCTGCGAGACCGAGACACTGAGGTGCTGCGATGAAGCGGACGATGACCTGTGGCTGGAGCTTGAACTTGAAGCCTTGAACTGGAAGTCTGGTTTTGGAAGGCTGGGCTGCTGAAATGGAGAGAAAATAGTATAGGAAAAGTGAAAACTGAAAAGAAAATGGCAGGGTAGAAGAAAAGGGTTGCCGCTTTTACAAGTTTGTCTCTTCATTTTTTATTGGAGATAATGACAGTTTGAACATTTAAGGCCCTAGAGGGTCCATATGACAACCTTTTGGGAGTTTGAAGGTGAAAAATACTGAAGCTGAAAATTTGAAGGGCATTACAAAGGGTGGCAGTTTGGGCGTGCAAGATTCAACATCTCATGGGTGCAAACAAAAATAACCCCAAGGGATTGGCCTAAGTGGCGAAGGTCTTGGTCTTGGCGTATCACTCCCTTCCTAAGGTTCAACACCTCATGGGTGCAAATAATCCTTTGGGGCCACACCTCCTGATGAAAAGCCAGCTATTTAACCAGTTCTATGTAGGGAAACTTCTGAGGGTGCAGCTCACGAGACCGTAGTTTACTCTGTAGGGTGGGTCCGAAGGGTCCTACGTTGGAGAAGTTCCCCGACATAAAAAAAAAGATATAAAATAAATACTAAAATCTAGCTCTTCCCATCAGTTTAAGTTTTTGGGACAAGTGGTGATTACATAGTTCCTATAATTCTATTTTCTCAGATCAAACAATCTGATATTGTTTGATCTGAATTTCAATGTATTTGCAGCCAAAAGAGACCCAGAATGCATGTGTGCAGTTAGAGTTGTCAATTAGTGTTTTCCAGATTATAAGTCTCCAATGTTTAAGCCTTCGATATTTAGGCAGAGAAAGCTTCAAACCAGACTGGGTTGAAAGGTGAAGGAAGCTTCCAAGTGGGACTTTCTTGGTCTGTGTTTTGATAACTTATGGATCACCATAATGAGTAATTCAATTGCATTTCATACCACCTCCTAATCAGTGTCTGTTCTGAAAACCAAAGCATCATTTACCCACAATGCCGTTTAGTATGAAAGTATTAATGTGCCTCATTTCGTGTGTTGATTACTTTCAAAACGACCGATTGTGAAAACTTAGTTAAAAGTCTGGGATGTTAGTTTTCCCTCAAAATTTGTGCATTTGGAAACGAGCCCGTTCTATATGGGATAGAGGAACGTACATATTGGGGGTGGTTTCTTTTCAATTGGCTGATAATGTCCCTGCACTTTTTTCTGGATGATTGAATGTGTAAAACTTAATGTGGTCTTTAGGTAACCATTTGGCATGTTTTATTCCTGTGCTGTTTTCTTGCTGCTTTATAGTCCTTTACAATCTTGTCCCAATCTGAATATATTATTAAAAATTTAAAATGTAATTGTAATGCCAAGTATGACCTAGATACTTCAGTTGGCTGCTTCGGTGATTCTGGTTTTTTTTTGTTTTTTTAAATTATTCCATTATGGTCCAAGTACTTAATAATACTCTTGTTCCACAAAATCTTCCTTATTAGGTTAAAATGTTTGCTCTGATTCTAGGATGAAGAAAGGTTACGGGCCAGTTATGAAAAAAAGTGCAAGAGACTGAAAGTTCTGGATGACCGAGGAGCTGAGTCCAGTAAAATAGATGCTACTCGGGCTTCGATAAGAAAGTTGCAGACAAAAATCAATGTTTGTATCAGGGCTGTTGAGGTCATCTCACACAGGATAAATAAGTTGAGGGATGAAGAACTGCAGCCCCAACTCACTCAATTGATTCATGGGTATGAAATTGATTTGCTCCTTGGTCTAGTTAATTACTGTCATTTTGGTGCTTGGTTAGTACTGCCTGTGTGTATGCAGATAATTCGAATGGAAAAGTTGTAGAGCATATTCCAATATGTCTGACCTGTCTTCTCGCATTCCTCTCTTTTTTTCTTTTTCTTTTTTCCCCTCTTTTAGGTTTTAGAGAAAGGCTTAGAAGGGTCAGTTGTTTTGGACAAGAAACTAGGTAGTTATTAATCTTGGTGATTTTGACTGTAACTGAATGATCTACTAGTTTCACGGACAATTTAAAAATATTTCCTTTCGATGTCCTGCTAAGTCTTTTCTTAGTGAAGTATTTACTGAGATCTCATTTGATATGTATTTTCCTTTTCTTATAAAAAAAAAAATGTATTTTCCTTTCATTAGCTGGGAAATAGTTGGGGTGCTTCCACTCCATGATCCTTTTGGGCTTTTATTGATGAATGTTAAAGACTTGCGGGTGTGAGGCCATTGAAAAGGCTTTGATTCTTTCCATATCTTGGCTTCTTGGTGGAACCTTTTAGGGATGACGGACAGATGCCCATTAGTTTTTGGGAGTACACAATTGAATCTAACATATTATTCCCTGTTTATTTATGTGATTTAATCTTTTTTGCACGATCTCGTTTGATTTGAAAATTGGCCATTTATCTGCAGCTTGATAAAAATGTGGAAGTGCATGCTTAAGTGCCATCAGAAACAGTTCCAAGCTATTATGGAGAGCAAAAGTCGCTCTCTTAAAGCAAATGCTGGCTTCTACAGAGACTCAGGTTTGAAAGCTACTCTTGAACTTGAAATGGAGCTTCTGAATTGGTGCTCCCGATTTAACAATTGGATTAACACCCAGAAATCTTATGTCCACTCCTTAAACGAGTGGCTTTTAAGGTGCCTTGACAAAGAACAAGAAGACACTCCTGATGGACCTGCCCCTTTCTCCCCAGGTCGAATTGGAGCTCCTCCAATTTTCATAATTTGCAATGATTGGTACCAGGCAATGGTAAGAATATCAGAAAAAAGCTTGTCAAGTTCCTTGCATGAATTTGCTTTAAGCTTGCACCAATTATGGGAACGGCAAGATGAGGAACGGCGTCAGAGGATTAAAGCAGAATACCTCTCTAAAGATTTTGAGAAACAGCTTAGAACCTTACGCATGGAGATGGGGAGGATGGAGCTCGACCATGATGCAATGTCAGATAAAACTGTTGTGTCAAAGATTGCTTCTGGAAGTGGAGTTTCACCGCTTGATGATTTAAAGGTGGATTTGGATTCGATGAGGAAGAGATTATATGAAGAGAGAGCCAGGCACAAGGAAACCGTTAAACAGGTTTATGATGAAGCTTCTAACGGTATACAAGCAGGTTTGGTTCCCATTTTTGAGGCTCTGGAGAAATTCACTTCGGAGACTTTGAAGGCTCATGAGCAGGTTAGACTTCAAAATGGAGGCTCTTGAGTTCTTATCGACAAGAAAAATCGGGTACTTTTCAGGACTGAGCCTCCCCTCACCTCACCTCTTTATGTACAGTTTTTGCCAGCCACATTTAGAATGGTTAGAACGTCATTAGGTAAGGGGGAGATGGGAATTACTGGTAAATTTTAGGCATAGTAGGAAGCAAAGTTAAGAACATGCTGAAAATAGGGTTTGTTGAATCTATTGGTTACAAATACAATGGTTGGTAGAAGAGAAGTTTGTGTGGATCCTTGGGGGTGCTCAGTACTTTCAGTTGCTTGTTTTTGAAATATGGTTCTGCAACAACCCCAAAAATAGATAGATAGGAATTTTGTAAAAATATGTAATTTTATTGGTTGATTGGTCATCGGTGGCTCTATGAATTGTTTTTGGAATGTGGAGGATGTAGATTAGGTTTTCTGGATAAAAATGTTGAATAGTTCATCTGCTAATGAATATAAAATATAGTTTTGAATGAGTTATCTGATAATGGGTATCAATTCGTTTTCTCCTTTTCCATTGACAATTGATGCTAACTTTTATATGATGATCATTTTAACATGCATACAGAGCTCTAAATTATCAGAGCCGGCTCAAGCTCGTCGGGAGTTTATATTCGTAAACAAAGCTCGTATGGGTTTAACTTTTAGCTTGTTTTAAAACTATGTCTTATTACAACTTGCACATTTTTATTTCTTCTGGATGAAATAAGTAGGATCCACTTTGAGAATTGCATCACTCTTTAGGCCTCGTTTGGTTATGCAGTTCAGATGAGATGAGATGTTTTGAATAGTAGTAAGATTTTTGAGTTGAGATGAGATGGTTTGTAAAATTGTGTGTTTGGATAGTGAGATTAGATGAGATAGTTTTTATTTTTTTGGAATTTGATAAAAAGGGTGGGTCCCACTACTAATTTAAAATTATTTTATAATTATTATTCAATAATTATAAATATATTAATAGAATGTAATATTTATTATTAATTAAAAAATCTATAAACAAAATTGTACACACTAGAAGACAAATTGAAAGACTGGACGAAATGGGAAGGAAAAATAAAAAGAACTGCACGAATACTAAAGAAGGCAGTGGTCGTTGAAAACTGTCAGATGAAATAAAATTTCTCTTGTGGTCGTTTGGATAACAAGATCAAATAAGTCGTACAGCCCCAACTATCTCATCTGGGCATTCAAACTTGGAAAACAAGCAATATTTATACTCAATTCGCTCAAAACTGAAATCGGGGGGAGTTGGAGGAGATGAAAACGTTTTTGAACAGCCTGCAGCACCATGCTTTGCTAAGGAATCAACCACTGCAATTCCTTCTCGATATGTTGTACAAACACTTGCAAATGAGAGTTAAGGGTTTTAATATCTTCTCATAATGAAAAAACTTCCATGGGGGTTTAGAAGACCGCTTTAACCGAAAAAACTACCAACATTGAATCCGTTTCCAACCCCTCAATCATGTTTATCCAATTGCAAATGGTACACAAGTGTTTGATAAATAGACGGAGAGTTGTAATAGCTTGCATTTTTAACAGTTGTAATAGAAATACTCAAAATGAGGATAAAGGTGATAAGGCTCGGGCTACTCTGAGGTTCTGTCCGGACAACTTAAGTCGAATCTTATTCTTAAGCCTGATATGCAATTTGAATGGGATATTGAAGGATAGGATGATGTGCCATATATTGAACTTGTGAAAAGAAAGTCGATTATACGAGAAGCAAGTGTTTATTCTCAAAAGCTGAAATCAAAGAGAATCACGAAGAAATGACTTGGAATGAAGGTATTCTTAGAATAGAGACTCCACGGTTGAGTGTAGTGAATGGCTCTGTATTTTAACAAAATAATGGCTCGAGAGGGAGACATTGGGGAAGTGATCGTCGAGTGCAATAGATTGATGGATTCAGAGATGTTATAGATTTCTTTTAATTAAAAGATTCTTTTACATGGTGTAATAAGAGAGGTGAGCAAGATAGGATAATTGAGAGGATTGACAAATTTGAGGCCACTGAGGAATGGTTAGAGTTATTCCTTTTTGGAGTTGGTGAGGCATTTTCCCTTTTGGAGTGAATGGCTCTGTTGGAGTAGTGAAGGGTAGAAGCATAATTAGGATGTTTCAGTTTGAAGCTATGTGGGTGAGGTCACCTTAGTGTGAGGAAGTATTAGAGCATTGTAATGTTGAAATATAAGAAAACTCAATATTCAAGTATGTACAATTTACACGAAAGACTTGTTTATGTTTGAATAGGGCCTATGTAAATAAGGAAACGGAATCAGAACATAAATACAAATAAATGAAGGCTTAATGACAAAATATTCTGTCTTAAGAATATTCCACAATATGAAAATATTCTAATATACACTATCATTATGAAAATATTCCTAGATATGTTAACACTCCCCTCACATTTGAGGTGGCAAAGTCAATTGGAGATTGGAAACAAGATAACCAAGCCAATTAGGGTGGATGAGAATCCATGAAAATGTCAGCAAGATTATCTTCAGATGAGACATAATGTAAGTGAAGAGTGCTCTCCTGAAGATGATGGCATACAAAGTGACAATCAATTTCAATGTATTTAGCATGCTCATGAAATACGTCATTGTGAGCAATCTGCATGGCACTTCGATAATCACAATGTACACAAGAGCTAGTCATTTAGGGTGCACCTATGTTTGTCAAAAGTCATCGTAACCATAAAATTTCAGATGTAGTGTTTGCTAATGTACAAAACTCAGCCTTGGTGCTGAATCAGGAGACAACATATTGCTTCTTACTATGCCAAAAAATAAAGTTTACAGTAAGAAAAATGTTGTTTGAGGTCAGAAATGGATTTGTCATGGAAATTATATGTAGTTTTTGAAGTTTGGTAAATTTTGGGGTCAAAATGCAATTATAGAAAGTTTAAAGGTCAAAATGTAATTTTTGTGAATTAAGGGACTGATTTACAATTTTGCTAATTTTGAAAGTCGAGCAGCTTGTTTATGATATTTTTATGGTTAAATAGGTAGTCTGTAACCTTAGTCTATATTATTTTAGCTTTGGAGAATTTTTGTGATTAAGCCAAGGACAAGTTTATAAGTTAGCTTATAACTTACTCATGGTTTGTTGTAGTATGATTATTGATAAATGCTCCATCAATATTAATGTTTATGTTCTAAAGTTCCATTGATATCCGAGGTATTCATTTCATGATATTTTTTCATCTCTCATGAAGTATATGTACATGTCAATGAAGCATAAGTTATGCATTAAAAATGTTTTGTCACGAAACTAAGATAGGATGAGGATTATCCTAGTGAAACTTCTCTGTCCAATTTGGAGTGAATAAGAATGGAGTAGAGTCTCCTGAATTGATGAAGAACAGTCAATGATTTTGAATGGGATAGCAACAGTCTCGGACCGAAGGTAAAGAAAATTCTCGCTGGTAAATGCACTAGAATACTTATAGTGAAGGTCGTTATGCACTGCCTAAGCATTCTTGAGATGAAGCCATAAACGGTGTTACTCGTCGTATGGTGAAGATAACCAGTAAGTACAAGCAGTTTAATAGGAAATCGTGAGGTACCACCTCTATAAGAACAAAAAGATTAAAGATGTTTTATGAAAGCAAGCATGTTGTGAAAGTATGATGATACTCCATTTTTTAAACGAATCTGGATGGGTGAAAAAATATAGTTTTTGTGATGCAATTTCATGTCATGTATATCACGTTTATTGTCAACCATGGTTTTATAAAGTGTCAATATGTTATTTGTTTAACTTATTGAAATTTGTAAAAATTTGATTATGGTAGTCCCGATTACTATTCCCACCCCAAATGGTAGAAGTTATTTTAGGTTAAGATGAAGGGGAACAAATTTGCTTGGACAAGGTTGATTGATGATGGGCTTGACCTTAATGGGAGGATGGAATTAATACTTCACTTTTTGGATATCATTTTGTTGTTAATGGCGGACTAACTAGAACAGTTTGAATGTTAAGTTTGTTGTGGAAACTATGAAATTTATAAGTTTGTAATTAAGGAGTAAGTTACTCCAAGTTATTCTATTATGCTTTTGGTTTGTAAATATTGTATTGTCTATAGTTGTCCGTACAATCTGCTTAATGTTTATGATTATGAGAATTGTTTGGGATTTTAGTTTATTCTGGAACAAAATTATAAATTGAACAATTTATTCCATTGCGATTATTACATATTCTAAAAGCATGGTAGGTGAATTGTATTATTATCTGTCATGTACGGGGGTATGTAACCTTATATTGTATGTTGACGCCTTAGTGTCTATTAAATCCCAAGAGGGAGTGACGTCACACCCCCAACCGCTACTTGGAATTTGATGGATATCGAAGCGTCGGGACATACAACACTATGTTACATACCCTCGCTCATAACATTTAACATGTAATATATCTATTGTATTTCTAACAGTATGATGAAAAATCGCAACAGAAAGTAATTCAAATTAACAAATTGTACTAGAATACTAAAATTCCAAATTCATACATACTTCAAAATATAGCATATTTGTTCATGACCCATTAAATAAAACACTTAATGGAAAGCTTAAATCATTTTATGGAAGTATCATGCTCCTTCGATTACAATCTTGTCATTCACATAGTATCCATATTTCAAACTTAAATAGAACAAACCGTTACCAACACATAACAAAAACATCTTCATCCAATGTTTTCTTAGCTGAAACTACATCAATCCACTTCATCAAGCCTACTTTGCTCCTTCTCTTCGGGACTTACTTCATCATGACCTGCTACATCTCTTATCATTTTGGGTGAAAATGGTAGTGAGACTACCATGGTAAGATTTTTTGAAATCTCAGTAAGTTAAGCCACAACGTCCAACAAAGATAACATAAACATGACTAATAATAAACATGAACATATATATGCATGAACATGAACTTGAATTACAAAAACTAAATTTTTCTCCTATCTAGATTACTCAACATTTTTTATAAAACATTATAACATACCTTTTTTTTCATAAAACATCTTGCATAATATTTTAGTCATGCTTATGGTACCTCATGGCTCCCCATATAAACTATGTGCACCTACTGGTTATCTTCACTACAAGACAAGTAATGCCTGCCTGTGGCTTTGTCTCAAGAATACTTAAGAGTTTCACAAAACTTTGAAATCATCTCATCTCAATATCCAAACACTATTCAAGCACAAACATTTTTCAATTTCAAAATTTCAAATTTTTAACTTTTTTATCTAATTATTACTTAATCATTACAATTTTTCTAAACTTCTAAACAAAATACAAAATAATTTAACTCTTTTAAATCTAAAAATAAAAATATATTAAAAAAATTATATTCTAACCATATTTTAACTTTATAATTTTTTTTATTTAACCTTTTTTCTATTCTTTCCTAAAATCCCATAAAAATCTTAACTCAAACTATTTCACTATTATTAACAAATTATCTCATTACTATTCAGAAATTTTTCATCTCATCGCATCTATATAACCAAACGAGACCTTAGGCTTCCCGAAACATCCGTTATAATGAGTACTTTAGCGCCCCCAACAGCCAGAAGGCTTTTACCTTCGCTTCGGGATCGTTACTATCCCATTCGAAACTGTTGATTATTCTTTATTAACCAGAAGATTACAAAATCTGAACTTCCAAAACGTATTGCTAAAATTACATTTTAACCCTTTAACTCTTAGAGATTGCATAAATGTCCCTAAACTTTCAATAATTGCAACTCAACTCCCAAAGACTTTGCAAATAACATATAAATTCTATGCTAAATCCATTTATGACCTCAAAACATCATTTTTCATACGCAAGAAAGCATAGAATATCATTAAATTCAAAGCTTTGAATATAAGCCTTACACTAATTGCAATTAAAGCCTAGATTCATATGTCTAAGCACTTAACCGAAAATTAATACTTGATTATATTCCAAAATAGAACTCAAAACCATGTTCTCACTGTTGATTTATGCAACCTATGTCCAGATTTAAAGGAAAACATCAGCCAACATATGTTTGAACATGAAACATTAAAACCGAAACTTAATCATGAGTGTCTTGCCCTTATTGAGCTTTTAATGCTTAGATTATCAAGGTAATTAAATTTTCAAAACATAATTATGATTAAGATCACCTCTTGAAAATATTAAGTCTAAATAAACATACAAACTGAAACACATTATGAGAGAAAACCATATACAAATCAAAGTTAATCCGAGGTATGCACTTTGATATTCTTGAACACATATCATTCATCTACTTGTATTTTGAAGATTGCTTAAACATCTAAACAATGCACATCATTCATAAAAATCCAACATTTACAAAGATTGAACTCAAACTAACAATACTTAACTCATACTACCCGAGATTCTAGACCAACATATACTTCACATACTTCCAGAAAAGGCTACTAAAAACTCAGTAACACAATCATCTAACTCATACCAAAAATGTAAAACAAGAATATAACTTACCGAGCTAAAATCTTGAAGCTCACAAGCTGATTCTCACCACACTAAACTTGTAAGTAGAAGGTGAACTTTTGTGCTTCAATTTAAGTGTGTGTGTGAAGGTGAAAAGTTGAGAAATGGAGGAAGAGGATTCTTGGTTATGCAGAAGAAAAAGTGAAGAAGGAAAGAGGGAATACTCGGCCAAAACCTTACTAATGCTCTCTCTCAATTTACAAGCTTTATTGGCAAAAGGATGGTCTTAGATCTTCAAGTGTCCAAAAGCTTCTAATATGGTTGAACAAGTTAGTAAGCCACAAAAGAGAGTAAAAGCCTTATTGAGTTGTGTTTAACTACAGGATAGAACATTTCATTATAATCCACACATTCTCTCTATGTAAACCCCTTAGCTACAAACCTAGCTTTGTACCTAGGTAGTTCAACCTCTGGTATGCCTTATTTCCTTTTATAAATCTATTTAGACCCAATCAGTTTCTGATTTTCTAGTTTTGAAACCATTTCCCATGTTTTGTTTTTATTTAGAGACTCAATTTCCTCATGCATTGCAAGCATTCATTTATCTACCTCTTTGCTAGCCATGGCTTCCTTAAAGGATCTAGGTTCCATTTCAATTACTTCCTCAGCACAAGTAAGAGTAAAAGCTGTTAACTCAACCTGCCCAAAACTCTATGGGGGTCTTATAACTCTCATTTCCTTGTCTCGAGCTAGTTGATAAGTATTTTCTCCACATTGATTTCTAACCTCTAAACTTGAGTCCTCAGTTTTTCTAACCCGAGTTTCATGATTACAAGGTGAGTTCATTGATTGCTCCACCTCAAATTGCATATCAGCAGTGGTAGGTAACTCTTCTTGACATTCTGAATTTTCTTTCTTTCCTATCATTTGCTTCTCATCGAATGTTACATCTCTACTAATTATAAATTTCTGCCTTCCAAGTCCATTAATCCACAATTTATATCCTTTCACACCCTTTGGATATCCCACAGAAATGCACTTAAGTGCACAAGGTTCCAGCTTATCAGTTTTGGAGTGTGCATATGCTACACTTCCAAATATGGTGGTCATCCCAAGATGGTTTTCTAGATCACATCTCTTGTGGGGGTTTTGAAACTTAAGGATGAGGATGGATATCTATTGATGAGGTACACTGTTGTAGTAGCAGCCTCACCCCAAAAAGTTTTAGGTAACCCTGATGTTGATAGCATGAACCTTACTCTTTCCAAAATTTTTCTATTCATCCTCTCAACCAAACCACTTTGTTGAGGGGTTTTCCTCATTGTGTTGTGCCTAGCCACCCCCTCCCTTTTACATAAATCATTAAAGTCATTTGACAGATATTCTAAACCATTATCAGTTCTTAACCTCTTAACCTTTCTGCCAACCTGATTTTCAACTAGTGTTTTTCATTCTTTGAACTTAGCAAATGTGTCACTTTTATTTTTTAGAATATATAACCATACATTCCTTGAGTAGTCATCAACAATAGACAGAAAATACCTGGCTCTTCCAAGTGAGTTTACCTTTGCTGGCCCCCATAAATATGAGTGAATTTAATCCAAAGTTTGCTTAGTTTGATGTGTTGTTATTTTGAAAATGACTCTAGTAGACTTCCCAAGTTCACAGTCCTCACAGAAAGGTAATTCCCCAAGTTTTCATTCCCCCAATAAACCTTGTTTTTCAAGTTCTTGTAGGCCCTACTGACTGACTTGACCCAGCCTTTTATGCCATGAGAGAGCCTTTGTCTCCCATTCTGTATTGAATTGGAGATGCCTCACAAATTACAATCTTGCCTATTAGTGTGTGTATAGTCCATTCTTAATTACCCCCTTCATCACTACAAGAGCTCCCATCGAAACCTTTGAGTACCAGATTCTAATTTAAAGGTGCAACTAGATTGGTCTAGCATTCCTAAAGAGATTAAGTTCCTCTTAAACTCAGGTATGTATCTTACTTCCTTAAGCAATGTTTCCATACCATCATTTTCAATCTCATTAACCCAATTCTCCAAATTTTACAAGATTTGTTGTTTCCTAGAATCACATGACCCATATCCAAAACTATAAAAGTCTCAAAGTAGGACCTAGAGGGGCACATGTGAAATGAGCACCTTGAGTCTAGGATCCATTCTTTTCTAGAATCTACCTCTGAGACATTTAAAACTTCTACACTGTCATAACCATCTAAAACAAGAGCTGCCTTGCCCTCCTCCTTAGGTTTGTTCCCCATTTGCTGTTTCCTTTCGGGACAACCTTTCTTAAAATGTCCCTAATTGTGACAAATGAAACATTTTAATTGCTTACCTTTATATTTTGATCTTGTTTTATCGTTCTTTCCCTTGTGACTCAGTTTTTCAGACCTACCCCCTTACATTCAAACCTTTTCCATTTTTTGTTTTGACCTCAGTTTTATTTTGCAACTCTCTTGAGTGCAAAACATATTGTGCTTCTTCTAATGATAGACTCTCTCTACCATACATCATCGTTTCTTTAAAGTTTGCATAAGAAGAATCTAAAGAACTTAGTAACAGAATAGCTTGATCCTCATTATCTATACTTATATCTATACTTGCAAGATCAAAGATGATTTTATTGAACTCATCAATGTGTTCTTCCATAGACATACCTGGAGTCATTTTGAAGGTGTAAAGCCTAATCTTCTTGTGAAGCCGATTTGCCAAAGACTTGGTCATGTACAGATTTTCGAGTTTTAGACAAACTCCTGCTGCAGTGTCTTCTTTGGCAACTTCCCTCAAGACTCTGTCACTGAGGAAACGGATGATGGTACTGTGAGCCTTCTGCAAGACTTGTGATTTTTCTTTATCTAATAAAGAACTCGAGTTCTTTTCACCAAGAAGTGCATCTTGAAGACCCTGTTGAACTAGTAGTGCTCTCATCTTAATCCTCCACAGACCAAAATCATTCTTTCCAATAATTTCTCAACATTGAACTTGGTTTTCCCCATCGAATCTGGCTCTTGATGCCACTTGTTACAATTCTATCTCCTCTATTTTAATTTTTAGAATTGAATTGCCTTGTCAAGATTACCAAGAAGTCCACAAAAAACTAAAAACAAGTAAAAGCAATAGAAAATACACAAGAAAAATACATGGTTCGATCATAATGATCTACATCCACGGTAGGAACAACTAGGAGCTTTTCTTTATTGCAGGAAAATGAAGTACATACTTGAGTATTACAAGATAACACCTCTCATGAAACCTTTCTTAGAATGAAAGTCTATATCACTCGTGTTTTCTCTCTTTTCTCTCCTATATCTTTTGCTGCAAAATTACATTGTGTTTAAATGAATTACAGAGAACCTTTTATATAGCTTTACACAGAATGACCCTACAACCCTTCACCTTAAAGCAATCTGTTTACTTCAGTCTTCATATTGGCTACAAGCTTTATTTCATTTGACATGTGTAAGGATCTAATTGGTTGACATCTCATTTAACAGCAAGTATAATTAGAGATAACAATATTTTAAATAAAAAAAATAGAATTTCTCATTTTTATTTAATCGTAGTTCCAAGAAATAGAGTCAGATATTTAAAGAAGTATTTTGAATTATTTTATTTTTAAGCTCGTAGAACACACCATTCATATAACTTAAATAGTAAGATTTGATTTGTAGGATTCAGATTTTAAAATTTATTTTCTAAATCAAATTATACCATCCAAGCACAAGGGAAATTTTAAATTCTTGTAAGGATGCATTTGAATACAAGAATTATGATTTAGATTTAGATTTGTTTTTCAAATCCAAGATTTTTTGAAAAACTTGAAATCTTGTTTGATTTTAGTGAAAAGTAAAATCTAATTTTTAATGCATATAATCCAAACAAAAGATTTTCAATAAGTACAAATTCGGTATAACTGAGATGTAATTGCCTATTTTCCAATTACACTTAATTTCTTAGATAACACAAGAGAGATAAAAGAAATTTACAATATTTATTAGCTTGTTATCAGAGAAATATGATCTTTTATCCTTGTTTTCATAATCTTAATTATAATTAGTGTTATATTTGTAAATTTACGTGATATACATGTAAATTACTTAAAATATACTATATTGTGATCCGAGGTAACAAAATCTAGTGAGCAAACTCACCTTGCCCAATATAGAATAAAATTATCTTCTTTATCATTCTAATACAGATAGAGATGTTCATAGATAGACAAACATTCCATTGATTCTTAATTTTGGAATTGAAAAGACAATCTTTGGAATTGGAAAAGCTTGTCGATCCAAATGAATGGTGCCATTTGGATAATGAGTTGAGATGAAAGTTTAAAGTTGAATAAAATATTATTAAAATATTAATTTTTAATAATATTATTATTTTGAGATTTGAAAAAGTTGAATTGTTTATATTTTGTGTAAAAATTTAAAAAAGTTAGATTAATGAAATGAAATACTTTTACCATCCAAATGAGTTAGGGTTCGTTTGGATATTTAAGATATCTTAATATATTTGTGAATAGTATTGAAATGATTTGAGTTAAGATAATTTTATTGGGTTTTTGAGAAATGAAAGAGAAAAAGTTGAATAAAAATATTATAAAGTTAAAAAAATTATTTGAATATATTTTCTTAATATTATTATTTTTTTGAAATTAAAAAAAGTAATATTACTTTTTGTATTTTGTTGGGGATTTTAGAAAATTTTTAATGATTAGATGAAAAAGTTGAATATTTGAAATTGAGAAGTGTTTTGTATTTGAGTGATATTTGAAAAAGAAATATCTAAAACTGTTTAAAAATATTTGAGAATACTTGAAAATAATTATTTTACCAAACGATAACTATTTTATTATTTTGGATAGACAAACAATAACTACTAAAAACGAATAATAAAGATTGTAGTAAATAATAAAATTTGAAGACCAAAAAGGGTATTACTCGAATTCATATTTAGAGGTATAACTAGTCCGGTTTTGAATATATTTTAGAACCGAACAGGTATATATCGGTTTTGAGATTTGAAGAACCGATACCACACCGGTTATATCCATAAACCGGCATTTTCGATTTTATTGATTCTGGTCTGGTTCTATCCCCTTTTTTTGGTATATTATATAGTACAATATAATAAATATTATAGTATATATATTATAGTCTATAATAATATAATAATAATATATTGTAATATATTATAATATCTATTATAATTATATTATAGACTATAGTGATATATTATAATATATAATATAGTGATATATTAATAATAATAGTATATTATAATATATAGTGATATAGTATTAATATAACTACTAATACACTAGACTATAATAATAATATATAGTTATTTATATAAGATTTAAAATTTAATATTATATTAATTAATAATTTATCATATAGGACGAAATTATTTTGTATCTAATTATATATTTATATATAATACAAAAAATTAAAATCAAATTGATTTTGACTAATTTTAAAAAAATAAAATAAATACCAGATCAAATCGAACCTGATACAAGACCAAGTCACCAAACCGGATATCCGGTTTGCCAATTCACCTGTCATTTTTTTCCACCCCTACTCATATCTAATTTTTGTTGATAAATGTTTATTAATAAAGGTCATAATCGGAAATATAAACAAGAAATTCCCGTGAGAGACCCGTGGTCCCGTAAGAGCAAAAGTCAGAAACCAATTTAATTTGAGATACTTGCCGATTTAGAACTTCACACTTTCTAAGATAACATACGTGTGACGAGCCCGACCCAATGGTTTTGCGCCACGTCATCAATCGACCATAGGTAGAGCGAGTAGGTTCCACACCCAAACCTCAAGCGAGTACGAGAAATGAGGTTATCTCGGAGTTGCGCACGTGTCACGGTACAACCAACGTTTGTGGCGTTGTCTCTCTACTCAACTCCGCCTCTCCAAACACCTTTATATACGCGGAACTCTCAACACTCATCAGAGAGAACGGGAAAAAAACTCACGAGAACAAACGCTCAGGGTTTGGCAATGGCGTCTAGGGCTTCGATTTGCTTCTTTGTGCTGGCTGTGTCTCTCTTCGCATCGTCCTTTACGAATATCTGTGCCGAGGAATCGGGATCGGAATCGGAATCGAAGGAGTTCGTGCTCACCTTGGACCACTCGAACTTCTCCGACACTGTAAGCAAGCACGACTTCATCGTCGTCGAGTTCTACGCCCCCTGGTATCCTCCTTGTTCTCCTTTCATTGTAATTGATTCCGTTTGCTTTGACCGATCTGTGCTACTTGTTTTAGTCTGCTGAACTCTGTTTGTCTGATTAAATTCTCAAAATGTCTCCCTCCTTTTTATTTTCCTTTATTTTAACTTGCGTTTTGAATCTAGATTTGCAGTGCTGATCTGTTTATTATAATAATTTTTTTCATTAATCGAATAAAAATCCTACGTTTAATCTGCTTTTAGGGTTCGAATTCACTTGTTGATTGTGGTAATTCAAGCATCAGTTGATTACTTCTCCTGCATGTAATGTGTGGGAGGTCTCTTAGGACTGGTTTGGATCGATAGATAGCTGAGATGCTATGAAGTAGAATAAAATATTATTATAATAAAATATTGTTAGAATATTATTTTTTAATATTATTATTATTTTTTTTTAAATTTGAAAAAGTTGAATTTTTTATTATATTTTTTATAAAAATTTAAAAAATATATAATGATAAGATGAGATGAAATGTAAACATGACCTTAATCTCACTTTTTTCAATTAAGGTCTAAAGTGGGTTAAAACAATTTATTTAAGATAAATATTGAAACTAGTTATAGGCTATTTTTTTTCCCCTCTCATTTCGCTTAAACTAGGTGTATAGGTTTCGAAAGGATGTCTTATATACATGTTAATATGACAAAATGTCGCTGAATCATGTCTTATATTTCTAACCTGTTTTTCTTTCCTCCAGAAAAATGTCCCTTTTTATTTGAACGAAAAAGAAAAAAGAAAAATCTATTGTGACAACGAACTGCATCCAACATTTATGAGTTTGTTGCATATGCACAATAGGTTCAAACATAAGAATTAGCTTCTCATGTAAAAAAGTAATTTTTTTTTCCAAGTTGAAAGTTGATAATCTTGCCTTTATCTGTACTTCTAATATTTATCCGTTATCATCCTTCCAGGTGTGGCCACTGTAAGAAGCTTGCTCCAGAGGTAACAAGAATTTCTATTTTCTAGTGCTTTAATAGGATTTTACTCCACACCGTGGGTAGTTATTAAGGAGAAACAGAAACCTTACATATTTTCAGTTAGCTGATGATAACTTCCATTNATCATTGATTTGAGAAGTTTCAGAAAAGATATATTTATCATCTAATTGCTATTTCAGTTAGATGTTTTTATGCCGATTTATTCTAATGTATACAATAGCTATCTTACAGAAGTTACATGCATGCAGGATTTCCATTTGGATGCTTTAGAGAAGTTTGTTGAAGAGTCTAGCTTGCCTACTGTGACTGTCTTTAATAATGATCCAAACAATCATCCTTTTGTTATTAAGTTCTTTAACAATCCGAATGCCAAGGTAATTCATTGTGAAATTTGTCTGCTAATTTGGTTTTTGCTCATTTTAAAGCTCGAATAATTTTCAGCATTTAGTATCATGGATGTGTTTCAAGACTTGTTGAAAATCCTCTCCTCTTTTCAGTTTGTTCATAAATTGGAATTCTCGTAATGCTGTCTAGGTTATATTTCAACGGGACAGGCATTATCTTGGCTTTCCGTTCTATGCATCCTTTTCTGTTGAATCGATTGTCTTCTAATTAAAGATTTAAAAATTGGTAGGCTATGTTGTTCCTGAACTTCAGCACTGAAATTGCCGATTCTATCAAATCAAAATATCGTGAAGTTGCTGAGCAATCTAAAGGAGAAGGGATAAGCTTTCTTATTGGAGATCTGGAAGCTAGCCAAGGTGCCTTCCAGGTTGGTATCTTTTTTGTCTGCTTCTCTGGTTTTGCTTCTTCTTTGCTCTGTATGTTTCTTTGACGTGGTAAATGTTTTGATTGTATGATCAGTATTTTGGACTTAAAGAAGAGCAAGTTCCACTACTTGTCATTCAGAAGGCTGAAGGAGAGAAATATCTGAAACCAAACTTGGAGGCTGATCATATTGCAGCCTGGGTGAAGGACTACAAGGTGATTCTTTACTTGCTTCATTTATTGCATTTGTTCTGTCAGCTACTTTTGGATGTTAAGTGAGTCAAGGTTGCTTAATTGATGGCCTTTTGATTCCAGGATGGCAATGTCCAACCATATAGGAAGTCTGAACCTATTCCTGAAGCTAACAACGAGCCTGTGAAAGTGGTTGTCGCGGACAGCCTCCATGATATAGTCTTCAATTCTGGAAAGAATGGTGAGAAGAAGAAATTTTTTACTTCTTTTCATTTCATGTAATGGTAGGCTAAAATGTCTAATATGGCCTTCCAATGGAAGGCATTGCCATTCCCTATCCTTTCGTACCTTTTTTGAGTATTATTCTATTTCAATTTAATAGATTAAGATTGCTACTGCAGATAATTGAATTAGATCACGTGAGACTTCTATCAATAAACTTACTTACTGATAAAGATAAAAATAAAAAGTGCGGATCATGTGAGACAATTCAATTTGGTCTTATATATCTACCATTTCTTCCTTTGTAATAATTATTGGGATTAAGATTTATGATTTTCACATAACTTATACCAGTTGGTTATTTTGTGGTAAGAGTCATGACAGGGGTGAGTTTGAAGAATTAATATGAAGAAAGGTCTAGGAACCGAAACAAATTATTAATGTTTTATTAACAGTTGGTGTTCAGTACCTTTTTTAATGCTTGATATTGTTTCATTCTTCTGGTTATCCTATGATTATAGAATCACATTATCTATTCAATTTACAGTTCTCCTGGAGTTTTATGCTCCTTGGTGTGGACACTGCAAAAAATTGGCTCCAATCTTGGATGAAGTTGCCATCTCATTTGAAAATGACGCTGACGTTGTTATTGCGAAACTTGTAAGATCTATTGCCTCATTTCGCTTTATAAATAGCTGTTTATATCTATGTCAACTATCAGTTATTGTCTTCTTAATTTGAAGTTTCTATCTGTCCGGGAGGCAGAATTAAAGCTACTGATCTATTTTAATAAATATCTTGAATTACCTATAAAAGAAAAAGAAAAAGAAAAAAGAAATATGCACCTCTTGCCACAAAGTACTTTGGTCATTAAATCTATTTTTGTTTTCATATATATGTATGGATGAGGCATGACCTAATTTATCTGCTGTCATGGGATTTTGGGTATTCTGCATTCAGATTTGCTTACCATTTAGTCAAGGAACTCTCTCATCTGTCTCCAATTTGTCGGCCTAATTTATTTATGTGGCTGATAATATTGTTTATCATATAATTTATCTTTATAACATTTTGTATCATATAATATTTTCTTAGTACATTTCCTTTCTCTTTCTAGGATGCAACTGCAAATGATGTCCCGAGTGATAAATTTGATGTGAAAGGTTACCCAACCCTGTACTTTAGCTCAGCAAGTGGGAAGCTGTTGGAGTACGATGGTGATAGGACCAAAGAAGGGATCATAGATTTCATCGAAAAGAATCGGGGGGATAAAACTGCTGCCCCACATGAGCCGTCAAAAGATGAGCTCTAAAGAAGGTAAATATGGCTGTGCCTGTTGACTCTCTTTTAATTTTCATTTGTTCTGAACTTGGTCTGGAACTTATCTTTGATTACCTATAAAAAAAAAACTTGGTCTGGAACCATATTGATTTTTTTAGATATTCTTTCATATTGCATAGATTTACTACTAGTTTATATATAAAAAAAGGGAAAGAATAACTCGGTCCTTTTGTGGCAATAGAAATGCATAGTTGCTTTCAAATATTAGAGAGAAAAGATGTGTTATCCTGGCTGATCAATGTCCCCATCAGCTGCAAGTGGACAAGTTTACCAAATACCTCCTCACAAATTAAAGGTTTTTTTTTTTTTTTAATCTCAAACTCACGCACACAACAGAGGCATACATAGCACTCAGACACTTTTGCCAAACCCTCTAAGGATGTTGAGACTTATGTTCCCGATTGGGTAATGGGATAGATGAGAAATTTCTCTCAATTTTCTTCTCAAGCATCATAATTTTTAATTTTAAACTTTCGACTTTTTTATCTAATCATTACAATTTTTATAAATTCGAAAATAAAACACAAAATCAATAAAATTTTATCAAACTTCAAAACAAAAATGATATTAAAAAATCATATTCAAATAATTTCTTAATTTTATAAAATTTTTATTCAACTTTTTTCTCCGTTATCAAAATTCAATAAAATATTTTAATTCAAATCATTTCATTATTATTCACATATTATTTTATTACTGTCACAGAATTTTAAGATATTCCAAAAGTCGAAAAGAGGCTTTATCGATGATTCCTCTTGTGCAGGGGGTACACACTTTTCGATGTAGAGGAGACAGACATACAGTCTTGTGTGCATCTGGTGTTTAGTGGCTGCTCTTATACCCAGAACAGTAGCAAGATTAACAATGCCTGATCTCCCTCCTTCGGCCGCTCTCCGTTCTAGTTACTTTAAAGTTTCTGTTTCCATGAATAAAATGAGAGGTATCTTTTGGTATGTGTAGTAGCTCTGGTAGTTTCTGGATAGTAATAGTTTATGTAACAGTTTTGTGGCTATAGTATCTCTTTCCAGAAATTTAAATTAGAGAGGATATATATTTATGCTTACATGGCAATGGTGCCGGAGTTTTATGCAGGAAAAAAGTTGCATGCCAATTTCTGTTTATTTATTTTTATTTTGTTTCGTGCTTAGCAAAATGGTTGAAATGTCTTGGAATTATATGTCCTAGGGGTGGCTACCGGGCCCCCTACGGGGCGGGGCCACCCCTTCCCTGCCCCCCGCCCATGCTTGGGTGGGGGTGGGATTGTTTCCCTGCACTCCGCCCCAGTCCATGTGGGGGTAGGATACCCCATCCGCTACATGGGATGTTGGGGTGGATCTCTATTCGTTCGCCCCCCTCCAACTGGGCCTTTGGCCTAATTAGGTTATCTGGAGTCAAAATGATCTAGAAACACATTCAAACTTGTTTTTGGATCATTTTGGATCTAGAATTTAACTACAAATATATATATATTTATATATTGCAAAATTAAAAACAAAAAATAAATTATATGGATATTGGATAGAAACTATTAACTAATAACTATATACTAAGTTTCAACTAATACTATTAAGTATTAACAAATAATCATCATTAATGTACTAAGTTATTACAATTATATAAATTAAGAGAACTAGTAAACTATTACAATATTACAAACTCATCCAAAAATAGTAAATATTATAAATTGTACTACTAACTATTGTAGCAGCATTACAATTAATTGTAAATTAACAAAATCATAACATTTCAAATTTGATCAATTTGGAGTGGTGGTGAGTTCACTGAGTTGTGTTGAGATCATAAAACATGCAATATTAATAAGTTAAAAAGAAAAGAAATTAGAATTATAAAGTTATAAACATGAAACAAAAATTTAAAATAAATGCATATTGTGCAAATCATGGCAAATTGGCAATGGTGGGTTCAATTAACACAAAGTCATACCGTATTGTAGGTAGCCGTAGACGTCTCATGTATCACTTTAATAATTAAATTTAAAATTAATACTGATAAAATAAAAATAAAAAAAGAAAAAAAAGAAAATAAAATTCAAGATCCACGATTACTAGATCTAGGTCGATCACCATCCTCTTCCTCGACGTCGGCCTCCTCATAGTGAAGAACATCTGCAACATGAATTGGACTCGCCGTGATCCAATTCTATATGCAAATCAAAGCCTCCATAATGGTAGGAGCTAATGAACTTCGGAATGAATCCAATACGTGCCCTCCGGTGCTAAAGACCGACTCTAAAGCTACAGTGCTAATAGGGATGGCCAAAATATTGCGGGCTATTTCTCCAAGGACGGGATATTTCACGGAATTCACATTCCACCAACTTAATATATCAAAGTCTCGTGACAATGGTTCAAACTTCATTGCCAAGTATCTGTTTATCTCTGACTGAGCATCTCTAGAACTCTGAACAAAGGGGTTCTGCTCCAACCTCTCATCTTAGTCCAATCTAAGTTTTTTTCCAACCCCGACTTTTGGAACTGGTTGGAGGGGTACGTATAGGTGCCGCAATATTACAACCCGCAAGATGGTAAACTCATTAAATAATCTATCAAGGGTTTCCCTAACCCTTGCTGCAATATACTCAGCCCATGCTTGCCCGTACCCAATTCTCAATCCATATATCATGCCATCCACTTTAAACCGAGGGTCAACAACAACTACATATAACAAAATATTAGCCCTAGTGAAATCTCCTCAATATTTTTCGTATTTCATCCTCATAATCAATGCCATTTTCCGCAGCCTAATATGACCACCTGAGATCATGTCATCTAATTCTTTTTTTACTCTAGACAAAAATGATGGGATATAGGGTACAAAGTTCCAGATAGAGTCGTGGTGACCTCGTAGAAAAATCTAAAAAAATTTACAAAAATAGATACAACTTCCCAATCATCATCTATCGGCTTCCCCAATCCCCATGATCATAAAAATATTTTACATATTGGATGTCTTTATCACCCAATAATGCAAATGCAAACTTATATTCTTGGGCTGCCTTCAACATAAAAAAATGTTGAGTTCTATTGTGTAGGCATATCAGTACAAAGGTCCTTCTTGGATGTTAGGCCTGTAGACCTCGTAGTAATCTTGAATTTCTCTAATCTCAAAGGAGAATATCTTATCCATCTCACAGTAGTCCTAATCCGAGCAATCGAGTGATGAAGATCCCTCAAACCATCAGTGACAATAATATTCAGAATGTGTCACATATCTCACATGCAAACACTCACCACCTATGATTGTCTTATTTGCCTCTTTAAGATAGGTCTCAAGATGTCCCAATGCGACATCGTTAGACGATACATTATCAACCGTGACTGTAACAACGCGTGTCAACCACCACTCTTTTATTACGGCCTCCAAGGCTCTCCCAATTGTTTCACCCTTGTGATCAATGATTTGACAAAATTTTATAATTTTCTTGTGTATTGTCTAGTCACAATGAACAAAATGCATAATCAAAGACATATAATTAAAATTTTGGACCGATATCCAAGTATCGATGGTGAGGCAAACAAATTGACCCACTAATTAACCTCTCAACTTCTTTTTTTTAGACCAATAATGTTTTTTTACATCATTTGCCACCGTGTGGCGAGAAGGAAGATTAAATTTTGATTCTAAGTAGTGAGAATACGCTTAGAACCCTTTCCCATCAGTAACTTTAAAAGTTAGCTCGTCCATAATGACCATACGGGCTAGGTATCTCCTACACTTATCGGAATCATACTTAGTATACCCCCTTAACGTTGCACCCCCACTACTCCCATTAGCCATTTTTTTTAAGTCCAATTTTTAGCCTAGATTGACTCTTTTCTTGTAATGATCTTAATATTGAACTTTTTTTGTATTGTTCTTCTAAGTGTACCTTTAACTGTGAGGTACCATGATTCCTATAGTGATATCTATAAATTTTATCACAGTGGTTACACTTTGCTTGAGGATTATTGGGGTCACCACCTTCTAGTTTGGTGAATTGAGACCAAACTATGGAAGAAGGTTCCTTGGTAGGCTTGGGGGTGGGGCAAGGTGTTGGGTCAGGGGTAGGGGTAGGGGAACTCGCACTAGAATCTGTCAGATATTCCATGAACTCAACAATGACAAGAAATCTGAAATTATAGTAAACATGCCAAACAATGAAAACATCCAACCAAGTTCCATGCATTACAAATGAACATTCACAAACATTCACAAACATGCATTACAAAACAGATTCTTTAATGTAGGAATCCTAACATAGGCATATAGAGAAATATATTATCAAAGTATAAAACATATGGTTTGATAGAGTGGGCCAATCTTGTCTTTGTCGGTAACATTGAGAAATGTGATTCTTTTTTTTTTTTTTCTTTTTTTCAAAGGATTTATTCTATATAAGTTAGTATAAATTCTTATTTGATATATATAGATATTGTGAAGGTTAATATTTGGACTAATCAAGTACAACATATCTCAAATAAGAAGAAAGTTTATTAACACTATATTAAAGAAACTAACATTTCATAACTAGGGCAATTCATATGTCCAAAAAGGAACCGAAGTACCTTCATTTTCTTTTTCCATTTTTTATTATGCAACTTATTTTTATTATTTTCATTCTTTTCATAAATAATCTGAATTTTGAAATCCTAAATTAATTTAGGGTTTTGGATTGGAACCCTAAACTAATTTAGGATTCCAATATTTGAAAAAATCGAATTTTAAAATCTTAAATTAATTTAAGGTTCCAATCCGAATTTTGAAATCCATGAAATCACTATCACAGACATAATATCATGCATTCAATCATCAAAACACATCACAAAAGCACAAAAATAACTATCACAGATTCACAAACCCACAAAAATTAACACACATCAATCATGAAAACACATGCATAATCGAGTCTCCACAGCACACAATTCACAAACACAATCTCATCCTCCATCTCCTATAAAACTCTTTCTTCCTCCAATCTCCATTCCATAACTCAACAAAAAATAAAATCTGTGAAATCGGAGACTGAGACAAGATTCTTACTTTCGGTGATAGAGATGCAAACGGACGACGACAACAATGGTGGCGGCATATTGGGAACGACGACAACGTTGGACGGCGACAGAGACTCAGAGAGAGAGAGAGAGGTTTCGTAGAATGCAGAAGCAAATGAGCTAAGTGGGGAGTCGCGGGGGCAAGGGGTTTTAATAGATGACCAAACGACATCGTTGGTCATATGTTATTAAGTTAAAAAAACCCCCTAGGCATGAAACGACATATATAATACATATATAATAATATATATATATATAAGCAGGGTAGGGAAAACCCAGAGTGAGGCTGGCCCCCCTCTAGCCCCCACCTTCGTTGGAGGCCTGAGATGCTGGTGGGGCCACCCGCCCCCCGCATCTGGGCCATGGATGCCAGCCCTACTCATGCGGGGCAGGGCGGATGGGGCCGGGGTAGCGGGATGCAAGGCCCCACTGTCCATCCCTAAATTATGTTATAAAAAATGGTTGAAATTGTATCTAATAAAAGATTCGATGAAACCAATAAAATCTGGAAAATATTTGAAGACTGGCATCAGTAGAAGGTTTTTGGAAAGAGAAGTGTTATAATCACTATTCATGATTCATATAATATCTAGATTTATTTTATAATAAAAGTGATTTTATAATCTAATATATCACATCAAATCACGTCAATTTGTAGATCTCTTTAGGAAAAAAAGAAGAAGCAATGCTGTCAACTTTATATTTCTTTCTTTGTTCTGTAACAGAGTTGTTCCAAAACCTTAATACAAGGAAATAGAAATCTGGCTAAAAAACAGTTGCAAATCTTATACCCCAATCCTATATACATGCACCAAACTGAAACTAGAATGCTATACTCAGTTAATTATATAACTGCCAGCCCCTTCATTTGAGGTCTTCTCTCCAGTGGCTCTGGAGTCGTTGTTTTCCTTTTGCTCACTACTACGTTTTGATTGTTGTTCATGGTGATGTCGATGATCATGCTGTCATTGCCATTGTCGTTGGAAGTGGTAATGTCTATCTTAGGATGAACTGGAAGTTTCAGAAGGTGAGGCTGAAGCTGCTTCTTCAAGTCTGATAATTGAACAGGCTTCAGAAGGAACTCCTCTGCCCCTTCTTCCATACACCTACACTCAACTCATTCAGTGCATTTTCATACGTTTATATATAAATATATATATATATGTTGAAATAATTATATAAAGGAAAATGAAGGAAAAGAGCGAGAAACTTACATGTTTATTCTAGACGGTACATTCTCTGATGACATTACCACTACCGGTATGTCTTTCCACGAAGATCCCTGCTTAAAAAAGCAGAAATAATAAGCACTTTGTACCAAGATCTCTTCAAATTGCTCTATCTAAATTCCAAGACTTGGGGGGAATGTTCGGCAAACATGAAACTATCTCAGAATTTTCAAAAACTTTTATACTTTCGGTCTCAAACATCACTAAAATATAAAATACTTTTCAACTTCAAATTTTTAAATTTTTTTATCTATTTATTACCTAATTATTACTTAAACGGAAAAATTAATACAATTTTTTAAAAACTTCAAAACAAAAA
The DNA here is from genome assembly GCA_003123785.1 of Pterocarya stenoptera. Lineage (NCBI taxonomy): Eukaryota > Viridiplantae > Streptophyta > Magnoliopsida > Fagales > Juglandaceae > Pterocarya > Pterocarya stenoptera. Next base: position 168,854 of record QEOT01002698.1, read on the forward strand.
TAATATACAAATCATAATCAAACAACTTAATAACTTTATCCACTTTCACAAATTCCAATACAATTTTTGTTTTAAAATATATTTTTGTTCAAAATTTTCTCTCTTATTTTTTCAAAATCTAAGAAAACATCTTCACTTAAACCATTTCACTACTATTTATAAAATTATGAGATATTCTAAGCATCAAAACATGCCCTGAAAAGCGAGAAATATGTACATCTATATATATATATATACACATAAAATGGATTCTATAATTTTAGTTAAAAATTTTTTAAAATTCACTCGAGCATAATATATGACCAACATTATGTGTTTATGCCAAGTATGATGGCATACGGTCCATCTCCAAATGGAGAACATGAGTTCAAAAACCCCCCTCCCCCATTGTATAAAAGATAAAAATAAAAATAAAAACATTATGTGTTTATATCTCATTTTCTAGGCCTTAAAGTTTGAATAGAAAATTTAGGAAACCCAAATCAAGAAGTTGATTGCTTATTACAGTTTTTACTGTTATTATTATTATTATTGAAGTCATGTTTCCAAAATACCAAACTTTAAGACCCTAATTCAAATATTATAAATAGCAGACCCCCACAAAATTTTTAATTAGAAAGTTGCCTTTTTTAATACATTCAACTGTGTTATATATAATCTATTTGTAAAATATTTCCTTCAGAAATTTACCCTTTAAAAGCTTATGTTCTTAGCTCTAAGCATTAATTCTTTGAAGGCTTCTTCTGTAGATCAAGATGGACATTTCCTTTACTATAACACTATTTTTTTCCCCTTCTAATCAGTAACTATTGTCACATATATCTGTACATACTATTCCAAAGAATGCACGCAATATTGTATATTGTATTTTATATCAATCATGAGAGAATATTGGTGATCATAGTGAATTAATTATCACCTTGACTCTCTTAAGTAAATCATAGCCGCTCATCCCGGGCATTGAGTAGTCCGTCATGATCAAGTTTACTTTCAACCCCTGCAATATTTGTAATTCACACAACTATTTGTTATTAGTACTTCGAATTATTTCGTCAAAGAATTAATGGGAAAAAGCTTAAAATACTTCATTATCACTTTTGATGATCATAGCAACCATGGCAACTGATCATCTTCTTCTCTTAAAATCTAATATATAGAAACGGTTCTACTACAAGAAAAACAAATATTTATGACGGATTATTTAGGATGATAACAACTATTTGAGACAAGAACAGACTCATTTTAATAAAAAATAATGATTTTTACGAGAAATAACTGATTAGAAATAGGCAGATAATTTCATGGGAGCTTAGAAGAAAGAAGATCCTGACCTCTTGTGTTGAGGATTGGGGAGAAGAGGATGAAGCTGTAGATCCGTCAATCTCTTGGCTATCTTGCAGGCCCAGATATTCAAGAGCTTTGTCCCCAGAATCCACACAAGTCACTGCAACAATCGTTATAACAACAAATATTTATTGAATAATTCTATTTGAACTCTTTATACCACACAATATTTCATCGATAAATACTAGATATGTAACGTGATATTTATACAAACCCAGATCGAGTTTGAGATGCACAAGGCCAGCCCCAATTAATTAACAAATAACAAGCAATAATGCTGAATATTATTATTACATCAAAAGAAATATATTAAGAAGAATTCCATCCAAGTGTTACCTTTGCATGAGGATTCTCTGAGGAGCCTCTCCAAGAGCTTCCTCTCAATGAGACTATCATCAACTGCAAGAACATGGAAATGCTGCTTTTCCCTTTGTTGGGTATCTGCAATATCTGAGTGCAAATACTCCATTAATTTGGTGAAGAATATTGAAACTCAGGCAGGCTCTTGAGAGAATCCCAGTTAATGTTTATATATATATATGGAGATCGATCTATATATGGGGGAATGGAATGTGAAATGTGTGCTGTTTTGTGAAGGTTTATTAGGTAGGGGAAGGCAACAAGTAATGAAGCTGGCGTTCTTTGCAAGATAGCAGATGGTGTACGTATGTATCTGGCTGGCGTGCCTAAGTAATGTGTGTGCTTTTCATGCTGAGATCTCTCTCTAGATTCTCTACAACCACCATTCACTCATCTGTCTGACTCTCTCTCTTTCTTTTTCCTTGTTTGGATTTTGTTTGATTGCAAAGGAAACTCTGGGTCCCATTAATGTTCATGACGATAATAGAAAGAAGTTGAGTTTTTTTAGGGTGTCATGAACTGTGTTTGGATTAAAGACTTTGCAAAAAGGTATTTTACTAATTAAGATTTTATTATTGGGTTGATATTTTTTTTAGTAGTGCTACTTGGCGGTTTTGAGTGGTGCTACTCTGCCGCCTGAGTAGCACCGTTTCATTTGACCGATAGGTTAAATTAGTTTTTTAAAAATTTTTTTATTCATATTTTTTTATCATTTTAAAAAAAATATCAATATTACTTATTTAACTATTAAGTAAAAAAAAATCAAAATAAAAGAGGTGTCACAAGGAGATGTCAAATTTAAGTGTCAAAGTAGCATTTTCTATTTTTTTTTCCTCTCTTTCTTTTCTTTTCTTTCCCTTATTTTCTTTCAATTTAAAAAAAGTCACATTCGATTTGCATGTTGGTTTGGTCCAACGAACAGATCAAATCCTACCATAATGTTTAGGATGGAAGGATGTGACACGTGATATAACAACTAGCCAGCAACATTTGGATCATAAATTGGTAGCATAGGTATCATCTTTTAAATATTTTAATTTATTGTAATGGTTTTTTTTTTTCTTTTTTTCCTTTCCAAACAAACCATTAAGCATTATATTAAAGAGTAATACTAGACTGCTATCTAGCAGTGATCGCTGAACGTGTCGTTTAGATAAAATTTATGTATTTTATTTTATTTTTTATTTTCATATTTTTTTAACATTTTTAAACAGTGTTGAAAAATAAAAAAATATCAATACACTAATAACCACTTCTTTAATCAGTAAGTTAAAAAAATTTTAAAAAAAATTAAATATATGAACGGTCAAAATGGGTGATTAAAATAAAAAGACAAAATAACATTATTCTATATTAAAGCAGCCCAGAAATTATGCGGTGCTAAAAAACAAAAAACTCGTCCGAGAAAATGCAACTCAACTATGCTACCAATTTATTTAGAAAAATGGAAACTCACACTAAAAAACTTGTGGACCTCTTCGTACTGCATGTTGCGGTATCTCCACCGTAGAAAACGATTCAAATCAAAGTGGCGGATTCAAAAATTTATCTGGCGAATCATTATTAAAATATTAAAAATATTTTTATATGTTTTCATAATATGTTGTAATATTCTGAGAGCTACTACGTTACTTTAATATTTACTTAAGAGAAAAATTAAAAAAAGAGAGATGGATTTACGGTTTTGGGCAAACAAAGCAAGCAAGATATGAGCGAGCAAGTTATTGGCGGGCAATGTTAACGGCTACACATTTATCGGAAATTGCTTTCCCTGATTTCTCTCCTGGTAATTAAATAACTCTGTCCAAAATCATTATTCTTTGTTCCGAAAAGTTTGTATAAAGTTTCTTTGTATAGCTTATTGTTTCCTTCTGGTAGTCTGACCATATGGGATCTGTTTCTCAAATCTTATATATATATATATAAATATATATATTTATTTATTTATAGATACCTCTTTAACTATCAATGAATATATGAGAAATACACATTTTGACATGCTATCAGAGAAATTATGATCTTGTTATTCTTATTTTTTTCTTTTGGTTCTCACATTGATTTACTCTCCTTCTTTCTATTTTCCACATTTGCTGATATTTGAATCCTTGTTGTTCAAGTTCTCTCATGGCAAATCCACCTTAGAACCTCACTTTGTCAGTCAAAAATTCTTCTGTGACTTACCATTCCATCAGTCCATACCATCTTCATAGTTCAAGTAATCCATGAATCATTTTAGTTTTCCGTTCATTAACTGGGGACAATTATTCGACCTGGAGTCGAGCCATGTGAATGACTTTAAGTGCAAAAAATAAATTGGATTTTATAGATCAAACAATTCCTAGATTAGATCCAACCAAGTACCTAGATGAATTTGCACTATGGCAACGATGCAATGACATTGTTCTCTCTTGGATTCTCAATTTAGTTGATGCCGATCTTGCCACTAGTGTTATCTACATTGATTCTACCTCTGATGTATGGGCCGACTTGAAAGAACGATTTTCTCAAAGTAATGCTCCTCACCTTTATAAAATCCGACTGACCATTTCTTCCTTGCTACAAGACCAATCCTCTATAGTAGTTTATTTCAACAAACTGAAGCGATATTGGGATGAGTTTACATCTTATTCATGATTGCCCCCATGTAACTGTGGAACAATGAAAATTCCATGATCGTGATTAAGAAGAAAAAATTCTTCAATTCCTTATAGGACTCCATGACTCTTATGTTGTTATTCGTGGACAGATTTTGCTGATGAATCATCTTCCTTCCCTTAATAGTTCTTATGCTCTTGTCTTATAAGAAGAAAAGCAACGATAGATCATCAATTCTCTCCATAGTTCTAATGGCATGGCCCTTGCTATGAAATGATCTTTCTCGGGGTCATGTTCTACCTCATATTCCAATGGGAATGGTCGGAGTTCTGGAAAAGGTAAAGATCGAACATGTGATCATTGTCGCAAACTTGGACTACTTGGACTTGCTCACTCCATTGACTAATGCTATCGACTACACAATTATCCGCCAGACCATCGTTTGCATTAATTGAATGATGATACTCCTACCAAAGGCGTTCTTGGTGCTAAGCCCTCTTCTCATAATGCTAACTAAGATGACTCCACTCCTGTGGATCCATTCTTCACTCTGGCACAGTATAAACAAACTCTAGCTTTACTTAATGAACGTACCCTGCATAGCTTAGCCAATGTAGCAAGTACTTTTTTTCTTCATCCATCTCTGCAACATCTTTCTCTAATTTAAGTTCAACTTTAAATTCCTCATGGATCGTTGACACAGGGGCCACTGATCACATGTCCTTATCTTCTAACTTCTTCACTTCACATGCTCTCTTGTTGATCCACTTCCTATTCAATTACCAAATGGAACTTCCATTCATGTTTCCTCTAGTGGTTCCATTGATCTTACTTCCATGTTGCACTTAGATAATGTATTTCATGTCCCAACCTTCAATGTCAATTTAATGTCTGTTAGTAAACTCACCTGTTCTCTTCACTGCTCTTTTACTTTCTTTTCTGAATTTTGTGTTTTTCAGGACCTTGCAATGGGGAAGATGATTGGGTTGGGTATAGAAGTTGGCATTTGTTCAATCCTACCACCTCTTATCCTCTTATAGCTTTTTCTACTCACAATAAAGTTTCCCCACACATTTGGCATCAATGGTTGGGACACCCATCTCATGAATGACTTCAAAGTCTCGCTTGAGCATTTCCTGAAGTTAGTTTCAATGCATCCTTATTTTGTGAATTTTGTCCGATGGCAAAGCAAACTCATCTTCCTTTTTCTAGTAGCTCAATAACTTCTACCGAACCTTTTGAGTTAATTCACTGTGATATTTGGGAGGTCATTCTATTGCTTCTTTATCTAGAGCCGATTATTTTCTTAGTATAGTGGATAATTTTTCCCGTTGTACATGGGTTTACCTTATGCGTTCTAAATATCTGAAACGAGTTCTATTCTTAAAATTTCTTCCACATGGTTAAAACACAATTTGGATGCCAAATTAAATGCATTCGCTCTGATAATGATACTGAGTTTTTTTCAAATGACTTAATATCATTCCTTCATGATCATGGTGTGCTCCAACAACATAGTTGTGTATCCACACCACAACAAAATGGTGTGGCTGAACAAAAACATCACCATATACTTAATGTTGTGTGTGCTCTTCATTTTCATGCATCTTTACCCCTCATATTGTGGGGTGAATGCATCCTTTCTGCCACTTACCTTATAAATAGAATCCCAACACCCTTTCTTTTGGGAAAAACACCACATGAGATCATTTTTCATCGTTCACTCACATATGGTCACCTTTGAATTTTTGGTTGTTTGTGTTTTGCCACTAATGTTTCTCCTAAAGGAAAATTCACTAGTCGTGCTCGCTATGCTATGTTTGTTGGCTATCCTTATGGGCAAAAGGCCAATCGCCTTTATGATCTTGAGTCTAAACATATTTTTTTCTAGTCAAGATGTGATTTTTCATGAGCTCATATTTCCCTTTGCTCAGAATAATGCCCACACACCTTTTTTAGAGCAAACAATCCTACCCGTCCCTGCTCTTGATCTGCCATCAACTAGTCTTCCAACCCCACCTTCAGTAAAAAATATCCATACAGACATTGCAAACAATATACCTCATTCTCCAATCATTCAATGATCCGCAACGTCAACGCCCCATTCATTTTCAAGACTACCACTATCTGGTGCTGCCAATCTCTTCCCTCACTCATTCCTCAGATTCCTTGCAAGTCGCTCCTAAAGGTACACCTTTTCCTTTGTCCAATTTTCTTTCTTATGACCGTTTGAGTCCTACTCACCGTTCCTATATTGCTGCTATATCTACACAACAAGAACCTACGACGTTTGCTCAAGCTATGCAGAATCCTCTTTGGCGTAAGGTGATGGATGCTGACTTACTGCATTGGAAGCTAATGGGACATGGACCTTGGTTGATTTACCCATTGGACATGCACCAATTGGTTGTCGTTGGGTCTACAAGATTAAGTACAAGTCTGATGGCTCTGTTGAACGTTAAAAAACTCGTCTTGTTGCTAAAGGTTACACTCAAAAGGCTGGGTTAGACTATCTTGAAACCTTTGCTCTGGTAGCTAAATTAACTACTATGTAATGTCTTTTAGCTATTGCAGCTGTTCATAATTGGTCTCTTCATCAATTAGATATCAATAATTTTTTTCTCCATGGCGATTTAGATGAAGAGATTTATATGGTTCTTTCACCTCGTCTTGGCAAACAGGGGGAGAATCCTGTTTGTGACTTGATTAAGTCCTTATATGGGCTTAAGCAAGCTTCAAGAAATCAGTTTGCCAAACTTTTCTCTGCTTTTCAAGATGCAGGTTTCTCACCTTCCAAGCTTGATTATTCCTTATTCACTTGTCAAAGAGGCTCTTCTTTCACTACCATTGTTGTCTATGTAGATGATATAATTATTGCAGAAAATGATTCTTGAGCTATCACCCATTTTAAGATTTTTCTACAGGATCATTTTCGCATTAAAGATCTTGGACAACTTAAATATTTTCTTGGAGTTGAAGTGGCACGGTTCTAAACAAGAAATTTCTATTTCGCAGAGAAAGTAAACTCTAGATATTTTATCTGATGCAGGATTACATGCTGCTCGACCTACAAGTTTTCCTATGGAGTAACAATTGAAATTATCCAATGAGGACGGTCAACTTCTCCAAGATCCATCGACTTATCGTCGTTTAGTAAGGCGTCTCATTTACCTTACCATCACTCGTCCAGGTATCACATTTTTAGCTCATACCTTAAGTCAATTTATGTATGCACCTTAGAAACCCCCATCTAAATGCAGACATGCGGGTGCTTCGATATCTTAAGAATTCTCCTAGTCAAGGCCTCCTGTACTCGACTGCAAGCTCTCTTTCTCTCACAGTTATTATGATTCAGATTGGGCAAGTTGCTCCATGACAAGACGTTCCACCAAAGGTCTTTGTACCATGCTTGGAGACTCACTACTTTCATGGAAAACGAAGAAACAAACAACAGTAGTGTCTCGTTCATCAGCTGAAGCCGAGTACCGAGCCATGTCCACTACCAATCGTGAACTTGCATAAATTCGTTATCTTCTTACTGATTTATGGGTTCCTCATCCACAACTAGCAACTCTGTTCTATGACAACAAAGCGGCCTTACAAATTTCCACTAATCCTGTTTTCCATGAGTGTACAAAGTACATAGAATTGGATTGCCATTTGGTCCACGAGAAGATTCAGTTAGGATTGATTCAAACTGCACATATTTCTACCATGCATCAACTCACAGACATCTTCACCAAACCATTGGGACATTAGTAGTTCATCTACCTTCTTTGCAAGTTGAGTATTCACGATGTTCATAATCCAACTTGAGGGGGAGTGTTACGGCTATACATTTTTGGGAAATTACTTCCCCTAATTTATTTACCAGTAAATGTCCAAAATCATTATCCTTTGTTATGGAAACCTTGTATAATTTTTTTTTTGTATAGCTTATTATTTCCTTCTTGTAGTCTGATCATATGGGATATGTTTCTCAAATCTTGTATATATATCCCTCTTTGACTATCAATGAATATGAGAAATACACATTTTGATAGGCAAGGTGTGAAGCGAGTTGCGTTAAGTGAGCAAATGCCACGTGAGCTAAAGGTTAGACAGACAAGGTAGAAAGCAGGCAAGTAACATATGAGCAAAATGTCTAGCGAGCATTAGGTGAGCACAACTGTGGGTGAGCAATATATATACATGGAGGGAAAATATAGAAAGCAAGCAAGTATCGGGTAATGAAGGATGATAGGCAAGCAAGAGACAAGCAAAAAGAGGCGAACAACATGCTGAGTAGCATGTTGGCGAGCAACACATTAATTAGGTGGGCACAACATGAAAAGCAATGTAATAAGGATTTAAGGGGTCAAATTTTCTCAGCAAAACCCTTAAGCTATCATGCATGGTGTAGCTCTTATGTGAGCAAAATGCACAATACAATACATGACACCATACACTAAGTATTTTGACACCTCACAACTTTATTGACAACACACCACACACTTGGCACTATGACTGAAGGCTATATAAAGGATTGGTGGGCTTCATTTTCCTTCTTTCAGTCGACACACTTACTCAACTTCACACCTGAGCACTTTTAAAAACTAGAGAGAAATAAGGAGCGAAAGAAATAAGAAAGATCAGCTAGTGTTTTCATCAAGGAAAAATTCATTTCGAGATTGAGATCATAACTTAGGTAAGATCAACAACTCTTTCTTTGATTGTAATTTCTGCTGCTTGATAATGGAAGATTTTAGTTAGGCTTGAGATTTAGTGCTACATAATATGTGAATTTCATGAAGAATAAAACTTGGATTTTATGTTTATATGCATACGGTAGCTATGTTTAAGGTGAATAACAGAAGTTGGTAACTTACGTAGGTGAGCAGTGGGTGGTTGATGAAATGAGACTTTACTGTCTAACACATGAACAATATACATTCTGAAGGAGTGATCTCAGATCAAGTTTGTTTATATGTTGTGATATATTTATGTCTTGAATTTGTTGACTTTTGGATGAAAATTAGATGAATAAATATGAGCTTAGCCTCTCTTTTTAAAGCCATAACAAGTGGTAACGTCAATTTAACTATAGTGAGAAATATGTGATTTTATGCTAAACCTAGCCCTATACTTGCATGTACGAAATTTTGATTGATGTCTTATAGTCCTTCCATCCAAGTTTCGTGAAAGTTTACAGCTTTTGGGTCAAAATGACAAAATATTTCTGTATAAGATCTCATTAGGACGCAAGGCTAGCACACTTGAAGTTACTCTTGAACCCGAGGTTAAGTTGTAAAAGTTTGAAGTTTTTATACCACAATGAAGTTTATGGGCCAGCAAGCTTTGGAGAGTTTAACTAGAAATTTATGGTTTTGATTAAATTATTTACAATGTATTGAGCAAAGGTTTTTAGTCTAGAATTAATTTCAAAAAGGTCCTAACCCACGTATTTGTTTCAAACATGTATTTACGCACCACGTGGCATTTGTTTCAAACAGCTGTCAAATTTCTATGTAAGATGTCCAAATCCACTTAGGATCACTAGCAAACTTTCTTGGACTCATGGAACAATCCTAATCATTCACTTGGAAAACCACTAGACACTCGTCAAGAGGAGTACAAATGTGTTAAATGATGGAGTGTAAATCAAGCCTTGTCATCATGCTCTCTTACACAATTCACTATTCCATTCAACCAAATACTATTTGGCCTTTAAATCCTAATGAAACTCTAAAAAGGCAAACCGAAACCCTAAACCCATTGTGGGAGCCAAAACACTAAATTTTCCCAAACCTTAAACATGACGGGTTTGAAACTAAATGTTTTTTCACTTGGTTAAGTCACTTTCACAAGCAATCAACCACTCAAGTACACACTCTTACACCCTCATTCACTCTTGTACACTTTGGTAATCACATTTGACCAAGAGAAATTAGGTTGGACCAAACCCTAACCGAAATCCTAAATGGATGCATTTGGTTAGCCCCATTTTAGTCCAGCCGAAAATAGCTTGTTTCTCCAAGCTTTTTCAAAAAGCTTCTCCCACTTACAAATCCATACCACAGCTGACATGCCATCTCATAAACAGCCCCAAATAGTGTCTTTGACGCAAGTCAAACAAGACACATCAAGTCCCTTCACCCACTCGGCAACAACAATAGCAAATTAGTAGGCAACTTCAGTTTTTCTCCTATCTTTTCACAAGTGAACCTCACCTCAATTGTCTTTCTTTTCAACCACCAAGTCAGCCCCTTCCTAAACCCGACTCCCTCTTCTATTGCCTCCACACTTAGCACTTTTTTCATCCATTTTTCCAAGAGAAACTAAGAGAACTATATAGATTTTCTAGTAGCTTGTGTTTTTCTTGAGTTCCAGATTTGTAAATATTTTCCTTAGCTCAAATATCTTCCAATTTTTTTTTAGTTATGGGTCTTGATTACTTGGAAGAGTATTGGTTTAAGTTTCTTGGAGTTTTGTTGGATTAAAGTTGGTGTTGATGGTGGAAGGGTTCGGTTTGGATGATTGTTGATGAACCTTGGAAGTTTTGTGTTATTTTGATGAGAAGTTGTGTAGATCTTCATTTTATAAAGTGTTCACATGATTTTTATTTAAGTTATGGTTTGATTTATGGAGTGATAGAAACCGATTCCTAAAAAAGATCTTTTTTTTTTCTTTTTCTTTCTTTCTTTCTTTTTATTTTATTTTATTTTATTTTATTTTTATTTTATTTTTATCTTGATTCAATGGTTATGATTTTTATAAATCTCATTTTTAAAACTTTGATCTATGGATTTATAATGGATTTTTTAAAGACTTATGACTTAGATCTTTCTTGGATTGTTGATGAACATGCAAGAGGTTGATTTTAAGCATGATATAGAGGCTCTCGAGTTTGATGATTATTTTGATGGATTATTTTCTATGACATGCTAGATTTAATACTTAGATAAAGTTAGAACCTGAATGTGAGGTATATGGTTGTGTTATTTTAAGATTTATTGCCTAAAAAAACAAAGATCTAATCACTTTGATTCAAGTCCAAAAGCATGCCTGCTCGGTTTTAATGTTTTCATGCTAACCGAATTGTCATATGTTGTGTTTTGTGATTTTTTAAATTAGTCAAGCACACTATCATCTATGTTTTTTTTTTTTTTAATGAACATGTTAGAAGTGTTATTTATGGACTTTTGAAGACTTTGGAATTGATATGAAAGTGTTAGACAAAGAAATATTTGTCACATGCCATGAATGCCATGTAATAAGCATACAAATATGTCACGGAAATATTTATAAGTCATTCATGAGTCTTTTTGATCTATCACAACCCCAAATGTTAGGATGGATAATTATCTTAGTGAAACTCTCATGTCCACTTTGGAGTGTTTAAATTAGAGTGGAATCCCCTGCGTTGATGAAGTACAGTCAACAAATTTCAAATGGAACCTAAGTAATTGGTTTTTGGAGCGAAGTGTGGCACCAAATGCTGGTGGGTGCCAAAATATGATACAAGTACAAGTTATAAATTAACTTGTGCGTAAAGCCTTCATGAATGACGTACTCATAGCTAGTGCAAGAATCTGTGATGTGATGCAATACCGGCAAGAACACACGATCCATAAGGGGCCGTGGAGCGTCCACTATCATGTAATCAAACATGTATATGTATGAATGTCTCATTTTGACATAAGCAAGTATGCCATGTTCATGTCAAGTTATTATGTTTCTAAGCATGCCGTGTTCATGTCAAGTTATGATGTTTCTAAGTCATGCCATGCATAAACAAGCTCATGCTTATCAAGCATACATGTCATATTACTGTCATACATCCTTACTTATGCGATTAGCAGCTTACGAGCTCTACTTGCTGAGATTTATAAATTTCACTGTGGTAATCCCAACTACCATTCCTCCCGAATGGTAGACAATGTATTAGGAAAACGAGAGTTAGCACACGATAGTTGAAACGAGATCGAGTAGGCCGGGAAGGAGCCTCGAGGAGCTCATGGAGTTGGTTCTCCAAATTTTTGATTCCATTTTGGTGCTTATAGTCGGGCTACGTGAGCAGCTTGGTGTTTAGTTTAGTTTTTATTTATGTCTATAACTATGGAGATATGTCTCTAGTACTATGTCATTTTGATTACAAACTTGTTGAACAGATGATATGTCATTTTGGATATGTGAATATTAATGAAAGTGTTTATGCTTTGGGATTAGTATTCTACATTTTGTATTGCTAAAAAGAAAAAAATTATCCTTTGCAATATTTCTTATTGTCAGAAGCATGCTAGGTGCATATTGTTAGAAGGGGTGTATAGCCATCGTTACATATCCCGATGCCTCGGTCTCCATCAAATCATAAGCAAGGGTTGAGGGCATCACAAATAACACAAAAATATTTTAGACATTACTTTAAGTACAAAAACTATTAGCAATATATATATACATATTAATTAGAGATATATGACATTCATTTATTAGTAATTAAAGATGATAATAGTATTCTTTCTTTAACAATAAAAACTAGTATATCGTTAACTAGAAAGAAAAATGTTGGAAAGAACAAAAGGAAAAAACAATTATGCATAAAAAGATAAAGTTTAAAAAAATAAGAAAAGTTTGAAGTAGGCTCAAAGAATAGTAGAAAACGATTGCATGCTATGATTTTCTAATATATAATTTTTTCTTTTAAAAATTTTTAGAGCCAAAATCTTGCAAAATTTATCAGATTTGGGCTATGTTTTGAATTATATTATAAACCATATTTTATATAGTTGTAAGTATCCCTATAAAATAATAACAATATTATAATATTTTGGATAGATGAGAATTTTTTCACAATTTTCAGAAGAATAAATGTTTTTTTTTTTATAAATTTTTAAAAGATATAAAATAAAACGGATTTTATTTGCAAAAACTCTTGGGGGCTTCGCCTATCTATAACAATTTTAATTATATCAATCACTATTATGACAATCCTCTAACTGGCAACTAATCATCCAAGAAAGCCTTAAAATAGAGTTTTAAGGTACAACAATAGAAAACCTTCAAATAGAAAATCTTAACTGGCTATTTTATATCGAGTTCGATAATCTCCTTTTGTGTGTACCAATAAGGAGATTAACCGGAACTGACATTGTTGTATCTTGAGAGTAGGCTATCAAGAAGCCTAGTGCCTGTTTAAAATTTGGAGGTGGCAGAATCTCTAAGGAAAGTGTTCATCACAACGTGCCTCAACACCAGGTTCTCTCTTTCTAATTTGTTTTTGTTATTTTACATATCCTCTAGTTTACGAAGTGTTTGCACATATATATAATTTATTATCCAAAATATTCCCAACAGCTTGTTGGAGGCTCGAAAGCGATAGATTGATTATCAATTATTCAAATAAACTACAAACTAAAAGACAAATGGCACAAAGGCCTTGTGGGAAAGGTGGAGGGGAGGGGAGGGGAGGAGAGGGAGGGAGGGTCGGCCAAGGCCTTGAGATGTTCCTCCCTCCACTCATTGGGCTTGGAGGCTATTTTTAGCTGGAATGTTAATTTAACAATAATAGCAACTTGAAAACAATAAATTAAAAGATGAAATGACATGAAAATTCTTAAGGGTTACCTTTTAATGAAGCATCATCTTATGATAAAATGACAGTATCATGTGTCAGTACTAATAGCTACTCTTTGGAAAGGCAAAAGATTTTAATTTTTAATTTTTTTCGCTTTGAAGATATGAGCCAAATGAATAATGATAATGATTGATAAGAAATGAAGAATAGAAATACTGAAATAGATCGAAGTAGTTTTACATAAGGGCATCTTAAGAGATATATAAGGTAGATATATTAATCTTAACCCTACATATTTAAGCATTGTGTGCACGACTTTTGTTGAGGTCTTGGGCATTATTTCATAAATCTGTATCTTCTTTCTTGTGAGAGAAAAGACATGGACCCTTCATACCAAATGGTTCTCTCTCCTCGTACAAAAATAATCACCCAGTTAGCTTTTTGTTCATCTTGTTCATGGAGCGTATTAATTTCACTGGTGTGCTAGTGAGTTCATTAGTGATGTTGCTAGGTTTTCATTATATTGTTTTTTAAGAAGATGATGGTACCCTAATAATATTGATAACCCTCACTTATGGTGAAAGAATACCTTATACAAGAGGGAGCTTGAGGGTTCATATAGAATCCTAAAGCCAAACTCCTAAAAACTACGTGGAAATGATTAAAAACAGTAAAATGTACACAAACACCAATCTATAAAAGAAAGAAACAACTAATGCCCGAGATTGGGAATACCTGCATGCCCTAAAGCAATAAGACCAATCATATATTTAGAAAACTATAAAAGGGAAGAGAGACTTACCGCATTATCATGCACATTTGACGCGGGGCCAAAATAGGAGATTATTCTGACGACTAGTTAAACAACAGAAGCTAAAGATTGAGATTGAGAAAAATTGCAAACAGATAGAAGCTCTAAGATAAACTTAGAGATTAGGGTTTTACTATAAAATAAATCAATGATCACACTTACGTCGGACCAGAATAGGAGATTATTCTGACGGCTAGTTAAACAACGGAAGTTAGAGATTGAGATTGAGAAAAATCGCAAACAGAGAAAAACTTTGAGAGAAACTTTGAGATTAGGGTTTTACTATAAAATAAATCAATGTTGATCTTCTGAAGCCCACAAGTCAGGCTTAAATAGCTAAAGAAAAATGATGAAATTGTAATTAGGGCTAAACAATAGAATACGCAATAAGATAACTATGGTTAAAATATAGCCTAAGAATCCAGAATAAAATCGTTACCAAAGATAAACATTACCATAAAAGAAAACTGACCAAAAATGAAAGAACTAACTAAAAGTGATGATTCAGAAGGAAACAATGGCTAATTTTGGGATTGAAAAGGGGTCCACTAGGCACAGCCTAGTGAACACGACGTGGCGTCGAAGACAGCTTTCTGGATTGGGGTCATATGCATGATTTTGATATCTGTAGCCAAAGTTATAGTTAAAATACTGATGTCGCCACTTTTTCTCGCCCAACTGAGGAATAAGTCTTCTTGCCCAACCAAGGAATAAGTCGTTCCTCACCCAAATTCGAGGAATATCACTTCTCACCCACATCTACGCTTCTCACCCAAATCCAACGAATACCACTTCTCGTCCGAATCAATTAAGCCTCATCATTGGACCTCAATCCTCTTGCTTCAACATTAAACGAGGCAAGGCTATCAGTTAAAACATTTCCCTCCTTGTAAAGATGAACACTAAAAGAGAGAGAGTTTTTAAAATGCAAAATATCATTTCAAATATGAAAAATTTGCCAAGGGGTTGAGAAGCATATTTAATTCAGTTAACCATAAGCAAGGAGCCCGATTTCACAATAAGATCTAATACATCTAATTGATAACATAAAAGCAAGTCAATCTTTAAAGTTGAAAGCTTAGAGCCCAAAAAACTAGAAAATCTAGCAATAATAAAGCTATTAGAGGTCCTTAATATGTCCTCACAGCCAGTAGGATTAGAGTTACCTTTAGAAGCACCATCAATGTTAAACTTGAGATTAGTTTTTGGGAAAACTTATAGAAGAATTCTATAGTTTTGGGACTACTGCAAGCAGAATCAAGTGAAAAATTCTCTACGATTATAAATATTTATGTAAGTCTACAAAGGTTTTATGAGAGCTAAATTGGTTCTAATATCTATATCTATCTTCAAAAGTGATTTTTCATGTGTAGAGCTCTTCGACAGTCTACAAAGGCTGAGCACCAAAGTGATTTTCTTGTGCAGAGTCCTTCAAAAGTTTCAATTCACGATCAAGATCTTTGTGATCTTTGTTTTTACTTAAATATATATATATATAGATTTTAACTTGATACTTGGATATATCAGTCTGTTGCATATTTTAATTTTCATCGTATCGATTAAAAATACATATACCTAACATGGAAATACCTATTCAACCTGTTAGGTATGTTCAATATTGGTGCCATCTGACATTTTCACGAGCTAATCTTATGTATACGTGATGGATACATAAAATAAATAAGATTTTTAAAAGGGTACAATGGCAAACCACATACCTTCTGGGTTTCATTATTGTCTCAGAGATCATAATTCCTATATCATTAAATTCCCCCAGTTTATTCTTCTCCAAAAATTAAAAAATTCTCAATAAACTGTTAATGCCTAAAATCGGCACAACAGATTGGAAGGAGAAAAAGTCATTCCCAGCATACTATGGCGATCTGGGCCTCAATTGGTGTAGTGTGGAGCTCTCGACAGTGGTCTGATGCGGTTGTATGGTGTCCGTGCGTACATCCATGGTAGTGAAGAATAAATAAATGCAGAGAAAATAAGAGAGATGAACACATAGATTTACATAGTTCAATACTAGGTTTATGTCCATGGGGGTATGGGGAGGGGAGAGTCCACTATAATATGCTTGTTTTACAGTCTTTCATGGTCTCTCATCCTCATTGTACAATAGATATAGGAGGACTATCTTCTGCTGGAGCTCTTGTCGTAAGGTTGAAGAAGCCTTCAAGAAGAAGTCTTGCCAAAAGTCCCTGAAGTCATATGGTTCTCTCCCCATTATCTTCTGTCCCTCTCCTCCTTCATGTCCAATCCTCACTGCTTTATGTCACATCCCCTCTTTTTCTCCTGACACCTTGTCTTCCATCAGCCTTTTGTCTCCTTCTTCTTTCTCTCTTTCTTCCCTTCTGATGAGTCCCCCCCATCTTGGGCTGGACCTAGAAAACACCATTGTCCCGATATATATTATCCATTCCAATTGTCCATGATTCTAAAGGTCAATTTGTTCCAAAAATGACCTTGAGAATCTTTAAGATAAAACATACAATAGAAATGTAGAAATCCGTAACAAAATCGATTTCGGGGTAGGTCCCTTGCTTTCCATTTGCGTTAGGAGATAAAAAATGTCTAAGTGTGTGAATAGGTGGGATATGGGATCGATCACGTAGTGTACGAGCATAGAGCTCGGCTTTGGTGGGAGATCAGCTTAACTACGTAAGATGCGGGTGCGAAGCTCGACTTTGGTGGGAGGTGGGCTTGATTGCGTAAGGTGCGAGCGCGGAGCTCAACTTTTGCAGGAGGTGTGCTCGACCGCATAGCTTGGCTATGGCAGGAAATGTTTTCTATTGCATAAAGTGTGAGTTTGGTGCTCAACTTTGGTGGGAGATGGGCTCGACCGCGTGAGGTGCGAATGCAAAACTCGACTTTGGCAGGAGATGTGCTCGATCGTGTAAGGTGCGAGTGCATAGCTCAGCTATGGCAGGAGATGTTCTCTATTGCTTAAAGTGTGAGTGCAGTGCTCAACTTTGGCGAGAGATGGGCTTGACCGCATAAGGTGTGAACACGAAACTCGGCTTTGGCAATAGATGTTCTCTACGGTGTAAGGTGCGAGTGCAGAGCTCATCTCGGAGTGCGAAGATCGAGCAGTTGAGTGACTTGCCCGCCTGTTGGGTGCCAGGGTGGGTCGAGTGATCATTGTTCTTTCCCGTTTGTTGACTTGTTGTCGAAAATAACCTAGGAAAGGTGGTCATGGTTGGAGTGTAAACACTCTACGCTTGCTGGAGGAGATGCTATCTCAAGAGTAATGTCAGACAGCCGAAAAACTGGATCTACACTTTTCCGTGAGGTAGGCCAGGCTGCCTTAAGGTTGGATTGACCTATTGACCCTCAATGGAAAGGTAAGTAGGATATGTTTGACCGTGCAGTAAAATTCAAACTAGTTAGTGTAAATATTCTCCAATTACAAATGTGAAATTCGCAAACCTAAGCTGTCTTGCTGGAGTGCAGCGAAAGCCCGAGGCGTTACTCATTTGGCTTATCGTTTGATGGAGATGGAGTGTGGTGAGGTTTGAGGCCTTATCGATTTGGCATTCCATTGCAAGAGATGCCATCCCAGGAGTAATGTCGAGGAGTCGAAAGACTGAACCCGCACTCCACCGAGGGAAAGTTTAGGATGCCTTAGGCTAAGCCTGCCTCTTTGGTCCCCTCGGGGAAGTAAGTTACCTTAGGGGTCGAGATAAGTTGTCGGGCAGTTGAGAGGCTAGACCCACTCTCCTCCGTGAAGTCGGTTGGGCCACTAGGGGGCTAGACCTGCCTATTGACTCTCATAGGGAGGTAAGTGTCTGGCAGTTTGGGACTGGACTCACTCCCGCTCTTTGAAATCACTGGGAAAGTAAGTGTCGGGCAGGTTGGCTCTGATCCCGCTCTTCTCCATGGTACAGGTCGGGGTAAGTTGTTAGGCAGCCTAGAGGCTGGACCCACTCTCCTCCGTTAGAGAGTTTGGGTTGCTGGGTGGGTTGGATCCGCCTGTTGGCCCTCACAGAGAGGTAAGTTGCCGAATAGTTTGGGACTAGACCCACTTCCGCTTGTTAACGCCTACGAGGAAGGTAAGTGTCGGGTAGCCAAAGGCTAGACCCACTCTCCACCACGGAAAGGATAAAGCAGCCATAAGGTGTAACCCACCCCTTTGGACGCTTCGGGGAGGTAAGTTGTTGGACAACTAAGGAGATAGATCTGCTTTTTACTGTGATGGGGTCAGGGTAAGTTATCAGGAAACTGAGAGGCTGGACCCGCTCTCCTCGTTGAAGGAGGTCGGGCCACTTGGGGGGGCTGGACCTGTCTATTGACTCTCATAGGGAGGTAAGTTGCCGAGCAATTTGGGACTTGACCCACTCCCGCCTGTTAATATCATAGGTAAGGTAAGAGTTGGGTGGGTTGGTGCTAATCCTGCTCTTCGCCGTGGCGGAGGTTGGAGTAAGTTTTCGGATAGTTGAGTGGCTTGACTCGCTCTTCTCTGTAAGGGAGGTCGGGCCACTAGGGGGCTAGACCCACCCGTTTACTCTCTCACTAGGAGGTAGGTCACCGGGAGTTTTCGGACTAGACCTGCTCCCATCTGTTGACACCTGTGAGAAAGGTAAGTGTAGGGTAGCCAAAGACTGGACCCGCTCTTCACCACAGGAGGGATAAAGCAGCTTTAAGGTGTAACCCACCCCTTTGGATCCTGTGGGGAGGTAAGTAGGAGAGGCACTTGTCCGCATGCATGTGAATGCCAATGAGTTTATTCTGATGGAGACATATTGAGACATCCGATCGGTGTCCAAGTGGGGCTGTACAGCTGGTGTTCCGTGTTATAGGAATCAATTATGTTAGTAAAAACAAAAAATGCAATAATTTTTTAGGGAGACAAAGTTGGGTTTTTAGCCACTATAATCGGTCCTTGTTTGACTTAAATCAGGTGAGTAGGTTAGTGGGTCATGTTGGACGAGCAAGTTGATGGAGCATGTTGGGCGAGCAAATTGCTGGAGCAACGTGAGCAACTTTTCGTGGGGGAAGCATCATCCTGGGACTTAGGAAAACCCATGTGGTCAGGCCAGTGTTGTGACCGATGAGACTTGGCTGGGCAATGTTTTGCTCGCCACAATGGCCAAGGGGCTCAAGGGCTAGTCATCTTCTGACCGATTTGGACGTTGCCAGCTAGTGGGGATCAAGCTGCTCGGTGGCTGAGGGAGAGGTGCGTGCATGTGGATGAGGTGGCCGAGGGAGGGGCTGACCAAGGGAGTGGTTCTCCCGTTGGTCAGGGCCTAGTCGCGGGGGGGGGGGGGGGGGGGG
>QEOT01002698.1:188798-253473 GCA_003123785.1 Pterocarya stenoptera
CGGGGGGGGGGGGGGGGGGGGGGAGTCCTCCGTTGGGGTTGTGACAGAGTTGGCCGAGGAGCTTGGGCAAGGAGCCCATGGTCGGGGTGCAGTGGGCGAGGAGACCCAGTGGGTTGCTGAGTCATGCAATGCTAGGTTGAGAAGTTCATGGCCGAGAAGCAAGTGGGCTGCAGGCTAGTCGCCGAGGAGGCCAGTGTCCATGTCAGCCGAAGAGCTCAGTAGCTGAGGAGTTCTCCCCACCGTGCATCACTCACCCATGGGCGAGGAATAGTGGTCGAGTCAATGGGCAAGACACTTAAGGGCCGTAAGTTTGGATGGGGAGGTGTGAAAGGTGGCGAGGTTCTCACTGGCGTTATATACCGTCGATGGTTACGAAGTGTCGGCGTGTTCAGCCGTGGCTTTAGTAGCCTGACAAAGCTAGAGGTTGTGAACCCCGAGCCTCTCAGTGTCCAATGACAAGGAACCAGCAGTGTTTCGCGACCTACAACTTCGTCTGGGCATTCGGCACAATGGTAGGAGTACACCGTGCACCGTGAGGGAGGTGGCGGGCTTTACATACCTACCATCATGATCCTTTCGTGGGAGGGTGTATGGCCGAGGGCCACCTCTACCCACCATGGCGGTCAGGGACCCCCTAAGGGCGGTAGAAGATACCGGTAGTCCAGGTCGTGATTGTTGGCGGGGACATGGAGCTCCATGAGCTTGCCATGTACATTGGTGCACATTTTGTGCACTACACACACGGTCGAGGGCCACGGTCCTTAGCTGGGGTGGTCGAGAATCACCCCTGGTGGAGGTAGACAATGTTGGTGGGCCACTGGGTGGCCGTTGGCTGCCCTGTTGTACCATGGCAGGACTAGGCCGAGGGGTTTTACCACGTGCTGCAGTGTGCAAGTGGTTATCCTTGCAAAGCCACCTCCGCACGAGGGTGGTTGGGAACCACCCTAGAGGAGTCAAACAACGCCAACTGATTATATGGTGGCTGTCGGCGCCACCCCTAGACTGTGCCACGACGAGGTCATTGCACTCTTGGGTGCATGGCGTGTACCCATTACACTCCCGTGGGTGGCACTGTCTGTGCCATGCATGGGCCGGAAGTGCACGCACTGTGCCTGATACACACTGTGCACAATACTAACCCACACACTCTCCCCTATTTTCGCTTAGTGGACTCAAAGTGTGCACCAAATGGGCAAGGAAAGGTTTGCACGCCCGTTCTCTACAGTAGTGTTTTTTATAGAAAATAAAAGCCAAAAAGTTGAGAACACTTATTTGGAAGAACTGCATCTACTTGTTCAGCGATTTTAATGAGTAGAAAAATTGTCATTCTCCCACCTCTGGTGTAGAAAATTAATCAGATTCCATAGGCGGCTCCAACTACTAACACCTAAAATCAACACAAAAGGGAGATTCTCAGCTTGCTATGGAAATCTGGGCCTCAATCAGTGCAGTGTGGAGCCACCGGCCATGGTCCAGCACAGTTGTATGGTGTCTATGCGAACATCAATGACAATGAATAGTAAATAAATGCAGAGAAAATAAATAGAGATGGACACATAGATTTACTTGATTTGGCATTAGGTCTACGTCCACAGGGGTTTGGGGGAGGGGAGAGTCTACTATAATATGCTTGTTTTACTGTCTCTCATCCTCACTGTACAATAGATATCAAATGACTATCTTTTGATGGAGATATCATTGTTGGAACTCCTGTCGTGAGGTTGAAGAAGCTTTCGAGGAGAATTTTGGCCAAAAGTCCCTGAAATCGTTTGGTTGTCTCCCTCTTATCTTCTACCCCTCCTCTTCATCCTCCTCCTTTATTTCAAATCCTCTCCTTTATATCACATCCCCATTTTCCTCTTGACACCCTGTCTTCCCTCAACCTTTTATCCCCTTATTTTTTTCTCTTTTTCTTCCCTCCTAATGAGTCCCCCACCTTGGGCTTGGCCTAAGAAACACCATGGATCCAGTATATTTTATCCATTCTACTAACAATAGAGGAAATTGAAAAAAAAAATCAAATACGGAAAGGTTTAATTGTATAATCAATCCTGATTTCCCATCATTCTTGAGTTTTAAGAATCTTGCAAGTATTTTCCATTTCCTATTAGACTTTAGAATTTTAATTTTGTTTTGTTTTTCCATAGTATTTTCCTTTTAAATTAACTTTTGTGCTTTTTAAATAACTTTTTCCTTTTTAAATATACTTTTATAATTATTAGTTTTAAACCTATCAGCTAATGTGAAAATGAAATTTGTGAGACTCCAAGCCTTCACTAGAAATTTGGTGAAAGTAAGTGACGTTGGAATGCACACCACACGGGAAAACACCAATTGTGTTCCGTGGAACATTGTATGCTTGTATGCCCATAATATATGTATAAAATAATCGTAGTGAAAAAAAAGGTCAGATACTTGTCAAAAATTAGAAATAAGAGTATTAGAGAAATATTTTTATTCTACCAAAAGACATCCATAACTCACATTAATCATTGTCGACGCTAAAAATGTAATAGATTGAAAATTGTTCATCGTCCAACATAAAATAGCCACCAATAATTTTACAGCAAGTCAATATCTTAAATGAGAACAAGCCCCCATACTATTCCTTGGGCTACACTAGTTCTCCTTTCTCGTAACACTCATCGTGACCTATATTTGCATCAAAATCTATAGTTTCGAGGAGTCAAACTATAGTAGGACTACAAAGTAAATTTAAGGAAGATCACACATACCAAGGTGCTAGCCCCCGAGCAAATGAAGTAAACTTAGTTTACTGTAAAATTACCAAGCATCCAATGCCCAAACCATCAAATAATATACATTTTCTGAACTCCAGCTCCAATCAACAACATGAAAACCATCTTACCAAACTTTTTTGTTTATTAACATGCCCCACGATTTCCTTTTAGAATGGATGTACGCACATCCTAGCTCCCTTCACTGCACAACAAGTAACGACTATGCATACGACTTCACATAGATCGACGCCTGTCTTCATGACCTGTCCTTGACCACAGTGTCCTCTAGCCTCTGCCATCCGAGAGGTCACGTCTTCAATTTGAGAGCGTTACATCATCGCCAAGCAACAATCTAGGGGACATCACTCAATTCTTAGACACTCCCAAGTAACTAGAGAAGCTTCCACCAAGATCCGCTCACACACGATAAACTCTTCTTGAAAACTAGAAAGTAGGTAGTTTTTACAGAATAACATCAACCCTAATACAACTGGAAAATTATAGTGGAGTATTACGCATGCGGAAAAATATCAAAAGAATGAGGACGAAGAAGTAGTAGATCATAACACGGCATGCTTATAGTTATTAACCAGCATTATTAGTGTTGTCGTAGAGAAGAACCTACCTCAATAGTTGCTTATTGATGATTTTGGCCTCCCTTGGTTGATTGTAGACTCCGATCTGAAAATGTGCCAGTGCAAGCAATAGAGCTTTCATATTCTCTTGAGGTTTAGAATAGATGACACAAAGAGAGAGAGAGAGAGAGAGAGAGAGAGAGAGAGAAGTTTAAAAGTCCTTGTGCATGGTCTGGCTCATGAATCTATGACTCTCCAATCCTAAACGTTCCTTTCGTAAAAAAATGTTGTCGTTTGGGTATGAATTCCTCATGAGGGTACCCGCTTATTTTCTGAGCACTCATGAGTCTTTTTCTAGCCATGCTATACTCCCTCATGTACTTCGCATCCTAGCATGGCTTTTGAGGCAAGGAATGTATCTTGATATCCTACATTCTCTTGTCTTGCTCATGATACACATTCTTCTAACCCCAGCTTGCTTACTTGCTCACCCAAATACCCTTCCGAACTTGCTCGCCTTGCCTATCGCCCACCTAACCTTTATTCACCTGATGTCAATCTCGCATGCCCTTTGCTCACCTAGCCCTTTGCTCACCCAAGTTGACGTTTACTCCATTCATTCATTATTCTTTTCCTGAATCTTTTCCCACCTAGGGCTGTGCTTTCTTGGGTCTTTGGTCGCCTAGGGTTTTGCTCGCTTGGACTAATCAGTAGGGCTTTCTCCTTTTTGCACCTGAGATGACGAATCTCTTAGGCCCAGTTTAGATAGTAAGTTGAAATGAGATGAGCTGAGACAATTTGTGAATAATAGTGAGATTGTTGAGTTGAGATGAGATGAAATGAGATGGTTTTTAAAATTGTTTTGTTTGGATTTGAATGTGAGATGAGATGGTTTTAACTTTTTGAGGATTTGATAGTTGTGGGTCCCACTAATCATTGCATAGTGTTTGTAATGGTTGAGTTTTAATTATAAATATATTTATAAATAAGTAATAGTAATTAATAAATTACCTACCCAAAAAATCTTCAAATCACATAATTAAAATTACTAAATTTTCTGAATTTATATTAATCAATTATTCTTGGCATTCACAAAATTTATAGAAGGCCGTAATTCTAAGAAATTGATATTTTTATTTTAATATATCATTATAATTAGATGAGAAGGATTCCAAAACAAGAGAGATTTCGAAATGTGGTTTCCAAATGCTAATAAATTTCAATAATAAAAGTACACCCTTATACCGAAAATAAAATTACACACATGTCAAGTTAGAAAATGTTAGGTGGGAAAACTTTATGTTGGGTTGGCCTTGGATGGACTGTGAGGCATGTAAGGAAATGTTAGGTTTGGAATGAGGTGCGTAGGTTGAGATGAGTGAGGGGAAGGGGATCGAAAATATAAAGACCTGTGTTTTCTTCTTTTCGTTCAAAAAGTTGCATCCGTTTTTTCTTTCCTTTGATGTTTCCTCTGAAACAGCAAAAAAAAGTAAAAAGAAAGTGAGCTGTAGAGTTTGTCGTTATGTGAAAACACAATCTGAAACCATCTTTAAAGTTTCACAATGAGTGGTTTGGATATGAAACTCTGTATCCAAACTGCACCTTAGACACCGTTTGAATGTTGAGCTAAATTGAGATGAGTTGAGTTCTTTATAAATTTGAGTTGAGAGGATGGAATGAGTTTAGTGGGGCCCATCTAAGATGAGTTTAGATGTATTTGGATGTTAAAATGAGTTTAGATATATTTATGAAAAGTTGAAAAAAGTTGTGAGTACTTTGTGTAAAGATGTGTTGAGTTGAAAAAATTTGTAGGTCCCACATGTAAATAGGTTTTGAGTTTGAATTTAGTGATTTGAGAGCTGAGTGTTTGGATGTTAGACTCAGCTTAAAATTAGACTGAATTGAATTGATCTTAGTTCAGTCCAAATTCCAGAAGGGCCTTACTCTTCTACATGTGGCGTCCTTCTTCTGAAGGGCTTAGTTATCACGAAATGCACCATTTTAGTTTTTGATTAGCTGGTGTTTATAATTTTGGCAAGTTGGCCAGATGATATGAATAAAAACCCATCACACTACTACATCCATGGATATCTTAAGATTTATGGATTTAATGGGCAAACCATAAAAAAATATTTTTATGTTTGCTTTGTGTGCAAAACAAGGAAGATCCAATCTGATTTAATAACTCACCAAAAATAATTGTCAAGTCGTTGGGTACACATCTAAAAATGTACACATCTAATTGTGCCTGTTCGTGTATATCATTATCTTCCGCGGTATATTAAATATTTAATATATATCGTAGAGAAAATGGCAATATGGGTATAATAGATTAGCTCAAGACTTTTGCTAAGTAAGATCTGTCAAAAATGGAAAAAAAACAAAAGAAAAAAAGAAAAAGAATACTATTTGATTGTGAAAACACGGAGTGTAAAATCTCAATAAAATCTTGCTTTTGTTGAAAAAAGTAAAGCTGTGTTTGTTGGCATTCTCTTGTTCAGCTTAGTGCATGTACGTGTTGATACGTATTTAACTGAATTATATTTAATCTAGATGTGCAAGAAAGTTGGGTCCCTCTCGGTAGGAACCAAGATCTTCTTGAACGATAATTAGGTCAATGCAGAATCATTTTTGAGATTTTAGGAGATCTAGCTTCTGGGTCCCTCTTAAAATTAACAATGTTATGAGAAATTGCCTTGTAGGGTCCATCCAAGTCATCTTTTTTGGGTCCACAGAAGAACTTTTGACTTATAGGGCTATAGACTTTTATTTGGTTTTGGTAGAGTTACGGCAAGTTTTTTAACTTCAAAAAAATTATAACCTATTTTTCGAGTATACAAGAATCACATGTTTGTCGTATTTTTTATGCATTTTATTGATATAATTATTTAAAATTATTATTAAAAAAATGACGCAACTAATCATATTAGTAGATGTATAAAAAGTACGTAAAAATAATTGAATATAAAATTTTTATAAAAATAAAAGGATTCGTTTCCTCCTCTTCTCTCTAACTAAGAGGAATAGGAGGTTGAGAGCTTGTATTTTCTATTTTATAAGAATCTCACCCACTGAACCCGTGAATATAGATCCTAGAACTTAATCATGTTATATCTCAATATTTTATCTATTTCCTATAAAGATAATGCTTAATAAATTGAAAAAATGTACCGATAAGTATTTTTTTTTTAAATAAAAAAATATTTATCGGTATACTTTTCGGTCCCAATCATCAGTAACCCTAACGGTATCCTTCTTACAATTACTTTATCAAGTCAAAGGATGCACATCCAACAATTAGTACATTAACCATCCAACTCTATTGACCATTGGATTGGAAAACGCATCTGCAGGATGTTAAAATATTGAGTTGAAATGAAAATTAAAAGTTGAATAAAATATTATTAAATTATTATTTTTTAATATTATTTTTATTTTAAAATTTAAAAATGTTAAATTATTTATTATATTTTATTTAAAAATTTAAAAAAATTATAATAATTAAATGAGAAGAGTTGAGATGATTTTAATATCCGAACAATACTATTATTTTTCAGAAGCATAGTTTATAGAATCAAATCGAAGAAAACATAGATCTACGTGGCTGTTGATCAAAGCTTATCGTAATAAGTGGGACCATGAAAGTAATTTGGAGGATTAGGTGTGGAACTTTGTACAATGAACCAGAAAAGGAAGAACGTCCAAATAAAGTAAAAAGAGAGGAAAAAGTAACACATGATTTTACTACCCAATAAGATTTTTATTTGTACTGTACATTTTCTTTCCTGAATTGCTTTTAAGTTTAAAAAAATGATTGTCGTACCTGTCCAAAAAATCATGCGTGAAAACTCACAATATTCGAAGATTTCTGACTCTCCCACCAGAGGTATCAAAGTTTGGGTCAAATAACTTCCAACTTTTTTGTTTTTGCTTTTTTTAATTTTTTAGTTACGCTAGCAGCCAAAACAGGCCATCATCATGTGGTTGAATTTGTATTAGATTAAAGAAAAATGATTTTTACACTTCAGTTTTGATAAAAAATGATATCATCTCATTTTATTTTATTATTGTAAATTTATAATTTTTTTAAATTTTTTTATAAAATATAATAAATAATTTAATTTTTTAAAATCTTAATTAATAATAATATTAAAAAATAATATTATAATAATATTTTATTTAATTCATCTAATATCATCTCATTCCATTATTTGAACGAGCCCTAAACCATGCATATATTTAAAAATAAAAATAAAATAAATATATGATTCATATGAAAAAATTTAATTCCGTACTCTTTTAAAGAAAATATACAAAATTTCTAAAATTATATATAATATTACTCATTAAATTAAAATTAAAAGAACCCCAATGAGATTGTGGTAAAGAGATTGTTTTTTTAGAAATATATATATTTATATATATACTTTTCTCACTGCCCTCTCACTCCTATTACAAATTCAATTTGTATTTTTCATATTCTACAGGTAAGCATATGAGATGACACGGTTTGTTTTTGCATTATTTACGTTAAGTAATTTTTTTTTTTAAAAGGAAACAGACTCGTTTCATTAATGATTCGAAGTTACATCTGTGACTTATCTATACATGGAATAAACCAGACTATAAGTCAAACTATGCCTAGGCTCTAGAGCTTCCCCACCCACAAATTACTTTGTGGTGGACATTGTCTAAACTTCACTAAAACTCTCTCTAAACAGAGAAAACGTTCTGTAAAACAGAACTTGAAGGCCCCCTCTATCCTTACATGGAGGAAGGGTAAGGGACAGCTATGGATACTAAATCCAATCGCCTATTTCTATTTTATTTAAAACTAAAAGCTAACATAAAAACTGCACAAAAACTAATAACCACTAAACAACTACTAACTATCAACTAAACTACAGAACTACAAGCACTGGTGTGACCCCGGACGTCACGCCCACCACAAGCATTGGCATCTCGAGCCCTGACGGCACGAGCACCCAGCTCACGCAAGAAACACAACAGCCTCCACTGCGCAGGCAGCCCCTACGCGCGAGTACTGGTCGTGCGATCGCCAGCCGTAACATCGCCCACCACTCTCGAATAGCTCTTGCCCCGGATTACGTCCAATCCGAAGGCCCAACACCTTACTTGGGTAAAAAAAAGAATAGATAAACAGATACCAAATACCAACAAAACACTGAAAAATAGAAATTACACAAAATCGGATGAACAGTGCTTGATGAGTCGGCAATGGCACGTGCAGGCACCGGTCTCTCAAATAGGAAAACAGACAGTCAATCCTGGAAGCCTCGAAGGCAGGAAAACCAGAGAAGCCGATCGAGGTGTCGGCAGGGGTCTCCTTGGTGGCGCATGGTCATCACGCGCCGACGGGGTCCAGAAATTTCATCTCGCTCGTGCGGGCTACGCAGCGCTCCGATAGATGCCAGATTTGGTGGTCTTGAAGATCGGTGGCTGGGCGTCATCCCGGTGGGGCGCGTGTAGAGAGTTGACGGCTGGAAAGACTCGAACAGCACTCCTCCCATTATTTGTCTTGAAAAAAACACACAAAATAAAAAAACTACAATGAAAAGTAAATAGAGGGAAGGGAAGGGAAGGGAAGGGGAGGGTGGGAGGGGGAGCCGAAGCTCCCACCCCCCTACGGCGGTCTGGGTATACGAGGGTTAGCTGGGAGAGATGGATTCGTTCGGCGGTCTAGGTATATTTACGTTAAGTATTGAAGATGCCCTTTGCGCGCTGCCAGTTGAATTCCATTGCCATGGCTTCTTCCTGATCACCTGGGTCTTCAACAGTACAAGAAGATTTTAATTGCAACTACTATTTGCATTATATGCTGACTTCTTTATTATTATTATGACTAGTATTATTATTATTATTATATGGCCCCACCAACAACACCAACTAGCTGAAACTATGCACATTCCATTTGGTCAAATATCTATTTTGGCCTCTAGTCTACACTAAGGCCGAGCACCAATAATGTTGGAGTCAGAATTGAAGTGCCCTATATACCTCCGACTTCGACTTTTTTGGAGGTTAGATTCGACCTCTGAGTCTGACTCCAATTCGCATAGCCTCTGATCCGACTCCGATTTCGACTTATCGGAGCGGAATCGGATTTGAACTTTTTTATTAGATTTTTTTTTTTAGTCCATTTGAAATTTCAATTTGACAATCTTAAACTCTCACTAATCGATTGGGCTTCCATATTACAGTTTTTTATTTTAAAAATTCTCAATTTCAATTTTATTAAAACATAACCAAAATAGAAAAAAATATATCATTGTACAAATTAATGTTATTATACATTAGTGTTATATATTATTATATGTTAATGTTTATACATTAATATTACATGTTAGTATACATTGTTTATTATACATTATTAGTACATGTTATTATAAATATATATTTGTGTTTATACATAATAAATTAGCATTAAATGTTATTATACATTAGTTATTATATAATTAGTATTAGTTGTTATTATACTTTAGTGTTTATACAGTAGTTATTATTATATATTAGTGTTACATGGTAGTAATAATTACTAATATGGTGTTTACATATACTAAACTATTAATTAGTCAATTTAGTCAATTGATATTATAGTATAAACATATTATTTTATAATAATTTACTCATACTAGTATATTATTAAATTTAATTAACTATATAAGTTATAGTTATATAAATATATATGATTAATATATAAAAAATACATATATTTTTATAAAATATGTACAATATCGGAGTCCGAACAGAGTCGGAATCGATACATTGCCACCTACGACTCCGACTCGGATAAGTCGGAGTTGAGTGAAGCTGGAGCGGAGTTGAATTTTCAATTTTTTGCTCAGTCTTAGTCTACACCACTGTGGGTCATGCTTAGAGCCCTGGAATAGAATTATTGGATTTCATGCGGTATCTATAAAGTAAGACCTCTGCAATATTTTTGGACTCCCCCCATCTTCACTGTTCGGACAGCAGAGCTCAGACCCATTTCTAAGACCTAGTTTGGAATGCCCAAAGTATTTCATTTGAGCTATACTTCATCTTTTATCTGTCTATCCAAATAGAGAATGCAAAATTTTCTCTCATCTCTGATTCTTTATCCATCGCTGCAATAACAACACAATATCGCTACAGTTGATCTGGTACAAGATTTTCTCTACCTCTACAATACCGCTATAGTACCACTATAGTAACGCTAACTACCACTTTTTAAATATATATAATTATCTATTAGGATTTTTTAATTTATTGCAATATATAATTAGAAAAATATATTTCAAATTTTATAAAATATAGTATAATAAATATGTCATAATTAGAATAATTTTGTTTAACAAAGAAATGCGTTCATATTTAGGAAAATTGAAATAATCACGACCAACTACAAAAATATATTTTGGGAAAGTCAAAATATTTATGAGTTTTTAAATTAATAATAGATATTAATTATTTTTTAAATATTCATAATATTTTTCACCTAATAATTAAAATTCTTTTCAATAATTAGTGTGACCCATCATTTTATCAAATATCAAAAAAGTTAAAATTATCTCATCTCATCTCATCATCCAAACACACTCTATTTTATAAAATATATCATTTCATCTTATCTCATCTCACTATCCAAACATATACTTTTTTACAAATCATCTTATCTCATCTTAACTCAAAATTCTCACTATTGTTTAAAATATCTCATCTCCTTTTATCTTATCTCATTTAAACTGTCTAACCAAACAAGGTCTAAAATACTAGTGTAGTGTGCTTGAGCAAGGCACGTGCTTGATTCCCTATTATTTGACATATCAATCATTTCAAACGAGAAGGAAATATGCCACCTCAACCTTTCAAATCTGCACACAAGAATCTTACTCACATAAATCGTTCATATCAATACCATGGAAAGTAAGAAAAGTATATGGTCCCTACGAGCACAGAAAATTGCAATGGGCCACAACCTTACAAAGTTACCAAAGGCCTAGTACAATTACCCTAAAGTCAGACCCATGTCTCTTTCCAAAACAGTTCCAACCCAAGGGGCCAGCCCCTCACAAAGTCACTAAAGACCTCGTACAACTAGAAAAAACCAAGCCCAATAAAGAAAATCCTTTAAAAAACAGCCCCACATCAAGGCCCTCTCCATGGGCCAGCCCTTTACAAGACCTCCCAAGGTCCAAGCACAACTGCCAACAAAGCAAGCCGGGAAATGTTGCACACACCATGGCCAATGAGTAATGATATTCGAAAGCTTTTAAAATTAGACATTATTCATATGACATAATTTGATTTGTAAAATTTAAATTTTAAAATTTATCTTTTAAATTAAATTATGCCACATTGATGTTATGTGATGTAAATACCTTTAAATAGAATTATTCTTTTGTCAATGGAATGGCAAAAATGATGGGAATCTCTTAGCTTTTTAGTGTGTAACACTCCATTCCCCCATGGTTAAGAACAAATTCATTTTTAGAAATTTCGGGGAACATGAGTGCTACTTACATTGACTTTAACTTTTTTCTTCTTTTCAATGAAGCGCCAAATACAAATTATTCCATAAATAAATAAAGTCAATCTTTATTAAAATACTTAAATTTAAAATAGAGTCTGCAGAAGCACTTATTAAAATCAATCAAATCTCATAGGCTTAACCCATAACTTAATAAAACTGAGCATGTCATAATCTGTCTAGGTCTCTGTCTCGCTTCCCTGGGCTAAGTCCTGTCCTACAACTCCATCCTCATAAATATCCTCACTTAGGGTGGTTAAAACATAAAAACATAAGGCATTTTATTGGATTTTTCTCCTCTTTCCTAGAAAGGTGGAGCTTCTCTCTCTTGTTCTTCAGAAGCAGAGTTTTCCTTTTGGACCTAGTTCGAAGAGAGGTCAGGGTAAGTGTTATCTACAAGTGAGCATTGCTGTTACATTATGGCGAAAGAACTATCTAACCTCTATGAGGGGTTAAGCCTTACGGAAGAAGAGAAACAGGAAGTCCTCATTCTAGAGGAGGAAGTATTACTCTCTATAGAAAAAAGTAAGAATTGTCTGGCTGCTCTTATTATTATGGAGAAAGAAGTGAATAAAGGAGCCTTCCGAGCTACCATGAGCAAGGTATGGAAAGTGGAGGGTCAAGCCTCCTTTAAGAACCTTGGCGCCAACAGGTTCCTGATTGAGCTTCAGAACTCAATGGAGAAGGAACTTATCCTAGCGGGAAGACCCTGGTCTTTTGACAGGGCCTTGGTGTGTTTATTTGATTGTGCAGACTGCATGGCTCCCAAAGATATTGTTTTTAATAAGGAACCTCTATGGGTCTAGCTACACGGTCTGCCTTTTGCTAGAATGAATAGAATCACGGGAGAAAGGTTGGGTGCAGCTGCGGGAAAAGTGTTATCGGTTGATGTGGACGCAAGTGGTATGGCTTGGGGTAATCTGCTTAGAGTTAGAGTGCTAATTGATATCTGTAAGCCTCTAACTCGGGGGAGGTTCATCAACATGGGAGGGAAACGTTTATGGATTCCGTTTAAATATGAGAGGCTTCCCATGTTTTGTTTTCATTGTGGTGCCATTAAACACTCAGGTTCGTCATGCCCATCCCCCCTTCTAGGAAACAAAAGTGACGCAAGAACTATACCCCAGTATGGTTCCTGGTTGAGGGCTGGCTCACAGAAGAGGAACTTCCCAAGCTTCAGCAAGAAGGAAGGAGACTTCAAAAATTCAGAGAGTTGGGCCAAAATAAAAGCGAGGAAAGTAGGTTCGAGGAAGATAGGATGGGACATAATGTATTTGGCAAACCCAATGCAGACTTAGAACTTACTGATCTCGGGAGTTCTAACAATTACCAACTAAGGGGACCTGTTCATGGTAAAGTCAACAGTAGCGGAAATAGAGATCATCTAGATCTTCCCCTTCAAGTAGGCTCTGATAGCATCGAGACCAACCATCTAGTTGGAGGGCATTCAAAGGATACTTTGACTTCTAAAGGTATTCTGTCAAACTAGGATCTCAATATGTATCAACTTAACCAAGTCACAGGGAGTCCTCCTAGAGATACGGCCTAGGTAAGTCTGCCTTCACAGAACTCGCCCATTAAGACCTTTACTGCTGGTAAGGTTAATAAGTCCAAGTGGAAGAGAAGGGCCAGAGGGTTGGGGCCAATGGAAAATAATAGCCCATCTGATGAGTTTATGTGTGAGTCAAATGATCTGAAACCAAGGAAAAGGTCTGTCACAGGAATTCAAGGGATTATCATGACTAGAAAGAGAGCTAAACAAGCTCAGATGCCAGTGGCTGGGATCCAGCCCTGCCAGTCACCATGAAACACCTAGAATGAAACTGCTAAGGGCTTGGGAACCCTCGGACAGTTCGAGAACTTCACCTGATGGTGAAGGATAAGCGCCCGGATGTTGTTTTTCGTAGTGAGACCAAATGTAGAAGGGACAAAATAGAACTTATTCGTGACAAGATGCAATTTGATCATAGCTTCGCAGTAGACAGTATTGGCAGGAGTGGAGGTATAGCCATGCTTTGGAAAAATGAAGTAGGAGCTGAATTGGATTCCTATTCCAATCATCATATATCTATAATTGTGCCTGCTGAGATTCCAAGTAAGAAACTAACCATAATAGGATTCTATGGCCAGCTTGTAACTGTAAAAAGAAGGGAGAGTTGGGACCTTCTTAGGCTGATCCATGCAAAAATTCATAATCCCTGGATGTGTATGGGTGATTTTAACGAGGTTATGTTTCAGGATGAACACTTTGGCTCTAGCACTCGACCCTTTAAACAAATGGAAGAATTTAGATTGGCTGTTGTAGACTGTGGTCTTATGGATTTTGGTTTTAGAGAAGCAAAATTCACATGGTGTAATAGAAGGGAGGGCCTTGATCCATGCCTGCTGAGTGGCTTAATCAATTTGAACTCAACCAAGTCCATGTTTTGGCATGACAATGCACAGATCATAATCCATTATTTATTGATTGCAGAAATTCTATCCAACCAGAAGCTCATATATGCAAGGTCTTTAGGTATGAAGCTGCATGGGGACAAAAAGAGGGTTGCACTGAGATCATTAAAGCTGCCTGGATACAGAAATCTCCAATGGTTTCAAAGCTTGCTGGTACTAGAGAAGGCCTAAATATATGCATAGACAAGCTCAAAGCATGGAACAAAGAGGTATCTAGAAATCAAAGAAAGCTTCTCATTCAGAAAAGAGAACAGCTTAGACTGCTACAAGAGTCCAACACTGGTCAAGACTTCAAGTTAGTAATCAGATTAAAGCACTTCAAAGAGAGGTAGATGGTTATTTGGAAGAAGAAGAGATGAAGTGGAGACAAAGAGTCAAACAAAGATGGCTTAAGGAGGGGGACAAAAATACGAAATTCTTTCACAAATGTGCAACCCAAAGAAAACAGGTGAATGCAATCAAACAGATTAGAAAGGAAGACAGGGTTTTGATCTCATGTAAGCAAGGAATTGCAGAGGTCTTCCAAGAACATTACAGTAAGTTATTTGCTACATCCAACCCAAGTAATATTGAGGAAACTCTTAATTCTTTCCCTGTTTCAGTTACTACAGACATGAACAACATCCTCTCAGGACCTTACTCTGAACAGGAAGTGGAAGTGGCTATTAAAGAAATGAACCCCTTAGGCTCGCCTGGCCTTGA
Organism: Pterocarya stenoptera; assembly: GCA_003123785.1. Taxonomy (NCBI): domain Eukaryota; kingdom Viridiplantae; phylum Streptophyta; class Magnoliopsida; order Fagales; family Juglandaceae; genus Pterocarya; species Pterocarya stenoptera. The sequence goes on from QEOT01002698.1 coordinate 203,801, forward strand.
TGGCTTTCCAGCAGGGTTCTACCAGCAGCATTGGATCACAATAGGCAAGGAAGTAACAGCAGCAGCTCTTGAAGTACTTAATACTAGAAAGGGCTTTAAAGAGATCAACCAAACTTTTATCTCTTTGATCCCCAAGAAGAAAAGCCCTCAATCTGCTTTAGACTTTCGGCCAATCAGCTTATGTAATGTCTTTTATAAGATAATAGCCAAAGTTATTGCAAACAGGCTCAAGAGCATTCTGCCTACTCTAATTTCTTCCACTCAAAGCGCATTTGTTTCAGGAAGATTGATTTCAGACAATGTGATTGTGGCCTACAAGTTACTGCACTCTATGCAAACAAGGCTGAAATGGAAGAAGAATGGATTTATGGCCTTCAAGCTAGACATGAGTAAAGCCTATGACCGTGTTGAGTGGGATTTTCTATGCAAAGTGATAAGGAAGATGGGCTTCAAAAGTGAATGGATAGAGTTAGTGATGCAGTGTGTCACCACTGTCACATATTCTATCCTTGTTAATGGTGTCCCTCAAGAACCTTTCACTCCATCTCGAGGTATTAGATAGGGAGACCCCATATCTCCCTATCTATTCATTATTTGCTCTGAATTTCTCAGCCATAGTCTAAACCAAGCTGAAACTCAAGGTCTAGTCTCTAGAATCCCAGCTGCCCAAGGTTCCCTTCATGTCAATCATTTGCTCTTTGCAGATGACGTTTTCTGTAGATCTGATCCAGAGGAATGGCGCAGACTGCAACAGGTTTTAAGTAGCTATGAACAAGCATCGGGTCAGAGACTTAACCTCGAGAAAACTTCAATATTCTTCAGCAGTAACACCAAGCTGGAGGTTCAAGAAGCCATCATACAGCAATTAGGTATTAAAGCTTCAGGATCCTTTGACAAGTACTTGGGCTTACCTTCTTTTGTGGGCAGAAACAAAACCAAGGCTTTCAATTCAATACTTGATAGGGTCAAAGCTAAGATGATCAATTGGAAGACCAACATGTTGTCCTAAGCTGGAAAGGAGACATTACTAAAATCTGTTCTGCAATCTATACCTACCTATAGCATGGGGATCTTTAAACTTCCCAAAACCATCCTTAGAAGTCTCAATCAATTGTTGCAATCATTCTGGTGGGATCAAAATAACAATAGACCCAAAATCCATTGGTTGAGTTGGAAAGCTTTAAGGAAACCAAAACAAATGGGAGGTTTGGGGTTTAGGGATTTTGAATTCTTCAACCTAGCTCTACTAGCCAAACAATGATGGAGGATCATCCAAAACCCTCTATCCCTTGCTGCTCAGGTTCTTAAAGCTAAGTATTTCCCTTCTACTGATTACTTCTCTGTCAAATCAAGGCCAACAGATTCATATGTTTGGAAAAGCTTCCTTCTAGCTAGGCGTGTTCTTAAGGCAGGTTTATTATGGAGAGTAGGAGACGGGAAAAATATTAAGATTTGGAAGGATCAGTGGATCCCGTGTCCATCTACTTACAAGGTACAATCTTCCATTAGTATTTTAGATGTTGAAGCCCCAGTTTCTGACCTCATAAATCCAGATACTTTACAATGAGATCTATCTCTTATCTATACTATCTATACAAATCCCAATTAGCCCTTGCAGGAGTCAAGACATTCTGACCTGGAGATGTTCAAGCAATGGTATGTTCTCGGTTAGGAGTGCATATCATCTCCAAGGCTCATTAAAAGAGGATAGTATGGGGCAATCATCAGTCCAGAACCTCAATTCAAAATTCTGGAACAACATTTGGGGTATCCAAACATCTCAAGCCACAAAGTCCTTCTTATGGAGAGCTGCAAATGAGTCCCTACCCAAGAAGCTGAACCTGCATAAAAGGAAAGTAAGTGAATCACCCCTCTGCCCAATCTGTGCTATAGAACCTGAATCAGTCTCTCATACCCTCTGGTCTTGCAAAGCAGCCCAGGATGTTTGGTCCATGAACTCAAGAAGAATCCAAAAGCTATGTATATTTGATGGCCCCTTTAAAGACATTATGATATCTATTTTAGGCCTGTTATCTTCTATAGAAGTCACTGAATTCGCAATCACTGCATCTGGCAGAGGAGAAATACCTGGATTTTCGAGCAGCAATTCCATTCTCCTTCCCATGTATCTAATCTGATTCAAACAGAGTTGGCTGCTATTCAATTCAGGACAGAGGTTGGTAAAAAACAAACTCATAACCCAGTAGTTCCTAATATCAACTGGTCTATTCCCCCACCATATGTATTCAAAGCCAACTGGGATGTAGCAATAGATAAAGGTAACTCAAGGCTAGGGATTGGTGTAATTGTGAGGAATTCAGAGGGATCTGTCATAGCCTCTTTGAGTTCTTCTATGGCTTTGGATCCTGACCCACTACTTGGTGAAGCAGCAGCAGCTCGTAGGGCAACCTCTTTCTGTGCTGAGCTGGGTTTACAAGAACTGATCCTTGAAGGTGACTCATTATCTATGGTAAAAGCAGTGCAACACAAAGATGATAGTTGGAGTACTTTCGGGTTGGTTATTAGAGACATTAAGCTTATGCTTTCCAAGACCCGCAAATGGTCAATAGTTCATGTTCATAGGGAATCTAATGTAATTGCGCACCATTTGGCTAAATATGCTCTTTCTTGCATGGAAGAATGCATACTTGTTGAGGAATCTCCTCCTTGTATTCAGCATTTGCTTTAATGAATGAAATATCTATTTCAAAAGAAAAAAAAAACATACAAAAGTGAGTCAAATATTCAATAAACAACACATCATAAAGTAAACATAATATTAACATAGAGATCCTTGGGACACATACATACTCATAGTTACATATGTCAATAATATGATCATGAACTTGATTTGTGCATTAAATGCCTTAACTTGTCTTTCACTTGGCATAGGCTAGTATTCATTATTGACCTCCGTGAGTTTGGGTTAGCGAATCTATGTAGATTCTGATTTCGTCCGTCGACCCATGTTGTGGAATACATACATAAGGAAGATACACTAAGTGCACTACCAACGTCTACAACCTGGCAATGCAATATGCCCACAAACATATGGTACCGTCTTCATATCATAACATAGGCCGTTACAGATCTTAACAATCATACTTCATCATAATCATACATGCATACCTTCTTGTCTTATCATATTATAGATTTTAAGTGAAATTGTGCTTTATCATATCATAGATTTAAAATGAAATCGTAATTTTTTATAAAATGTTGTGATACATGTTTCCTCACATAAAATCAAAATCTTTCATAAATTTTTTGATGCATAACTCTTTACATAAAGTCATAGATTTTCATAAATATTTTAATGTATAACTCTTGTATAAAATCATGATTTATCACTAGTATTTTGATGCATAAGTCTAACATAAAATCATGACTTTTCATAAATATTTTAATGCATAAATTTTCACATAAAATCATGAATTTTTATAAAATATCTTAATGCATATGTCACACAACTAACATGGAACTTATGTATAAAATCATGGCAGTTATAAATTTATCATGACTTAGGTACATAAAAGAGGCTTCTAATGGAGGGCGTACATGCATAATAATTTTATAAAGGACATGTCGTTTATCATACATACATGTAAGGGTCATGGTACTTATCTCCTAACATTAATCCAATATTTCCGGGCAAAACCGATTACTTATAAAATAGGCATGCAACTTATGTAAATTTTCAATCGAACTTATACTTTGTAATTAAAACCTGAAATACTAAATAACTGATATTTCCTAAAAATCCTAAAATTCCTTTAACCCTAAAATAACTTTTTTGAGAAATCTTCATGAACATTATATACTCGTAATATTTACAACCTAGGCCTGAGGTCTGTTTTACATGAAACTCGTAATCAGCCCTCTACAGCCCATTAACATTCTAAAAGCCCATTACACTTTAAACCCTATTGTCTCGTATTATATATTTCCAATATATACACTACTTGGTTCTATATGGCTCTCTCTCTCTCTCTCTCTCTCTCTCTCACACTCACACACACACACAGAGGATATGGTTGTAATTGAGTGAATTTTTAAATTGTTGAGCTCGAGCTTGAAATTTATATCTTTTTTCAGTTCGAGCTCGATTCAGTAAGTCAAGCTCCTAACTTGAGCTCATGCTGAGTCAGTTCGACTCGAGCTGTATTTTTTTTTATTAATATGACTTAATAAATAAAATTAGAGAAATAAAAAAATTACATATAAGATAAACAAAATCTGAAAATTATTTCAAATAAACAAAATATATGTAAATAGACTCTAAACTACATCAAACTTTGGAATCTAAAAGAATACTAAATACATAGACAAAAGAATTTATCAGATGTTTTTACTTCCTTACATAATACATTCTTTACTCAAAAATATTTAACCTTGGTAAATATGTCCAGGGAGGTTTTAGAAATAACACAAATCAATAGAAACCAACTTTGACAAACCTCAATTCATAATATCATGTTTCAAAATATCAATTTATAATATGAAAGAACCTTTATATATACTCTAAAAACATTTAAAGTATTTTTACTCCCTTGCATACTCAAGCTTGAATTATGCATAGTTCTACAAAAGTATTGCATTGCATAGCATCCATAAGCTTGAATTATGGCAATACAATTTCTACTAATTCCAACTCCTACAAACAAACAAAAAAATGTTAATCACATATCTTTATATTTTAGAAAATAATGAAAATGTTCATGAAAGTGATACTTACTTTTTGTTCTTTCTTGAGTCCATGGCGTGCTTTATCCCAATATTCCCAACATAGTAGCATTCAAGCCGTTGTAGTTGACAAGGATGCCCAATATTGATCGATAACTCAACCACTAGCACTAAATATAGATTCTGAAGCAACTGTGCTTATATGCTAATATCTCCCATGCCATCTTAGACAAGATTTTTTATTTGAGATTATTGACTTTCCACCATTGTAAAGCATTAACATATGTAAACACCCTCTTTTAAATATATATCTAAGTCTGTCTTAATAGGTTGAAAAGTATCAACACTTCTAACAAAAGATTGGAACATTGACCGCCCACTTGACCTAGTTCATACAACAACATTGGTGGAGTTGCTCGAAGAACCTACATTAATATTTTTCTGTGCAATTTGGCCCATAGCTATTGAATTATGAACTTGGACATTGATAAATGTTATTTTTATGTGATTTTTATCACTATTTTATTTATGAAAAGTGTCATTTTTCCTTCAATACTATTGATTTTATTTTATTTCTACATATTTTTATTGATTTTCTCTTATTTGAAGGAATGAGAAAATTTAGTGTAAAATGAGAGCATTTTGATACAAAAGAAGAGACTACGGATCCAGACCGATGAAAGGCAACGAGATCTGAAGAGAGCCGATGAGATTTGGGCCATGAGCCTTGTCCCGTGAGCAGCAAAGAAATTTCTTTTACCCAAAGGCAAAAAGACTTATCTCTCGGTAGGCAAGGAAAGGCGCGACCAGAAGGCGCGAAGATTTGGCGACGGGGCTCTAGGAGGTTAGATTGGGTGATTAGTCTAAACGATCAACTTAAAAAACCAATCTAAACGACATCGTGGGCAATAACTAGAAAAGGCAAGATGAGTTTTTCATCCTAGTCAGGAGTCTTTCCACTCAGTAGGCGAGGAGAGGGCCATGTGGTTTTGTGACCTCCACGCCTAATCATTTGTGACCTTTCCGCCAGTTATATTCAGCGCACACGGCATTTACCCTGTGGGACCCTTCCGAGTTCCGCAATCAATCTATTGGAGACCAAATCCTCTGAACTCCGCAATTCAAGCCGCATATCACTGAATCTTCCATTTTAGATAATTAAGATATTCTTGGGATAATTTTCTTTTATATTAACATCTATCTTTAGAAACTATTTTCTAGATTTTAAGGTTAGATTGTAGCCGCATTTAATTTTTTTTTTCAAATTTGAGTTTTGACATCTATTTAATCCCGTCTTGTGGGATGGATAGGGAGTCTTGGTTTTTAATCTTAGTTTTAGTTTTAGTCTAGTTCTAAAGCGGAGTTCTGAATCAAGGTCGAGAGTTTTTATGTTTTAGAGTCTGAGTCTCAGTTTAGAGTTTCAAAATTTATTCTTTAAGTATTCTTTTGAGAAGGCGGAACTGGAGGGCAGAGGCGAGAGCCGCATACTTCATCAACCAACTTCAACGAAGAACACCATTTTTATTCTTTGTCTTTTCAATTTCATTATGAACTAATTCTATTTTCTAGAGTTTTGATGTAGCCTAGCATTAAACACAATTTATATTCTAAGTTATTTTATTTTCAATATTTCTATGATTGAGAGTTTATTTTTTGTTCTTAATGCTTACAATTTTCTAGCTAACTATTGTTTGATCTTTTGGATTGCAATGAGACCGAGAGGTGATTTGTAATTAAACCTCTAAGATTAAACACCATTAGTTGAGCGAAAGTAGAGTGCTTTACTATAACTAATGTGATTTTCAAGGAAAATTCAAAGAACTTAATGAGTTTCTAATTAGTTAAATTCACATAGAGATATGGAGTTATTAATTGGAGATATTTTTGATATTATTCAAGAGAAAATATTATATAGTTAAGGGATTTTTATCATCAACTTGAGATAATTGGGATTCTATAACAAGGAAGAATAAACTGTGTGAGATTTGTTAGGTGAAGTCAAATGCTCTAGATCTATTCTTATTGTTTTTAAAATCTTAATTTTAATGTTTTTTTCTTCGGTTTAATTTAGATAAACCATTCTTCAAATTTTGATTTTCCAAATAGTAATTAATTTAGTCAATTTCAATACTCATTTGCATAATTATTACTTGTGGGTTCAATAACCCTTTTTTTTAAAACACTTTACTACTTGTTACGATTCTATGCACTTGCAGATATATTTTTATGCGAACAAGTTTTTGGCACCATTGCTAGGGAATAGTTATTTGTTATTTATATTGATACCAGCTAAATTTTTACTACTTTAGATTTTATTTTATTTTAGTTTTTAAAGAAAAGAGCAAGGCATAGAATAAAGAGAAGAAGAAAGAGGTTGCCGCCTCCAAATTTAATATGGCTGACCAGGAGTACAAGGTGTTCAAAGATTATGCTATTACCACATTGGCGATGCTGATGGCAAATCTATCATAACAAATAGGTAAGATGAACCTTAATGCTATTCAGACTAATGTTGTTTGTGATCATTGTGCAGGAAATCACTCAAGTGTAGATTGCCAAGTGGGGAATCCTTTTGCCCAACCGAGTTATGAACAGGCCCATTACGTGTTCAATTTCCAACGCCAAAATAATCCTTATTCAAACACGTTCAATCCTGGATGGAGAAATCACCCTAATTTTTCAAGGAACAATAACCAAGTGCCAACTAGACCACCTCAACAGTTTCCATAGCAAGAGAAAAAACCAACACTTGAAGATATGATCATGCAGAACATGCAAAAGACTGATATGGCAATGCAAAAGGCTGATATGGTGATCCAAAACAACTTGGCTTCAATCCAAAATCTTGAGGCGCAAATCGGTTAGCTCTCAAACATGCTTACCGAGAGGACAACAAAGACTTTACCGAGCAACATTGTGACCAATTCGAAGGAACATGTCAAAGCCATAACATTGAGAAGTGGCCAGACATATGACAAGTCGGTAAATACTGAGCAAGATGAAGAAGTTGTTGAAAATGTGAAATCCGAGAAGAAGGAAATTGAGGACTAGGTGAAAGAAACCAATCGCAAGGCGACCAACCATCAAGCTGAGAAGACTAGTGAGAATAAAGGGGCTGCAAAATCCAAGAAATCCAGGGAGTTTACTTTTGAAACTTATTCTCCTTCAATTTATGATCCACCAATTCCTTTTCCGCAGAGATTAAGAAAAATAAGATTGATAATTAGTTCTCTCTACAGTTGGTGACCGAGGAGAGTAGTGCAATTGTACAAAGGAAGCTGCCGCCAAAGGAACTAGGTATTGGAGAAGCAAAGCCAACCACCATCTCTCTACAGTTGGTGATCGAGGAGAGCAGTGCAATTGTACAAAAGAAGTTGCCACCTAAGGAACTAGGTCTTGGAGAAGCAAAGTTGACCACCATCTCTCTACAGTTGGTGGACAAATCCATTAAATACTTGAGAGGACTCAATGGGACGTACTGGTGAAAGTTGATAAGTTCATCTTCCTGACTAGTGTGATTCGGCATTAGGTGGTTAAAATGGATAGATCCCAATCCCTTTCACCAGCCTCTTACTTTGAGGCAATGGAGGAGGACGAGGAGATCCCTTTAATACAGGCCGACCTTTTCTTACGACGGGGAGAACTTTAATTGATGTCCATAAAGGGAAACTCATTTTGAGGGTTGGTGAGGAGCAGGTCACTTATGAAGTAATTAAATCTATAGAATTTCCTTCTGAGGTACATTATTGTTTTCAAATAAGCGACCGAGACATGGTCATGGCCGACGAGACTTATGGAGTTGAATTCCCAAAGCTACCACATAAAGAACAACCCAAACTTGAACTCAAACAACTTCCATCAAATTTAACGACCGAAGAGGCTGGGGAGATCTCTAAGGATTACATGGCTGCATCGTCAAGGAAAATATTCAATTGGAAGACCAGAAAAAAAAAAAAAAATCATGAGAGCATCTTTTACCTTTTCTCATTCTTTACTTTAGTTTTTCTTCATTTTTTCCCATTAAGGACAATATGATATTTAAGTTTGTGGGGAAATGATATTATTTTATTTAATAATAATAATAATAATAATAATAATAATAATAATAATAACAATAATAATAATAATAGTAATAGTAATAACAATAATAATAATGATAAAAAACAGTATGATTTGATGAATAAAAAGCCTATGATAAGAATAGGATTGAAATTGACTATAATTTTTAGGAAAAAATCTTATTGCTTAAGTCTAGTTGTTAATTCTTTACTTGATCTTACTTAATTTGATATTTTCTATGTTTAATGAATACTTCTTATGATCATTAATTGTTTTGAGTACCTAGAGAGATTTTATGTGAATTTTGTGAATTTATATGGTCTCAACTTACTTTAGAACTTGTTTGATTACACTCGAGGTGAAATCATAGACAGAATATTATTGGGAAAATGATTAACACATTCTTTGGACCGATTGAAACTTTCAAGCTTACCTGTTTATTATCTGTATCTCTAGTCGCCCCTTTAAGCTTTATTGAAATATTTTGGCCTTATATTTTTCTTTCTTGTAAACCTCATATTTCCTATCCTATTTGAACTTAAACACTTATATCCTTACCTTTCAAGAGAACTAAGTTTACACAAAGTCACAGACTCACAAGAGCATGAAAGACAAGAGAGGTAGAAAGTATACAAATAAAGTAATTATAGCAATATTATCACAATCATAAGTTTGGGGGTGTGAAAAGTCAACTCATCTACTGTGAGACCAACATGAAAAGGTCGACAAGAGACATCCACAATCAATCTATTGGCAACCAAATCCTCCCAAACTCCGCACTTCAAGCCGCATATCACTGAATCTTCCATTTTTGATAATTCCGATATTCTTGGGATAATTTCCTTTTATGTTAACATCTATTTTTAGAAACAATTTTCTAGATTTTTAGGCTAGATTGTAGCCGCATTTATTTTGTTTTCGGATTTGAGTTTTGACATCTATTTAATCCTTTCTTGTTGGATGAATAGGAAGTCTTAGTTCTTAATCTTAGTTTTAGTTTTAGTCTAGTTCTGACGGGGAGTTCTGAATCGGAATTGAGATTTTTTATGTTTTAGATCTTGAGTCTTAGTTTAGAGTTCTAGAATTTATTCTTTAAGTGTTCTTTCCAGAATGTGGAACTGGAGGGCAAAGGCAAGAACCGCATGCTTCATCAACCGACTTCAATGAAAAACATCAGTTTTATTCTTTTTCTTTTCAATTGCATTATGAACTAACTCTATTTTTTAAAGCTTTGATGTAGCCTAGCATTGAATACACAATTTATATTCCAAGTTATTTTATTTTCAATATTTTCATGATTAAGTATTTATTCCTTGTTCTTAATGTTTATAATTTTCTAACTAACTATTGTTCGATCTTTTAGATTACAATGAGACCGGGAGGTGATTTGTGATTAAAGATCTAGGATTAAACACCATTAGTTTAGCAAAAGCATAGATGCTTACCGCGACTAGTGTGATTTTCAAGAAAAATTCAAAGAATTTAATATGTCTCCAATTAGTTAAATTCACATAGAGATATGGAGTTATTAGTTGGAGATATTTTTGATAATGTTCGAGAGAAAATATTGAATAGTTAAGGCATTTTTATCATTAACTTGAAAAAATTGAGATTTTATAACAAGGAAGAATAAACTGTGTGGGATTTGCTAGGTGAAGTCAAATGCTCTAGATCTATTCTTATTATTTTTAAAATCTGAATTTAATGTTCTTTTCTTCAGTTTAATTTAGATAAACCATTCTTCAAATTTCGGTTTTGTGATGCCCCGACTCCCATGTACAAAAATCCTCAGGAATTGTGACGTCAGGATGATGATAACACGGTCACACATCCCAACAACAAGTGCCAAGTGTGTGTAACAAATAAACAGTGCACCATAAAATATGCAACGGAATAAATAAGTCAACTAGTACCAGAATTTTAGTTTAATACAAATATTCAAATACAAAGCGTTTAAAAACATAAAGCAAATGTCTCAAAATAATACAACAGCTGAAAAACATAAACCCGAGTGATCCCAGATCACTCCTCCGGCGAAGCCATATCCTCAGGCTCGGCATCTGCATCATCATCAACAAAATCTGCAGTACCATTAAATGGTATTACAGGTAAGTTATGACCTAACCAATCCTTAAATCAAAATACATTAATGCCACCAACATGTATGCATATGATGCAATATGCATGAAATCCAAAAATATCATTTTTTCCGAAAATAGATATTTTTTCAATACACACCAAAATCCCATTTTGGCCTAAAATATTTCCATCAAAACATTTCCACCATTTTTTCAGAAAATGGCCCAAAACAAATATCCATCATTTTCCCAGAAAATGACTCACACAAAATCTATATCCAGCACACGCTATTTGTCCAGAAAACAGTCATTTTTCATTTATCTATTAATCCATATGCACCATGGTCTCCCCTAAGGAATATCCGCACGTCCTGACTGCATAACGAGCGATGCCCAGTTCCACACCCAGTGTGTTCGTGGCCAGGCATCCTCTAGCTCCCGCCAGCAGAAGGGCCACGGAGTCGGCACGTAACTTGTCCGATCCCGTTGTCACCCAGCGACAACCCAGGGGACGTCACTCAATATATTCCGATCCTGAGTAATCATATGGCTCCACCGAGATAATGCCCCATCTCGGCTTGAGGTTGTGATATACACACACCAAAAAATTCATTCCACATGAAAACTCAATTTTCAAAATATCCACATGATCATGAATGCAATTACACGAAAATCCAGTTTTCAACTTACAAACATGAACATGCGTGCATATGCAATGTACCAAACCGACAACAACAATATCCAAAAACCAACCAAATCACAATATAACCAATCACAGAAATACTCCATCCTCAAATCCATCCACCTCCGAACTCCTCGGATTTAGTCCGGAAACCAACCAGAACACAATGAAATATGTTAGTGCAAAAATATATCTAAATCTCAAAATTTGTTTGGAGAAATACTTACATCACTATATATTAATTTTTGGAGGATCACGGAAGAGCTGGAAGTGCTGAAACAGCAACTCCACAGTGTAAAAATACACTGTCCGTGGGTCTTAAAAATCTACTTTTGAACGAAGTTAAACTAAGACTTGAAATTGATAGGGTAGGGCCTAGGGTGGTTGGTGAAGCTAATGGTGGTGGCCTTTGGTCGTGGGTGGCGGCGGAAAGGGGCGGTTTAAGGCCGAAAAGAGTAAATGGAGATGAGCTTGGCTGGGCTTCACCGGTGACAGATTGGGGCCGGGGTTGGGTCCAATAGGTTGCTAGAGGGTAGAAGAAGATGTGGTGAAGAAATGGTGGCCGGAGGTGGCCGGACGGTGGCGCTGGAACAAAGAGAAGGCCGCGGCTTTGGACGAGTTAGCTGGCCTAAGATTTGAGGGGTTGGGTCGCCGGTTGGTGGGGAGGCTTTTGGGCCGAGCGGTGAGGTACACGGCGGTGGGTAGTGGCAGTTGGGAGGAGGTATTTGATTCACACGGGGAGAGAGAAAGAGAAACGGGAGAAAGAGATCGAGCGGGAATGAGAGACCGAAGGAAAAAAGAAGAAAAGAAAGAAAAGAAGAAAAAGAAAAAGGAAAAGAAAATAGAAGGAAAGAAATGAGGTCCCAAAAATGATTCCACGAAAAAGATTTTAAAACTACAAGCTAAATAAAATAATCCAAACGCAGTGAAATGCTTAAATAAAATAATAACAATTTTAAAACCCAAAACAAATTAATTTAAATTAAAGATCACTTTAAATTCAAAACAATAATTAATAATAAGAAAGCACCTAAAAAAATAATTTTCACAACTTAAAATATTATAAAATAATATAATAAAACCCACATAATATTAAAACAAGAGAATTAATCTTTAAATTAATTAAAATAATCCTTCAATAAAAATACATTAAAATACGGGGTGTTATAGGTTTTCCAAATAGTAATTAATTTAGTCAATTTCAATATTCAATAGCAAAATTATTCCCTGTGGGTTCGATAACATTTTTCTTTAAAACACTTTTATACTTGTTACGATTCTGTGCACTTGCAGATATATTTTTATGCGAACAGACATACTTATCATATAACTCAGGCAAAAATCTAAAAGCAACCTCAATATTCTGAGAAGTTTCAAACTTGGGATAAACTAAGGGAAAACACCATTTTGTTTATTGGATCCAATACAATAGCTATCTCCATTAACAAATTAAATTCACCCCAATATTTCTCAAATTTCTTATTTATCTTTTTTGCCATGGCTTGAATATATTCATTTCAATCTACACACTCTTCGTAGCTAGTACTTCTTTCGACCTCCATACCTCAGGAAGAAATAAATTAGAAGTTGGATAGACACTTCTAGATACAATGTTGGTCACTTCATTGAAAACCTCCAGAATATCACAGACATTTTTAACTTTCACCCAATCTTCAGTAGTAGGCACCCAATGAAAATTTTGATTCCTATCTTGAAACCTAGAGAACGCTTTCTTGAATTCCATACAGTCACCAACATCAAGTAAGTGTTATTCTATCGAGTGGGAACATCCAATATCAAAGTTCTAGAAGGTAATTGCAGTTGTTTTGCAATTTCAATGAATTGTCTCAATCTTCCATAGATGCTACCAAATAATGTTTCCAATTTGGCCAAACCCATCTTGCACCAACAAATTTGTTACATGGGCACAACAATGCACATGAAATAATGTACCCCCAACAGATAAGAGTTTTCTCAACCGAAATCATAATTCAAAATTCTAACAAAAACATCATTAGCTTTGGCTTTATCAACAGTCATTGTAAATATTTTGTTTTTAATACCCCAATCAACAAAACACTTTTGCAAAGGATCAGAAATAATAAAATCACTATGCATAGGCGGCACATTACAAAAGTTCAATACTAGGCTATGGAGAAGCCAATTTAGATCCACAAAGTGACAAGTCTTAATCACAAAAACTTAACTAATGGGACTTTAGTCCAATGTTTCCTCTATTTACTCAGGCCCAAAGGTGACCTAATAGTCTTTAAATCATAGCTCAAATATTGGAGTACATAGACGTCCACCCTAATAGAATGAAAATATTCTGTGAATTCTATTATATGTCCTCATTACAATGTCAAGGGTATTTATACCTATATTCTGTACAATATTGCAAGAATAAAAAAGAATCAATTCAGTTACATAACTTGAGACAAAAAACAGAATATACAATGCTATACAATGGCCTCTATAGTAGCTGTTGTTGGTGCATCAAGGTCTTCTATATTAATACGCCCCCTCGAGTCCAAGGGTGTGTCAACAACATTGAGACTCGTCTTCAACTTAGAAAATTTGTTAGCTACCAAAGGTTTGGTAAATATGTTAGGTAGTTGGTCTTTGGAGCTGATGACGGAGATGTTTAGTGTTTTTGCAACAATGCAGTCTCTGACAAAATGGAAATCAATATCCACGTGTTTTGTCTTGAGTGATAGACATGATTGGCAGCCAAGTAAGTGGCTCCAATTTTGTCACAACATAATGTTGGAGCTTGACTAAGTGGTAAACAAAGCTCAGAAATAAGTGTCTAGAGCCAGATGAGTTCGGCAGCTGCTGAGGCTACAGATTTGTACTAAACTTCAGTACTTGACCTTGCAACTGTACTTTGCTTCTTGGAGCTCCAAGAAATGAGATGTTTACCCAAGAAAGTATAAAAACCACCCGTAGATTTTCTATCATCTGGGCATCTAGCCCAACCCACATCTGAGTAAGCTTGTAATTTAAATGAAGATTGATAGGAGAAAAATCAACCTTGGTTGATTGTTGCTTTCGAGTAACGTAGTATGCGTTTTATTGCAACCCAATGTGGCACTTTTGGTGTGTGCATGAATTGATATACCTTATTGATCACATAAGATAAATCGGGTTTGGTGAGGGACAAGTATTGTAACCCTCCAACAATACTTCTAAACAGAGTAGCATCATCAAAGCTAGGTGAGTCAAATTTTGACAGTTTGAAGTTTGATGCCATGGGTGAGGTAACAGGCTTTGCATGTAACATTTTACTCCTAGTGAGGAGATCCTAAGTTACTTTCTTTGAGAGAGTAATAAGCCAGTATGCAAATGAGTGATTTCTAAACCAAAAAAGTAGGATGGAGCACCTAGGTCTTTAACTAGAAATGCCAAGCTCAAGTCAGAAATAAAAGCATCAATGGCAAAGGCTTTAGAAGCAATGATTAGAAAATCATTAACATAAACCAGAACATATATACGCAGATCACCTTGACTAAGCACAAAGAGGGATGCATCAGCCTAAGATGCCCGAAAGCAGTAATCAAGTAACCATGAGATTAATTGGGCAAACCTTGCCCTTGGAGTTTGTTTCAAACCGTAAATCGCTTTTTGCAATTTACAAACATGTTGAGGATATTGAGAATCAATAAATCCTTGAGGCTGATGCATAAATACCTTATTTGTGAGTGTTCCATGCAGGAACGTATTTTGTATATCAATCTTTTGCAAGGCCATCCACAAGCAACATCAATTGAGAGGATTAATAGAATAGTAGGTGCCTTGACTATGGGACTGAATGTCTCGTTGAAATCAAGTCCAGGCTGTTGATGGTAGCCTTTCGCTACAAGCTGTGCCTTCCTCCGCTCAATAGACCCATCTACATATAGTTTTGTGCAATAAATCCATCTGCAACCAAGTACATTAAAGGATGGGTTAGGAGAAACGAGGGACCAGGTTTTGTTTTGTAGTAGGGCTTGGTACTCCTGGTTCTTGGCTTCATGCCATTTGGGATGTTTAGAGGTGATGGCATAGCTGTTGGGTGTTTCAGGGGTGACTATGGTAGCAAGACAGTGCCTAGAAGGATAAGGAATTGTTCCATCCAATCGAATACGGGTCGAGAGGAGTTTGTTTGTGCTCTTGTGATGATGGGCAAACAGGGTGGTATGAGAAAAGGAGGATCGGCGGAGTTACGGAAAGAAGAACTAGGGATTTCAGATCGGGAAGAAGAAGAAGAATTGGGGAAATTGGAGTTGGTGGGCTTTGAGAAGAGGCGAAATGGAGTTTGGGCCTGGGCCTAAAATTGAGGGCTGCTGATTGAGAATGGGTAAGCTAACATATGAAGGAGAGGAAGAATGAGAGTTAAATGATGGAGTGGATCGATGGTTTAAATAAGGAAATTTAGTTTCATGAAATATGACATCTTGGGAGAAGTATAGCCAATTTGTTTTTAAGTCCAAGCATTTGTACCCCTTGTGAATCGAGCTATACCCAAGAAAGAGACATGAGATTGAGAGAAAATTTAATTTATGTTGATTGTAAGGGTGTAAGTTAGGAAAGCACTCACACCCAAACACTTTTAAAAAATGATAATCTGGATCATGATTGTAAACTTTAGAAAATTGTGTTTTGTTGGCAATTGTTGGGGAAGGTAAGAGATTATGAGATATACTGTCGTATAGAAGGCATTGGCCCAATAAGAAAATGGAGGGGAAGCTTGGACCAAAAGGGCAAGCCCAGTCTCGACTATATGCCTGTGTTTTCGTTCCACAAGGCCATTTTGTTGGTGGGTATGTGGACATGAAAACCGATGGTAAATTCCAAGTTTTTGACATATTGGTGTGAGTGGTTGAAATTCACCACTCCCATCGATTTGAAGAGTGATGAGTTTTGTATTAAAAAGGCGCTCAACAAAAGGTAAAAATTTGGAAAAGACATTAAGAACATCATATTTCAATTTTAAGGGATAAAACCAAGTAAACCGTGTGTATTGATCCACAAACGAGACATAGTACTTGTAGCCTTGTCTAGAAACAAAATGGGTTGGGCCCCAAACATCAGCACAGACCAAATCTAATGATTTAATTGAATGGGCTGAATGAGAAACAAACGGCTAACAGTTGGTGCGCAGAATACGCGAAAGGTTTGAGTGATGGGGATGGCCCAGCCTATGGTGCCACTGAGTTACGGAAGCGTTTTCACCTATGTTGATAGATGGAGATGAGATGATGGAGGAGGAGTCTGACTCGGAAGGTAAGGCATAGAGGCCGTTACGGATTGGCCCTATGACGAGGATAGTCCCCATCAATGTGTCCTTCACAGAGAAGAAAGAATCATGAAACTCGAAAAAGCTTGAGTTATCCTTGCAAAATTTTGAAACAGAGATAAGATTCTTTGTAATTTTAGGATCATGAAGCAGGTTTTTGAGATGAAAAGAAGAGGCAGAAGAAGAAGATAAAGAAGTTTCACCCGTATTCTGAATGCAAAGACCTGAACCATCTCCTACTAGAATTTGTTCATTACCACCAGTAAGGCTCGAAGGCAAGATTCAGGTTGTTGAAGGTGTGGGTTATATGATGGGTTGCTCTCGAATCGTGATACCAGGTTAGATCTAGGAATAGGCTAGGTTGGGTGAAGTTTGCTGAAAAGGAAGTGGGCACACCAAATTGATAGCTATGATCAAAACGGTGCCTGCACTATAGAGCTACATGTCCTACTTTTTGACATACTTGGCAAGTTGGACGTTGGTGATTTTGTGGATTTGAGGGATTTGGTTGTGTAGCTGGGGAAAAACTACAACCACCTCTGTTTGGATAATTGGATCTGCCTCACCCATTTCTCCCATTGCATCCACCACGATATATGTAAAATTGACAGAAGGTTGTAGGGAGATAGAACTCCACGTGCTACAAGCAAGTCTACTCTCATGGACAAGAAGCAACTGAAACAGCTCATGAGAAGAAATGGGTTCTACCCATGTTGTTATAGAAGTAACAAAGGAATCATATGTGTCACCTAGTCTAGTGAGGAGGTATGTGACAAATTCAGGGTCAGGTAAGGGCTTACCAGAGGCAGCAAGAATGTTAGCAAGAGATCTCACTTTACCAAAATAGTTAGTAATGCTTTGGTTACCTCGAGTCAGATTAGCAAGTTGGAATCTAAATTGAAACTGTTTGGCTTGAGAGTAAGAGGCAAACAGTGAGGAAAGGGCCCTCCAAAGCTCACGAGATGTTTAGCATGAAAGAACATGCCCAAGGACTGAGTCTGAGAGGGATAAGAACAGTATATTGAGAACTAACTGATGATTTCTTTTCCAAGAGGCATAAGCTGGATTTGATTGAGTCTCAAGAAAGGCAGGAGGGGGTTTTAGTGTGCCATCAATGTATTGATAGAGATCCTGACCTCTTAGATAGGCAGAGATCTACACATTCCATAATGGAAAATTATCGTTGGTGAGCTTATTGGTGACTAGATGTGAGAAGGAGGACATGGCTTAAAAGTTGGGAGAGGGAAGGGGGGAGGAAGAAGAAGCCATGGATCAAAAGACTGTTAGTCGTGGGCACTCTGATACCATAATAGAATGAAAATATTCTGTGAATTCTATTATATGTCCTCATTACAATGTCAAGGGTATTTATACCCATATTCTGTATAATATTGCAAGAATCAAAAGGAATCAATTTAGTTACATAACTTGAGACAAAAAACAGAATATACAATGTTATACAATGTCTACGGTGCCTCTGCAGTAGCTGTTGTTGGTGCATCAAGGTCTCTATATTAATACACCCTTGCACCTATGTCTGCAACTACTTGTGCAAGTAGTCAATAACCTACACAAAATGAAACAGAAGTAGATCATGGTCATCCACCACAACTTAATAAGAGAAGGTCATGGACATGGGACCATTTCACAAAAGTAGACAATGATCGTGATAATCCGCAAGCAAGGTGCCACCATTGTGAAGAGTAGTTTGGTTGTCACTCTAAGAGGTAATGCATGTCAATTTTGATTGCACATTTGAATGGTTGTGTGTGGTACAATTAACAGGGGATTGTTAGCTGATGATCAAAAGAAACTGAGTTATGAAACAATGACCATGGAAGATGGTACGGCTACTACAATACTAGCAATCCCTTGAGACAATGAGAAGAGAGTGAAGAAGTTGATTGCAACTACGATTAAAATGGATGAGATTGTAACATAGGTACCGTAGGGTTAAGAATAATGTCATTTTTAAAAATCTAGGAGAACCAGAATGCTACTAACATTGCCTTTAAAATTTTCTTCTTAATGAAGTGCCATATACAAAAGATTCCATAAAATAATAGTCATTTTTATTAAAATGCTATAAATATATAAGAGAGTCTGCAACAACACTTTTTGGAAATCAATCAAGTCTCATATTCATAATAAAAATACTATTTAAACTGAAAATCATAAAACTAAGTTGGTCATAACTGTATAGGCCCATGCCTTGCTTGCCTAGGGCAAGTCCCCCCTTGCAGTTACATCCTTATAAAGATCCTCACTTGGGGTGGTTAAAACATAAAAACATGCAATACATGAGTTGAATACTTAATAAACAACACATCATATAGTAAAACATAATATAAACATAGGGTTCTCTTGAAAACATATATACATATAATTATATACGTAAATAACATGAGCAATGGACTTGAATTGTGTATGTAATACCATAACTTGTCTTTCACTTTTCCTCATTGGTGGATACCCATTGTTGACCTTGTGAGTTAGGGTTAGCAAATCTTGAAGATTCTGATTTTGCATGTTGCCACAGATTGGGAATATATACATAAGGATGACATGTAACCCTCTGTTATTTACAAATAATAATGAGAATAGTATATTGTGTGATTGGTTGTCATGGTTGATATAGATATCTTATATGTAAATTAGAATTAGTATTATTTATAGGATTAGTTAGAAAAGAAGGATTAGAATTCGAACACTTTAGAGAAGTTAGTGTGTAAATTTTTGGAATTTACAGTCGAGTAGAGACAATAGTGAGTTAGAGAATAGTTTAGAAATTGAGGATAAGACTTAGATTCCTAGAAAAGCTCAAACCGTGACCCAAGCAGTGACCTGAGCATTGAACCCGAGCGGGACTAGCTTAGATGCCTTTACCTAGTTGTAAGGGAAATTACACTAATGTAATGCAAGGGATGTCTAACGCCACACATCTAGTTGACCTTTTATCCTATAAATACATCTTTATCTCCTTCGTGGATCAGTTCTAGTATCTTTACAGACGTTTCACTTTCATCTTCTCTTCCTCATCTTCATCTTCTTCTCATTGCTGCCAATTGCAAGAAATCGTGCCTTGAATGTGACCTACATGTTTTCATCACACAAGAAAACTCACAAAGTTGCAAGGTTACGTAGATTGCTCATAGTTCGACCTTGTGATTTCACTGCAAAGTCGCCGCATTCATGCATCGATAAACTTTGTTCGTATGCCAGTCAAGGACCCATCAATAAGTCTTTTGCATCACAATACCCCAACACATGTAAGTAACACATAAAGATCACGTCGCATGTGCTCTATTTTGTTAACCAAAAACAGAGGTGGACATGAACTGTCCTAACACACCTTTACCATACTAAAGCACCTTGTAAATGTGCCTTTAGATATTTACCAAACATCACTCAACCATCGGAACCTGGAAAGACGATGGAAGGAAATCCGTTGCATCTTCACCCACATTTACAAACATCGTTGTTGTAAGTTTTCATACATCCTCTCAAATTCACATGTTTCCAGTCTTCCTTTGGATACAAACCCTTTGATAGACTTAAGATCTAGGATTTGAGATTGGGAAGGGGTGTGAAGAGCGAAAAGTCACTGTAAGTGTTGTACTAGGACAGAGTTTCATTGTTAGGAAATCGAGGTTTATGTTATTTGAGTGATGAAAAATTAGGTTCGGAAAGTTGAGCAAGGCAATAGGCGAGCAAAGAGTTCAATAAGAAAATGTGTCAAGCGAGCAATGGGTTAAGTGAGGAAAGTTTTAAGCAAGCAAGATTTGAGTGAGCAAGGTAGGGTAGGAAACATTAGTAGCCGAATAACCTAGTTATCACAAGGTTCAATGCATGACACATTTTACAATCTTTAACGATTAAGAATGCTTGTACCATTGCCTAAATATTATAGGTTCGATTTAAAGCATGGGACATGAACTGTTAGCATAATTTACATGAGGATTGAGGTAATTGACTATGAAAATGTTCTTCGCACATCGCTCTATGTAAATTGTAAGGTCACTTGCAGCTATATATGTATAGCAAATGTTATAAAGGAATATATATACGTGTGAGCCATTGTTGGAAGCCTTTTTTTTAAACCCTATCTATGATGAAAGTAATTGTAAGTGATTTTAATTGTAAGCAATTGCAATGTCAAACTGCATCACTAGCAGTGCACCTAGTGATGATCCATTTTTAAGGTTTGGTTCTTATTTACTAGCTACTGGAAGAACCATTGATCGCAATGGTCGCCAACTCTAACACACAACAACAACTATTAAGGATGATGTTAAGGAAATGAATACTTAATGCTTCAAAGTTGAGGAAATGAATGTTTTTGTTTAAAGCTTTGAGGTAAATATTTATGTATGCTTAAAGGTAATGCTTTCTCAAGAATGTATTGTTAACTGAAAATCATAGATTGTTATTATGTATCATGCATGATGTGGTTCTTAGTGAGGGGTCACCTTATTTTAGTTGTTTTTGTATTTTCACCACCCCAGGCAAGGAAACTTTCGAGGATGTTATTTTGAGGAATGACAATGACAATAAGGCTTAAGGCACCGAGAAAGAATGTCAGGATGTGTTGAAGCAAAAGAAGGGATCCCCTTTTGCGGGCGAAATGCTGGTGACAAGGAGGCAGCTGGGCGAGCAACATGCAGTCGGTCAAGGAGTAAGTTGTAGAGGTCATGACAGATGCTGGACAACACAGGGAGATAAAGGAAGGTCCATTCGACATTAGGCGATCAAAGGATGTGCTGACTGTACTAAGGGGAGTCGTAGGCAAGGACAAGCTCCATCAGAAATGTCATATCTGAAGTACGCCTAGGGAAGTCAGAATATGGACATTACGAGCCATATCGTCTAACCTCAGAAGTATGGCATAATGCGACATGGGAGACCCTCACTAGGGGAAGGACTATGGAATTGGACTGAAGGCAAGTTGTAGGGACATGGACGGTCAAGATTGAAGGTATCTCATTCATGAAAGACAGAGGTAAGAAGAACGTCAGGACTGTAACTGGTAGCCCCGTCATACAAAAGGCATTGGACAAGAGTCAACATCTCAGTTTTGAAATCGTTAAGTGTTTATCTTTGAAGTCTTAAAGGAAGCAGGGAACTTAAGAGCTTCACGACACAAAGATCAGTGTCAGTGCAACGATAGTATTTGAAATACTATTAAGTTGACTCCTACGACCATACTAGGCACACACCTTGTTCGTGGAAACGAGGTATCTAGTCGACCAACTAGCATCCCAAGCACCGTTGTTTCTCACCAAGGAATTATTGCGGGTAGAAGGCGCCACAACTTGATAAAAGAGCTTTTATGGCTCTAAGTAAAGCCATATGTCACTTAGGTATGGTACTAGAGTAATAAGACATGATCTTTAATAGGACAGGCTTGGATCCTTGAGCGTTATATATATTAATATATATATATATGTAAGTCTGTATCATGTATGTATTTGTGTGTGTGTAAATATATATATAGCTAATCCAGAAATGGTACAGCGAAACATACCGATATTGAAATATTTCGTCCCAATGCTTAAACTAGAATAATCACCGGAACGGAATTTATAGCATTGCCCTCTAAACTCTATTTATAGACCCCATGGGACTATTTACACACTTCTACTCCAAGTTTGTAATTAGTGTAATTTTTATGTGATTTTTGTTACTCTTTTATCTATGAAAAATGTCAGTTTTCCTTCAATTCTATTGATTTTATTTTATTTCTATATATTTTTTTATTTTGAAGGAATAAGAAGATTTAGTGTGAAAAAAGAGCATTTTGGTACAAAAGAAGAAACTACAGATCCAAACTAATAAGAGGCAACGAGATCTAAAGAAAGCCGAGAAGATTTAGGCAAGGAGACCCATGGAGACAAGGATCCGGGCGGTTAGATTGGGCGACCAATCTAAACGACCAACTTAAAAGACCAGCCTAAACAACATCATTGACAACAACTAGCAAAGGGTATGAGAGTAATTTGTATCAAGAAAAAGAGAACGAAATCACAGAAAGAATCGACAAGAAGTTTAAGTTCGAAATACGCTAGGAGATAGCCTAGACATACTTTAGTATTTCGATCATAACTGTCTACTCACATATCCGATCGATGCTATTTTTGATGGGTTGTAAAGCTATCTTAAAGGGCTACAACTTTGTCCAATTAAACATTTCTAAATTCTCACTCCTGAAGTGCATACGAGGCTGCCAATATAAGCTATAAAAGTTAGGCCATTTTTTATGCAGGAATCATGAAAACGTTAGGTTTTCCCTATACAAGCATATCATTAGCACGAAATGAGGAGGGAGAGTCTGAGTTTTAGAGTCCAATAGTACAAAGATCATTTTTTAAGTTTCTTTCAAGGAGGCGGACTTGAAGAGGGAGGCAAGAGCCGCATGCTTCATCAACCGACTCCAACAAATAACACTAGTTCTATTCTTTTTCTTTTCAGTTTCAATATGAACTAATTTTATTTTCTAGAGTTTTGATGTAGTCTAGCCTTGAATACAAAATTTATATTCTAAGTTATTTTATTTTCAATATTTTTATGATTGAGTATTTATTTATTGTTCGTAATGCTTGTAATTTTCTAGCTAATTATTGTTCAATCTATTGAATCCCAATGAGACTGAGAGGTCATTTGTGATTAAGAGTTCTAGAATTAAATACTATTAGTTGAGTGAAAGTAGAGATACTTTATCGTGATTAATGTGATTTTCAAGAAAAATCTAAAGAATTTAATGAGTCTCCAATTAGTTAAATTCATAAAGAGATATGATGGGTTATTAGTCGGAGATATTTCAATATTATTCGAGGGAAGATATTGAATAGTTATGGGATTTTTATCATCAACTTGGGCTAATTAGAATTCTTTAACAAGGAATAATACATTGTGTGGGATTTGCTAGGTGAAATCAAATGCTCTAAATCTATTCTTATCAAATTTACAATTTTAGATTTTTATGCTCTTTTATTCTTAAATTTATTTTTGTTTTAGTATTTCAATTTAATTTAGATATTAGAATCTTTTCATTTTTTCGGTCTTCCAAATAGTAATTAATTTAGTAAATTTCAGTCTCAATAACAAAATTAATCTCTATGGGTTCGACATCCATTTTCGTTAAAACACTGTACTACTTGTTATGATTTTGTACACTTGTAAATATTTTCAGCATAACAAGTTTTTGGCGCCGTTGCCGGGGATTAATTATTTGTTATTGATATTGCTACTAGCTATATTATTACTAATTTGGATTTTATTTTATTTATTTTTAAAAGTCGTTTAAATATATCTCAATTTTGCTTTTCTTCTATTTCTATTTCAGGATTTAGAAGGTTATGCCCGATCTAAACCATTAAAGCCTACACATTTCAATTCTGAGGTTGAAAGAAGTTTACGTAAAATTAATAAAAAGAAGAAGCAAGAGGCTACCGCATTTGCATTCATCAGGGCCGAGCAAGATAATAAAGCTTTGAGGGACTATGCTATGCCCTTTGTCAATGGGGCGGCATCTAGTAGAAGACAGCCAGCTATACAAGCCAATATTCAAGATCAAGCTGACCATCATTCAAATGACTCAACAAATCGTCCATTTTGCAAATTTCTTAGAAATTTGTGATACGTTTAAACACAACGGAGTGACAGATGATGCGATTCAATTGATATTTTTTCCTTTCTCACTTGGGAAAAAAGCAAAAGGTTGGTTGAACTCTTTGCCGCCCGGCATCATCACCACCTAGGAGGGGTTGGCACAAAAATTCTTAGCAAAATATTTCCTTCTGGTCAAGACAGCGAAGTTAAGGAATGATATTACTACCTTCACTCAATTTGAGGGTGAATCATTATATGAGACATGGGAGAGATATAACGACTAATTGCACAAGTGCCCGAATCACGACCTCCCAGCCTAGCTTCAAGTACAAACATTTTACAATGGTTTGTAACCCATAAATCGATCTATGGTTGATACGGCCGCAAGAGGAGCATTAATGAGTAAGACTCATAAAGCCACATATGAACTTCTGAAAGAGTAGTCGTCTAATAACTATCAATGGGCCGCAGAGAGAGCAATGCCAAGGAAGGTAGCTAGAGTCATTGAACTTGACTCTATGTCCGCAATTACGGCCTAGTTGGCAAATCTATCCAAACAGCTAGGTAAGATGAATGTTAATGCTATTCAAATTGATATTGTTTGTGATCATTGTGCAGGAAATCATTCAAGTGTAGATTACCAAGTGGGGAATCCTTTTACCCAACCGAGTTATGAACAAGCTCATTACGTGTCCAATTTCCAACGTCAAAACAATCCTTATTCAAACACGTTTAATCTCAGATGGAGAAATCACCCCAACTTTTCATGGAGCAATCATCAAGAGCTGGCTAGACCACCTCAATAGTTTCCACATCAAGAGAAGAAACTGACACTTGATGATATGTTTATACTGTACATGCAAAAGACTGATATGGTGATCCAAAATAACTCGGCTTCAATCTACAATCTTGAGGAGCAAATTGGTCCGCTCTCAAAACATACTTACCGAGAGGACATTAGGGACTTTGCCGAGCAACACTGTGACCAATTCGAGGGAACATGTCAAAGCCATAGCATTGAGAAATGGGTGGACATATGACCACTGCAAACAGTAAGCACCGAGCGAGATGCAGAAGCTGCCAGAGTCTGAGATGGAGGAAGCCGAGTCTGAGGTGAAAGAAGCAAAGCGGGATGCAGCTGACCAGCAAGCTGAAAAGACTAAGGAGAATCAAAAGGCTTTAAAACCCAAGAAATCCAAGGAGTTTATATTTGAAACTTATTTTCCTTCAATTTATGATCCACCAATACGTTTTCCGCAAAGATTAAGAAAAAGTAAGAATGATAATCAGTTCTCTAAATTTCTGAGTATATTTAAGCAACTGCATATTAATATTCCTCTCATTGAAGCTTTAGAGCAAATGCCTAGATATGCAAAATTTTTTAAGGATATATTATCAAAAAAATGGAAGTTTGAGGAGCATGAGACTGTAATGCTGACTGAGGAGAGCAGTGCAATTTTACAAAAGAAGCTACCACCTAAGTTGAAAGATCCAAGGAGTTTCACGATCCCTTGCACTATAGGAAATTTCTATTTTGATAGAGCTTAATGCTACTTAGGGGCAAGTATTAATCTAATGTCTCTCTCTATTTTTTAGGAAACTAGGTCTTAGAAAAGCAAAGCCGACCAACCATCTCTCTACAGTTGGCGGACAGATCTATTAAATACTCGAGAGGACTCATTGAGGACGCACTGGTGAAAGTTGATAAGTTCATCTTCCTGGCTAACTTCATTGTGCTCGATATGGAGGAGGATGAGGAGATCCCTTTGATACTGAGCCGAACTTTCCTTACAGTGGGGAGAACCTTAATTGATGTACAGCAAGGGAAACTCATTTTGAGGGTCAGTGAGGATCAGGTCACTTTTGACGTATTTAAATTTATGGAATTCCCTTTCGAGGTACATTTTGTTTTCAAATAAGCGATTAAGACGTGGTCATGGCTAACAAGACTTATGAAGCTGAATTTCTAAAGCTACCACTTGAGGTATGTCTTACTCACTCTACATCTATTGAATCCGAAGATGAATAGGTTAGGGAGTGTGAGAGATATTTGGAAGCTACACCATCCTTTCCTCCTTCAATAAAACTAAAAGTGGAAGAGCTAAACTCATATCGGCCGACATTTCCAAGGAACCAACAAAGCTTGAACTAAAACTGCTTCCATCAAATTTAAGGAATGAAGAGGCCAGGAAGATCTCCAAGGGGCACATGATTGCACTTTCAAGGACAACATTCAATTGGAAATTGAGGGAGCACTTCTTACCTTTTGTAATTCTCTTCATTAGTTTTTCTTCTTCTTTCCCATTGAGGACAACATGTTATTTAAGTTTGGGGGAAGGGTGTTTATGTGTAAAAAACAAAAAATCTTTGTGTTTGGTTTGATGAATAAAAGAGCCTATGATAAGAACATGGTTGAAATTGATTATAATTTTTAGAAAAAATTCTTATTGCTTAGGTCTAGTTGTTAATTCTTTACTTGATCTTGCTTAATTTGAAATTTTCTATATTCAATGAGTGCTTATCATGATCATTAATTGTTTTGCATACCTAGAGAAATTGTATGTGAATATTGTAAATTTGTATGGTCTCAACTTACTCTAGAACTTGTTTGATTATATTCAAGGTGAAGTCCTAGATAGAATATTATCGAGGAAATGATTAAGGCATTCTTTGGACCGATTGAGCCTTTCAAGCTTACCTATTTATTAACTTTATCCCTAACCAC
This sequence comes from Pterocarya stenoptera, assembly GCA_003123785.1. Lineage (NCBI taxonomy): Eukaryota > Viridiplantae > Streptophyta > Magnoliopsida > Fagales > Juglandaceae > Pterocarya > Pterocarya stenoptera. The sequence goes on from QEOT01002698.1 coordinate 230,914, forward strand.
CCCTTTGAGCTTTATTGAATTATATTTTGGCCTTATATTTTTCTTTCTTGTAAACCTCATATTTCCTACCCTATTTGAGATTAAACACTTATTTTCTTACCTTTCAACAGAACTAAGTTTACACAAAATCACAGACTCATAAGGGCATGAAAGGCAAGAGAGGTAGAAGGTCTACAAGTAAAATTAATTATAGTCATATTATCAAAATCATAAGTTTGAAGTTGTGAAAAATCAACTCGTCTACTTTGTGGCTGACAAGATAAGGCCGATGAGAGTCATCCACGAAGGCAGTTGAAAAGGTATAGTTTATTTATTAAAAAAAAAAAAAAGTCTGGCCTGCCAAATAGAAAGGTAAAGAGAGAGATCCTTAAAAGTACAATAAAGAGAGGTATGTTGAGAGATTCACAAGATTGAGAAGAGATGTTTGTGTTAGAAGTACGAATGTTCTGTTAAGTGTTCAAACTTAAGTTCTCTTGTTTTGTTTGAATACTATCTTTTCTTTGTAGCCCTCATCCTAGCCTTACATTACAAGCTTAATAAAAACCTATTGATCTCTTGTGATAGTTTTTGTTCTACATTAGTGGAGAGTGATTTGAAAAGCAAGCCTATGAAGTTTTTAGAGATCTATTATTTATTTACTTGTTTGCATAAAACTATCTGGGGAGCTAATGATGAAGTGAGAATGATGCGTATGCATGAATGTGAGGATGGATAATGCGGTGAAATTCAATTTTGAATTAACTTTTGGATTTGATTGATCTTGAATGACTCATTTGAATTATAAACTTTAGGCAATCTTTGAGAGAATAAATTTTATGAATCAAACCAATACTTGTTTTTCTCTTTTTCTTTGCTCAAGGGTGAGCAAAGCTTAAGTTTGGGGGTATTTCATAAGCGTGATTTTTATGTGTACTCTTTTATTTATAAAAAGTGTCAATTTTTCTTCAATTCTATTGATTTTATTTTATTTTTATATATTTTTCTTTATTTTAAAGGAATAAAAAGATTTAGTGTGAAATGAGAGTATTTTAGTACAAAAGAAGAGACTACGGATCCAAACCGAAGAAAGGCGACGAGCTCTGAAGAGAGCCGAGGTGATTTAGGCGAAGAGACCAGATGACGACCAGACTTGGCGACAAGGCTCCTGGAGGTTAGATTGGGCGACCAGTATGAACGACCAACTTAAAAGACCAACCTAAACAACATCGGGGTAAACAACTAACAGAGGGTATGAGAGTAATTTGGATAAAAAAAAAAAAAGAAATCACAGAAAGAATCCACAAGAAGTCCAAGTTTGGAATGCGTTAGGAGACAACCTCGACATACTTTAGTGTTTTGATTGTAACTTTCTACTCACATATCCGATTGATTCGAATCTTAATGGGTTGTAAAGCTATATTAAAGGGCTACAACTTAATCTCTAATAAGGATTTCTAAATTATAATTGCTAAAGCATATACGAGGCTGCCAATATAAGTCCTAAAAGTTAGACATTTTTTAGGCGGGAATCATGAAAATTTTAGGGTTTATTTTCTACCCTATATAAGCATATCATTAGCACCAAATGAGGAGGGAGAGTCTGAGTTTTAGAGTCCAATAGTCTCAAGATTATTCTTTAAGTTTCTTTTAAAGAGGTGAACCTGGAGAGGGAGGCAAGAGCCGCATTCTTCATCAACCGACTCTAACAAAGAACACTAGTCCTATTCTTTTTCTTTTTAGTTTCATTATGAACTAATTTTATTTTCTAAAACTTTGATGCAGTCTATCCTTGAACACACAATTTATATTCTAAGTTATTTTATTTTCAATATTTTCATGATTAATTTTTTATTCCTTGTTCGTAATGCTTGCCATTTTCTAGCTAATTATTATTCAATCTATTGAATCCCAATGAGACTGAGGTGATCCGTGATTAAAAGTTCTAGGATTAAATAACATTAGTTTAGCGAAAGTAGAGATACTTTATCGCAATTAATGTGATTTTCAAGAAAAATTCAAAAAATTTAATGAGTCTTCAATTAGTTAAATTCACATAGAGATATGATGGGTTTTTAGGCGGAGATATTTTAAATATTATTTGAGGCAAGATATTGAATAGTTAAAGAATTTTTATCATCAACTTGAGATAATTGGAATTCTATAACAAGGACGAATTCATTGTGTGAGATTTTCTAGGTGAAATCAAATCTCTAGATCTATTCTTTTTAAATTTACAATTTTAGAATTTTATGCTCTTTTATTCTTAAATTTATTTTTGTTAAGTATTTCTATTTAATTTAGATATTAGAATCTTTCCATTTTTTTCAATTTTTCAAATAGTAATTAATTTAGTAAATTTCAGTGCTCAATAACAAAATTAATCTTCATGGGTTCGACATCTGTTTTCTTTAAAACATTTTACAACTTGTTAGGATTTTGTACACTTGCAAATATTTTTAGCATAACAGTTTGCGCCGCCACCTTACTTCCCCAAACAATTCTATACATCACTCATTCGACCACCATACCCCCAACCCTTCCACATCGTGCACTACCTTTGTTGTTGGTAAGCCTCGTTACAAACACCCTGTTGCACACACATGCAATGGGTTAAGCCACTACATGCCTGTGCTCTCACACACATATCCATACTGTGCAAATCATCAACCACCACTAGCACCATGATCATGACACCGTATCTCTTAACCACATACACTCTATGTCATAGCCATTGAGGTTAGTTTGAGCTGCCTCTAACCAGCTTTCAAGCCTCACAGAATTAGGGTTTCAAACCATAACTCTTTTGATCACCCCTTTCCTTGGGTGTTCTAGTTTTCCTAAGGTAAATACTCTTTCCCTCACTACATGCATTAAATTCATAAGTATAGCATGTCATATTTGCATAACTCGAAAGGAAATAGAGTTCACATGAGATTAGGGTTAACCAACATGCATGATTGATGTGCATTAGAGTTTGGTATGCATAGTCCATTAATGATTTTAGGTATTTCACATAGCATAGGAGTAGTTCTGAACCGTATAATGATTCAAGTTAAGGTTTGTAACACGAGGAACTTAGGTTCAGGTTGAGTGGTGTAACAGGGCAAGGAGAGCAAGATTGTGCAAGCAACATAATAAGAGATCGAGGTTAGGTGAGCAACGAGGAAGAGTAGGAAAGTAAGGCTAGAAAGAGTTTGCAAGTAAGGTTACCACTGCATGAGCCAAGCAAAGTGCTTGGCGAGCACTAAATAGAGCAAACAAGTGCTCAGTAAGCACTTAATCAAGCAAACAAGTGCTTGGTGAGCACTAAACCGAGTGAACAGTTACTCAGTAAACACTAGACCGAGCGAGCAAGTGTTCGGTGAGCAATGTACCTAGTAAACATAGAAATAGGCCAGCAAGGTAGGTGAGGAACAGTAACAGCCAAGGGATTTAGAAATCCTGAGATTTTCATGCATGAAACATATCACGCATAATGTTTAACAATTAAGGAAGTTTGCTTTATTGCCTAAACCATTGTAAGTTTAGTTTAAAGATTGGAGACACTCACAATTAGCTTAAATTGCACAAGGACCAAGGTAAGTGACTATAATCTTGTTCTTCTACACATCGCTTTATGGTAAACTATAAAGTTTATTTTTCAAGTATATATGTAGAAAGGTTTACAAGGTGTATATTTATGTATGAGCCTTCATTGATAACCCTTTTTCATGAACCCTATTTATGATGAAAGATATTATATGGTCTTAGGATTTGCATGACTGATGTGTGACAAAATACTATATAGTATTATTACTTATTTTAAAGAATGAAAGGTAAGGCAAGTTTAAAGAAAATAAAATAAAATGTATGACTGCATGTGATTGATAAGGTTAATAAATGGGCCATATGAGGTTAGGATGGTACCATGAGGTTGGGGCGGATGACAACGTCGAAATGCATAACTGGCGATGCATCTAGTGATGACCCATTTATGAGGTTTGGTTCTTATCTGCAACCTACGGGAAGAACTATTGATCGCAATGGTTGCTAACTCTAAATGACTTTGAGGCATTGAGAATACATTTTTATTTTTACTTTTACCATTTAAATGATTTAGGTTTTCGTGATGTATAGCACATGACAAACTATTTTATTTTAACAAGTTTTATGGAATAAATGTATGTTTTTTAGAGATCTCTTTTTAATAAAGCATTTGGTGATTTTATAAATATATGAAATCTTTTATATATGACGCAAAAAAATGTATGTTGTAAGTTTAGTAGCATCCGATTAATCTAGGTTTAGAAAGGAACAGCACAACTGAGATGTCCGATGCACTCAAAAGGTACTTTTGGACCATGTTGGAGGCATAGTGAGACAGCTTTTGGGTGTGGCACTAGCAGTTACTGAGAGAGGAACTTGAGCTTTTGAACATCTACACACATTCCAAACACAGGGGCAGAGGAAAAGGATTTAAAAAGCTTGGATGGGAGGGAAAAAGCAAGGGCAATCGAAATGCAGGTGAAGATAAAACTTTATAAAATTAGACGTGAGGGGAAAAGTAAGGGCAAAACGAAAAGGAAAAACAAGCATGCACTATAATTGCTAAGAAATAATGTGAGACACGCAACTCCATTTAGTGGCGTAGTACCATCATAGTGAGTAGAAGGGATAAATCTATTAGGCCCAAGGTGGAGGGTCTAGTCCACTAGAAGAACACCATCAGGATGCAAGATAGAGAAAAGGATAAAAGTAAGAAAGGAAGAGACAAGGATAAGACAAGATAAATGGGAAAGTCAGACACACAAGAAAAAAAGGATGGAAAAAAAATGAGAAAGGAGAGGAAGGAGTCAGACACACAAAAGAGGATGGTGAGGTGACATAATGCTGATATTCTCTGCAAGGGATTTGAGAGGGGAATCAACTTCTTCTACAACAATAGGAGATGAGATGCTATTTTTTATCTGCTATGGGCTAAAGGGGTCCCAACCCCATTGTACTGCGAGATATGAGAGAAAAACCATGAGAGACTTTAAATTCCTTATTTCATAGTGGATTTTTTCTCCAAACAACTCGTGGACATATACCCTATATCGAACGACGCAAATCTGTGTGCTTCCCTCTTTATTTAAACTTATTGTATTTACTTTCTATTCACTGCTATGGATGTGCGTATGAATACCATACCACCACTCTAGACCTCCATTGTGGACTACGGACGACATCGATCGAGCCCGAATCATCACCGAGGGATAGGGATGACTCGTTCTCCAGTTCCATCCTACGGGGAGATTTACGTCCTTAACAGTTGGTGCCATCTATGAGATCGATTTATTTTCTACACTAGAAGGGGGGGAGGATGACGTTCTGGCTTATCAAAACACCTCTAAATGAGCAGATAAACTTCCTATCAGATAAGTGTTCTCGACTTTCCATCGCCCACTTTTATTAAGAGTATTGCTTGGAAGATAGGCAAGAACCCATTACCTGGACGTGCACTATGCACTTAAAGGCCACAGTGCACCGATGGGCATCCTGACCATGCATGGCATGCATAGTGCAAGATGGGTGCACGTTATCGTGCACTCGAGGAGGTCCTTGGACACCAGCCATGGGCCTGACAAAGGCGCCGACGACCACCACGTGGACCACTGACATTTGCTATCCCCGTCGTGCCGGCCTCTGACCACGAGGCCATGCATAATACGGGCAGCAGGTACATGTCACCATGCACCCAGGAGGCTGGTAGTGGCCAACCGCAAGCCCAGGAAAAGTGTCGGCAGCCACCACGTGGATCACCTACATTTTCTATCACTGCCATAGTGGTCCATGACCATGGAGGCGGTGCACACCATGCAAATCACGTGCAAAATATAGGCACACAATCAGTGACCACTTCACCAATAAACCATGAGCCATTGGGGCAACCGACAGCCACCACTCGCACTGTCGGTGGTTTCTACTGCAGATGTGGTAGCCCCGACCCGAAGGCAAGTCTGGGAATGTAGTGTTTGCCAGACGAGGCAGAACATGCCATTCAGCGGAGGACATGCAGCCTGCCACTGAGTGGATCTCCACATATTGAGTGGTGTGTGCCTCCAGACCACCTAGTCATATTGCTCTCCTCACCACCAGGTGGCTCTCTTTGCCACCAAGTGGCATCCCTATCAATGCGATGACATTCCACAAGCTCGGTCCAACCCTTGGCAACACATGCAAGGGCCCAACGGTGCACCTCATCGTGCACCCAGCCGCTGCGCATGGCGGGATAGTGCCACCAACCCACATGGCAGGCAACCTCTTGCAAGCCCCATCCCGTGCAATGTTGCATACACCATGCATGTACGCAAAAGTTCACCCATCGTGCATATGTCACGCACCACCCATGCAACATGCACCATCGGCAAACAACACGCACCATCGACTACCAAGCATAAGCATCTCGCTGCCTTAGAGCGAGCAAAGAGGTGGTCCTTACCACAGAACTTATTCTCCACCCTCAAGGAAGAAGCTCCGCACCACCCTTAAGGGTTCCTTGGCCACGTGCACGTTGCATGAGGCATGCAGTATGTTCGTGCCTTGGCCACAGGAAGTTTCACGACCACATGAAGTTACTCAACCATACACAATGTCTTGACCCAAGTTGCTCAGCCACAAGTGCTTGGCCACAGCATGCTGCTTGCCCACGGTATCCCGTCACCAACACGGTGGGCAAGGTCCCTAGCTTGCCCACAATCTACTTGCAGACCCTCTCCCGCCATAGGAGTTCATCCCATCTACATGCAACCTTCCCATGCAACATGCACCATACATCCCTTAAACAAAGTACCTAGACTACATATACAAAAGTCCTGATTCATGCAAACAAAGCAAAAAGGATACGTAAACTGCAAAAAGAGAGAGAGAGAGAGAGAGAGAGAAGAAGAAGAAGAAGAAGAAGAAGAATAAGAAGAAGAAAAAGAAGAAAGAATAAAAAAGAAGAGAAAAGATCGGCAATGGACAATCTCAATCAAGCAAATATTGGAAGCATCAACTAAATCGCTCTGGTTTATTTCTCCCAAACTTGCTATTTGAATTGCATTTTTACTAATGAATTTATGTTTTTGGAGGTTCTCTCTACAGAACTCTTCAAAGTTACATGAGAGTCCCTGTGTTTGCATGCCCCGGGAATATACTTTGCTAGAAACCACCCGTATTGTGTGAAACACAGCAACTAAATCACTTTGGTTTATTTCTCCCAAACTTGCTATTTGAATTTTATTTTTACTAATGAATTTGGTTTTTGGAGACTCTTTGCAGAAATCTTCAAAGTTACATGAGAGTCCCAGTGGCTGTATGTCTCTATTTTGTTGGAAACCACCAATATAGTGTGAAATGCTGACTACAAAACCCTTCTTGGGCACTGTTTTGGTCTGTCTTCATCAAAGCAGACAACTTAATATTGTGGCCACCCTGGATCTTCATCATCGCCAAGGGATGGATGCCCAACGGGCCTTACCCTTTGCACCCCAAAACGTCACCACATTCTAGGAAAATAGGTGTAACATCCCAGATTTTAGTGTATTTTAATGGAGGATTTATTTAATTTATTTTGTGATTATTTATTTTGTTTTTAAATTTTGGGAGTTTTTAAATATTGTTTCATAATAATTTATGATGTGAAAATTATTTTATGTGCTTTCTAGATTTTATTTATTGTTGTGGCTTTTAAAATGATCTTTAATTTAAATTGATTTATTTTTAGTTTTAAATTTTTATTGTTGCATTTAAATTATTTCACTGCGTTTGGATTATTTTAATTAGCTTTCGGTTTTAAATTCATCTTCGTTGGTTTTTTTTCGGGACCCAGATTGGAAGACTGGATCTTCCCTTTTTCCCTCTTCTTTTTCTTTTCTTTCTTTTTTCTTCTTTCTTTTTTTTTCTTTTCCTCCTGCTTTTTCCCCCCCGCGCGCCCGATCTCTCTCTCTCTCTCTCTCTCTCTCCTCTCTCACGTGCAATCGGGTTTGGCCTTGCTGTCACCGTTGCCGGCCGCCGTGGTCGACACCGCCGGTGCCGTTCGGTTCCCCAGCCACCGGCGACCTCACCCATAAATTTTCAGGCCGCCTAACGCTGCCGTTAGCCGCCGTGAGCCGTGCGAAGCCTACGGCTTCTCCTCGCCGTTCCGCCGCCGTCCGGCCACCATTGGCCACCATTTCTTCACCACTTCTTCACCGGCCCAATACCAAGCTTTTCCACCCAAACCCGGCCCCGATCCGTCGCCGGAGCCGCCCGTGCGAGCTCCACTTCCGATTTGAAATTCTCGGCCGTAAACCACCCATTTCCGCCGCCATTCACGGCCAACCACCACCACCATTAGATTCCCCACCTTCCTTAGGCCCTACCCTATCAATTCCAAGTTTTCGTTTGAACCCGTGTGAGAATTTGAATTTCACTGTGAATTTCGGTCACAGTGTTTTTGCACTGTGACAGTTGCTGTTTTGGTGCTTCCAGTTCCTCCGTGATCCTCCATAAATTATTTTAAAGCACTGTAAGTATTTCTCCAAAAGACTTTTAAGATTTAAATATATTTTTGCAATGACCTGTTTTATAAATTGTGAATTGGTTATCTGATAGACTGTGTTGGTTATTGAAAAATTGTTGGTAACTGTTGGTTATTGGTAACTGGTCATTTTCATGGCATAGTGCACGCATGCGTGGATGTGTACATTTGTGGAAACTGTGTTTTTGAAAAAAAGGCTTTTCGGGTGTGTGTGTATCACCCCCAAGCCGAGATGGGTTATTATCTCGGTGGAGCTCCTCTGGGCACTCGGGAGCGGAATGTACTGAGTGTCGTCCCCTGGAGCTGTTGCTCGGGACTTGGACGAGATGGTAGCGCTCTCGATCCGACTCCGTGATCTCTCGTGCTGGCGGAGATCAGAGGATGCTTGGCTATGTACGCGGTGGGCGCGGAACTGGGCATCACTCGTATTGTATCACTCGCATGGTCGCTACCTGTGGGGTGACGAAGGGAGCCAGGGTATGTGGATGGTCCCTAGGGGAGGCCATGGTGCATACGGGATAAAATTGGAATTAAAGTAACTATTCCTGGTTATTAATTGTGCCAAATGGTGATTTTTGGCGTGTGTGGGAAAAGAAACTTGTGATTTTCGAGAAATGGTGTTTTTCTCGGGTTTTGCACTTGGGTCATCATGTGCATGCATAGTGGTTGTTGTATTCTTATATTTGTTATCTTGGAGTATTTTTGGGTTTTACTTACCTGTGGTACCATTTATTGGTACTGCAGATTTTGACGCAGGTTTTGAAGAGGTTGAGCCCGAAGATGCGGCTCCACCTGAGGAGTAGGGACATTTGGCTATATTCTATGTTGTATTTGTATTTTTATTTGAGGTTGTTTTATGAACAAGAAAATTGTATTATGTTGACTTGTGGATTTCTGTATTATTTTTGTATTGTATTAAATTCTGGTACTTAGTTATCTGACCTAATCTTTCCGCTGCATTTTATTTTGTACACGTGTTGCATTTCACACACTCGGCACGTGTCGTTGGGGTGCGTGATCGTGTTGTCATCATCCCGGGTGTCTCGATTTCCGTGCTTGTCCGTACATGGAAGTTGGGGGCGCCACAGGTGGTATCAGAGCAGTTCGTCTCTGGGTAAAGCCACATGTCCCATAGGTGAAGTACCAGAATATTTGTAAAAGTTGTGATTTAAAAATTATTTTGATTTGAAATATGTTATTTTAATGGTTTTAATTTATTGTTGATAGTTTGATTGATTTTATTTTATCTTATTTTATTATTTTTATCTTATGTTGTCCTATTATATTTTATTTGGGTGTTACTAATACTCTTAATTAAATTTTGTCCGGGACTAAAGTGGGGTTGAGAATTGTGATTTGACAGAATAATGGTGAGGCCAAGGAGGCAGGATAAGGAACCCATGGGGGAATCTTCCAATAATGAGGTGGATAATGCCATTGCCAGGGCATTGAATAGGATGGCAGATCTCTTTCATCAGAATCTGGCTGTGCAAGTGGGATGCTCCTATGAGAGATTTCTCAAGTATCGGACCCCCATGTTTTTTGGGGTAGAAGATCCACTTCAAGCTGAAGGGTGGATCAATGGAATTGAGAGAACATTTGAGATTTGTGGATGCACTGAAGATCAACAAGTATTGTATGCCAGTTATTTGTTGCAAGGAGAAGCAGCAAATTGGTGGAGAATGAAGCGGAATCTTTTGGAGAGGGAATTTGGAACTTTAGCTGCTGTGTCCTGGCAGCGTTTTAAGAAGGAGTTTGATGATAGATTTTTCCCACCTGCTGTGAGAAGGCAGAAGGCTCGGGAATTTAGTAATCTGGTTCAGGGCAATATGACAGTGGACCAGTACTCCCGTGCTTTCCTGGAGCTTGGGCGTTTTGCGCCCCACCTTATTGCCACCGAGGAGTTGCAGGTGGAGCGGTTTCAGGAGGGTCTGCGTCCTGAGATACGCAGATTTGTGATATGTCAACGGGTGTCCTCTCTCAACGAGTTAATTGATTTGGCTACCATGGTTGAGCGGGAGAATAGTTTGGCTGTAGGCTCCCCTCCAGGTAAGAAAAGGAGGAATTTTGCTAGTGAGGGTAGCAGTTCTGGGTCTCCCCAGAAATTTGTTCAGAGGAGTGGGACCCGACCACAAGTAGCATCTGGTATGCGTATTGGGGGCCGAGCCCCAGTTTGCAGCAGATGCAATAGAGCTCATGAGGGTGACTGCCGTCAGAGTGGGACCACCCAGTGTTATAGATGTGGCCAGCCGGGTCATTTTTATCGAGAGTGCCCTAATCAACCTCAAGCAAGTCGGGGAGGCCGACGTAGCGGAAGATCTAATCAGAGACAGCTGGTTCAAGCTCGGGTTTATGCCATGACCCCAGGAGACGTAGATTATGAGGCGCCATCTACTCATGATGCTGGAATGATTACAAGTATGAGTTTAATTTTTTTTTTTTTTTTTTTTTTTGGAATTGGTGTTTGGGGAAAAATTGTTTGTTTGAATTTTTGGATGTATGTGTGCTTCAGGTAGAGTTGTCTCTATGATTTTTTTTATGCATGTATGTTGTTTGATTCCGGGGCATCTTAGTCTTTTGTATCAGCCACCTTCGCGCAGCTGTGTAACTTGGTCACGGAGCCTTTACCTCAATCTTTGGTTGTGGCTCTTCCTAATGGGGAATTGGTATATCTTAATATCGAAACTCGATGGGAACGGCATGGTCTAAGTGAACTCTATGGAGTGGGAACTCAAGTTGCAGCTAAGGTGGGAATAGCTTTAGTTCGCCTAGGATACTTGAGGTCTTAAGTTCCGTAGAATTAAGTGTTGAGTCTTTAGAGTAGGAGGTCATAAGTTCAACGAATTTCAAGGATAGATTTATGAGAAGTTATCTAAGGTTTGAGGCCCTATAGTTTTAGGAAATAAGTTTATAGGATCTAAAGTGGTAGGTTCAACAAGCACTTGAGGGACTAGTTAAATTAGAAATTTTAATTTTGCTGGCTCAGTTTAGCACTTTGGTATTATTTTGAGTTTAGAATTTTGCAAGGTTTGTAAAGTAAGTGTGTTTTAGCTTTAAGGTCATCGAATTTGAGGATTTCAGGAAATGATTCTTTTGGTTTAAGGTTTTAGAATTACAAGATTGAAGAATTGATTTGTAATAAGATTTAAGTTTTAATTCCTCGAGCTTGATGTGCTAACTTGATTTATTTTGGAGACTGTTTAGTCTGTGATCATTATGATGAGGTTGATCAGAACTGAATTATTAATATATGAATTTTAATGAGAATATTTCTTTGGAAATGGAAGGTAATGATTTAGCTCGAGTATTTTCTAAGGATTGTAGATTTGGATTGAATTCGAGAAAATGATTGTTTTCAGCTTGAGGTTACAATAGTAGGTTTAAGATTTGATCCATATCAATTTTAAGGATAAAGATGGTGTTGATTTAAGAAATGATTCTTGTTGATTTCGAGGATGTAGGTCCAAATGATGGAAATGGTAGTGATAGATCACTTGCACGTTGGAGGAATATTGATTCTAGCTAAGGATGCACGAGATTGACGTGTAACAGTTGTGAGTTTGTAGGGATTTCGGAGAGTACGGGTTCTAGTCTCATTCTTGGCTTGGAGGAAGTAGTTTTGGTAGGTGTTGTTAAAGAGTCGTTACGACAGTATTAAGTTCAAGAGTTTTGGTGAGTTGATCGAAGAGTATAGTCGAAGCAGGTTACTCGATGGAATGATGATTGGCAATAATTATTGTGATTACCTAAAGGAATTAATTGTGACTTGAGGTCACATAGGAATTTAAATTTTTTTGAGACTATACTTTTCTTTGGAAATGGAGCGTCAAGTTAGGTGAGTTAAGGACAATGTTATTTGACTTAAAGGAAGATTGATAGGTCATGTTTGGTGTACGATAAATTTTGGAAGTTGAAGCTTAGGTATCAATGGTGGATAGCATAATCAAGTACGTGAGTTAATAAGATATTAAGATCCATGGACGTTGAGCAATAGTTTTGGTGGATTGAAAATTTGAGCCTTTTAAGATAAGTTTTTTTATCTAAGTTGAGCGGGTGTATTTTGGGATGCTGAGGTTAATTAATATTGATCTTGTTTAAAGTAGCGGGAGTTATTTGAGTAATTTGTGTGATAATTCATGATTTTGGAAAGAGGATATTTCCATCAATTGTGGTAAGAATTTTCTGGTTAGTAGGTATGAAGCCACCTTGTACTCGATGATATTAATTTTTTTATAAGGACATAAATTTTTGAAGTGTGGTGATTATCAGAATGCATGGCAGGAGCTTGATACTTTGGTTGTAATTAGGAATTTAAAATTTTGTATTAATTTTGAGGAATTAGTAGTGACTTGAAATTTTGAGAAGATACCTATATTTGGAGATTGATTATTGTGTGTGCAACCTCGTTATTAATGGTTAACTTTGGAAGTGACCTCTAGGTTACTAAAGTGTAGTTTTCAACGAAGGTTTGGAAGTTTTACCGTAGGAGTCATTAGAGGTTAGTTCCGAGTATCAATGGAGCTTTTAATCAGTGGGATTTCTTGGGTGTGGTATTAAGGTTTTGTGAATATAGAGATCTTGGATTTCATGGCCGCTCTAGGAGTATTAATCATGATGTGCCAATGGGAGACTAGTGAGAGTAATTTAGTTGGGCCCGAGTTAATAAAAGAGAGGTCAGATCAAGTTCGGGTGATAAGAGATAAAATGGCGGAAGCGCAAAGTTGTCAGAAAGTTATGCGGATTCAAAGAGAAGAGACTTGTCCTTTGAGGAAGGTGATTGGGTTACCTCAAAGTCTCTCCTAAGGAAGGCGTTAATTGTTTTAGTAAGAGAGGAAAACTTAGCCAAGATTAGTAGAACCTTTTCTGATTTTGGAGGTGAATGGGGTTGTTGTTTTCAGGATTGCTTTGCCAGAGTATTTGGAATAGTTCTTGATGTGTTCCATGTGTTCTCAAGAAAAGTTTTGGTCAGCAAGAGTTTCGCTTTGTCGACCCAAGACGTATCGAACATCAGCTTGACTTTACTTATGAGGTTGCCCCGACGTAGATTGCAAATTGGAAGGAACAAAGGTTAAGATCTAAGTCGATGCCTTTGGAGAAGGTAGCTTGGAGTGATCTTTTGGCTCAAGATTTCTCTTGGGAGCGAGAGGCCGATATGAGGGAGCAGTATCCGTATTTGTTTGGTTGACCCTTCTGGTATGTTTCTTAAGTCTACCCTTAGTTGAACCTTATCATTGTCTTAGTCGTAATGATGGACCTTACCAATTTCGAGGACGAAATTTTATTTAAGGGGGGGAGATTGTAACATCCCAGATTTTAGTGTATTTTAATGGAGGATTTATTTAATTTATTTTGTGATTATTTATTTTGTTTTTAAATTTTGGGAGTTTTTAAATATTGTTTCATAATATTTTATGATGTGAAAATTATTTTATGTGCTTTCTAGATTTTATTTATTGTTTTGGCTTTTAAAATGATCTTTAATTTAAATTGATTTATTTTTGAGTTTTAAATTTTTATTGTTGCATTTAAATTATTTCACTGCGTTTGAATTATTTTAATTAGCTTTCGGTTTTAAATTCATCTTCGTTGGTTTTTTTTTCGGGACCCAGATTGGAAGACTGGATCTTCCCTTTTTCCCTCTTCTTTTTCTTTTCTTTCTTTTTTCTTCTTTCTTTTTTTTCTTTTCCTCCTGCTTTTTCCCCCCCGCGCGCCCGATCTCTCTCTCTCTCTCTCTCTCTCCTCTCTCACGTGCAAATCGGGTTTGGCCTTGCTGTCACCGTTGCCGGCCGCCGTGGTCGACACCGCCGGTGCCGTTCGGTTCCCCAGCCACCGGCGACCTCACCCATAAATTTTCAGGCCGCCTAACGCTGCCGTTAGCCGCCGTGAGCCGTGCGAAGCCTACGGCTTCTCCTCGCCGTTCCGCCGCCGTCCGGCCACCATTGGCCACCATTTCTTCACCACTTCTTCACCGGCCCAATACCAAGCTTTTCCACCCAAACCCGGCCCCGATCCGTCGCCGGAGCCGCCCGTGCGAGCTCCACTTCCGATTTGAAATTCTCGGCCGTAAACCACCCATTTCCGCCGCCATTCACGGCCAACCACCACCACCATTAGATTCCCCACCTTCCTTAGGCCCTACCCTATCAATTCCAAGTTTTCGTTTGAACCCGTGTGAGAATTTGAATTTCACTGTGAATTTCGGTCACAGTGTTTTTGCACTGTGACAGTTGCTGTTTTGGTGCTTCCAGTTCCTCCGTGATCCTCCATAAATTATTTTAAAGCACTGTAAGTATTTCTCCAAAAGACTTTTAAGATTTAAATATATTTTTGCAATGACCTGTTTTATAAATTGTGAATTGGTTATCTGATAGACTGTGTTGGTTATTGAAAAATTGTTGGTAACTGTTGGTTATTGGTAACTGGTCATTTTCATGGCATAGTGCACGCATGCGTGGGTGTGTACAATTGTGGAAACTGTGTTTTGAAAAAAAGGCTTTTCGGGTGTGTGTGTATCACCCCCAAGCCGAGATGGGTTATTATCTCGGTGGAGCTCCTCTGGGCACTCGGGAGCGGAATGTACTGAGTGTCGTCCCCTGGAGCTGTTGCTCGGGACTTGGACGAGATGGTAGCGCTCTCGATCCGACTCCGTGATCTCTCGTGCTGGCGGAGATCAGAGGATGCTTGGCTATGTACGCGGTGGGCGCGGAACTGGGCATCACTCGTATTGTATCACTCGCATGGTCGCTACCTGTGGGGTGACGAAGGGAGCCAGGGTATGTGGATGGTCCCTAGGGGAGGCCATGGTGCATACGGGATAAAATTGGAATTAAAGTAACTATTCCTGGTTATTAATTGTGCCAAATGGTGATTTTTGGCGTGTGTGGGAAAAGAAACTTGTGATTTTCGAGAAATGGTGTTTTTTCTCGGGTTTTGCACTTGGGTCATCATGTGCATGCATAGTGGTTGTTGTATTCTTATATTTGTTATCTTGGAGTATTTTTGGGTTTTACTTACCTGTGGTACCATTTATTGGTACTGCAGATTTTGACGCAGGTTTTGAAGAGGTTGAGCCCGAAGATGCGGCTCCACCTGAGGAGTAAGGACATTTGGCTATATTCTATGTTGTATTTGTATTTTTATTTGAGGTTGTTTTATGAACAAGAAAATTGTATTATGTTGACTTGTGGATTTCTGTATTATTTTTGTATTGTATTAAATTCTGGTACTTAGTTATCTGACCTCATCTTTCCGCTGCGTATTTTATTGTACACGTGTTGCATTGCACACACTCAGCACATGTCGATGGGGTGCGTGACCGCGTTGTCATCACCCCGGGTGTCTCGATTTCCGTGTGTGTCCGTACATGGAAGTTGGGGGCGCCACAATAGGTCAGGTTCGTAAGTCTCAAACTTATAATTTGGATTATCTACACTAATCCGTTTGTTTTTTTTTAAACACCCTGACACTGTCGAGCTCTGCCTCTCATCGTAGTAGCATGCTTAAGCTCCGTCTCTTGCCCCAGTAGCAAAGTCGAGCTCTGTCTCCCCCACTCCATTAGCATGATCGAGCTCTGTCTCCTGTTGAAGTAAGCGGTCAAGCTCTATCTCCCATCAGAGCAGTGAGATTGAGCTTTGTCTCCCACCGCAGTAGCATGATCAAGCTTCGTCTCCCAACCCAATAGCATGGTCGAGCTCTATATCCTGATACAGCAATACGGTAGAGCTCTGCCTCCCGCCTCAACAGTGCGATCAAGCTTCATCTCCCACCGCAACAGTATAGTAGGGCTCCATATCCTATCGGGTTCAAGCACACTCAAGCCATTGGGTTAGCCTTGCTCAATGTGGTGGGCATATCTCCCATTGGGTCTAACTCCACTCGAGCATCTCCTTCAGCAAAGTCGATGCTTTGCATTCGCACCTGGCGATCAAATATGGGAACACCTCTCCTAAATGTCTCATCTCTCTTCGTCACCCAGTGCAGTCGAGCACATCTCCCACCTGGTTATCTAAGTTGATGCTCCACGCTCGCACCCGATAAACATAGGACAAAACACTTTTTCTAAGTGTCCCATCTCTCATCGCCACCCAGTGTGGTCGAGCACATATCCCTAGTGGTTATCCAAGCCGAGCTCCGTCGTCGCACTTGGACAGCAATGCCAACACAACATCTTCTCCAGCAAATGTCGAGTGTTTACACTAGTGCCGCAACCGCCTCGCACAGATTTCTTTTGGGAACAAGTCAATGGGCTCGGCAATTGCCTAAGATAGACCTAAGAGGTCGATGAGTTCCTTGACTACTTAGCATGAGTTACTACAAACAAACTTTGACATCAAAACTAAAACGATTGCAAAAATGCACACTCTTTGCTAACAATAAATGTTCATATGGTTGCATCCTCGAAGGCCCTTACTACAAATTTTGCAGGTCTTCTCGAGCTCCACGCTTGCACATAGCACGAGAGCACTTATCCACCTATCTCTCCAAGTCAAGCTCCACGCTTGCATCTAGTGTGGTCGAGTCCATCTCTCGCCTATCTCTCCAAGTCGAGTTCCACACTCACACCTAGCTTGGTCCAGTTATCTCCCTTCTAGATCTCTAAGCCAAGTTCCACGCTCGAAGATCTCCATTGCTTGATGGAAAAAAAAAAAACCAAGGGCGGCTCCCATAACTCATTTTTCTATAGAATTTAGCAAGCTATCTCAATCACAACTTGACTTGAAGATTCCCAAACCCTTCTTGTTAAGCAAATAGACTTTAAGAATTGTAGGCATACTGTAAGGGATAAATACACCCGCATATCAAATGACACATGTAGAATTTTTAGTAATATTAAGTTATTAACGTGATGAAATTTTGAGGGAAGATCTAAGAGTCTAAGTTGATATTTCTTAAAATTATATGGAATAAAAATTTTAATTAATAAGAATAGAGAATAAGAGCTTCTTTGGGATGTAAGACAATCGCATCTCATTTCATGTCAAAATCTCTCATAATTTTTTTCTTAAACATCATTTAGACACAAACACTTTTTAATTTCAAATATTCAACCTTTTTTATCTTATCATTATCCTATTATTACAACTTTTTCAAAATTTCAAACGAAACGCCAAAAACAATACAATTTTTTTAAATTTTAAAATAAAAATTATATTAAAAAATTATATTATAACATATTTTATTTTATAATATTTGTATTCAATCTTTTCTCTCATTGTCCAAGTTCTAATAAAACATCTTAACTCAAATAATTTCACTACTATTCACATTAATTAAAGAAAGGAAAATTATAGGTTCATATCATTTATACCGATTAGCTTATTTTTAGGATTTGTGTTTGTTTTTTTTTTTTTCTTATTTTTATAATTTTTTTGTATTTTTTTTAAAAGAATACATAAAAATGCTTTTAAAAAAATTACATTATGGGTACAATTTTTCGGTGGGTTTTCTAAATGGCATTGAATAATACTAGTTAGTCCCTTTTTTTGTCTGCTCAAAGTTATTACAAGTGTATTTAATTTTTTTTTAAATAGTTACAAATTTTATTACTAGTGCATTTGTGTATTTTTTTAATATTTAAAAAAATAAAAATAAGATATATAGAATCAATTTAAAGTAGTGGCAACTTTGAAGGGATAAAATAACAAGTTAATAGTATTATTTTAATAAAAATAATATTTACAATTGTGAGTGTGTAAGCGTCATGTAATTATTTAAAATAAATAAATAAATATAAAATTTATATTAAAAAATTTACTTTTTTAATAATAAATTGATTTCTTTTTAAAACGAATACAGCATTATATCTAAAGTTACTCCGGTTCAAATGGATATATTCACATGTTCGAAAACAAAAGAAAAGAAAAAAGAAGAGGATATAATCACATGCCAGCGTATGCAGTTCTTTTTGGCGTACTGTTCTCTTGTCAGTTCTCATCGGCTTCCCCGATTTCGCCACCGATAAGGCCCGTCTTTGTTATTTCTCACTCTTCTCATTTTCTGCGGCTTCTTATCAAAAGGTAAAGATTCTTGCTCCGATCACTACTTTCCTCCTGTTTCTCGAGAAAATCTTATGATCTGTTTGGCTGCTTAGAAAGATAGGAAGGAGGAAATTTTCTTGAGCATGAGACAACTTTTTGGCTCGGTTTTCTTTCCTTTTTCCTACGATTTCTCAGCACTCAAACAGATGGAAACTGAAGAAAATTCTTGCTTTATTTCATATCCGAAGTTTCTAATTTGACCTGTGTTGCCGTTTTGCGTGCGTACATCGTGCAGACATTTGGTTCCTGAGGGAGTACTGGGATAGCTATGGCTTCGATTATCTTTAATGCATCTTGTAATGTCCAAGCAATTAAGGGTTTGGATTTCCAGAACTATGTTGGACTTAAAGCGTCAACGAGTTCAAAGCTCAGTTGCGTGAAGACCGCAATAAAGGCTCTACCGCCACGTTTTTTGGTTGTAAGAGCGAGTGAGAGGCAGGATGGACCAATTAAGAAGATGGGGTTGAGTGATACGGAATGCGAAGCTGCCGTTGTGGCCGGGAAGGTGCCCGAAGCTCCTCCCGTTCCACCCAAGCCGGCAGCACCGACCGGAACTCCTGTGGTCCATTCACTTGTGAGTATTAGAACTAGATTGTCATTTCAATAACCTCGTTCCCAATCATATGGATATATTTTGGGTAACTGAAGTAGGTTTGGAAGTTTTGGACTGTCAAAATAATGGATTCATTGTGAAATGTTGATAAGTTCAATTTGAGCTTTGATGGGTTTGTATTGTGAATAGAGCTTTGTTACTGAAGATCGTAACTCCTTTGGATTGTTTTTGTTTGTATAAGCCATTGAATCGACGCCCTCGTCGTAACCGCAAGTCGCCTGTGCTGCGG
This sequence comes from Pterocarya stenoptera, assembly GCA_003123785.1. Lineage (NCBI taxonomy): Eukaryota > Viridiplantae > Streptophyta > Magnoliopsida > Fagales > Juglandaceae > Pterocarya > Pterocarya stenoptera. The sequence goes on from QEOT01002698.1 coordinate 250,293, forward strand.
GCAGCATTCCAAGAAACGCAATTATCACCGGCAAACTTTGTCTATCCACTTTTTATTCATGAAGGTTGGTATTGATTTGGATCTCTCTCTCTCCCTCTCTCCCTCTCTCGTGTGCTCGCATGTGCTTATATGCATAAAGCGGTCTAGATTTGCATGATCTAAACATGCCACCACGAAACTTGCAGGCGAGGAGGACACACCTATTGGAGCTATGCCTGGATGTTATAGGCTTGGGTGGAGACATGGACTTGTGGAAGAGGTGATTTAACTTAACTGATTTTATGTCTCATGCATGACTAAAATGATTTGCATTATGTTTTGCAACCCAACATTGATTTCTCGAGGTAGTAGGCGAATACTTCAACTAGTGTATGGCCAACTAAAGCTGTTTTATAACTTGGACTGAGCTTTGCTATAAACTATCGTGACTCGTGAGTTGATGACCTTATGCTCTGTTGTTGGGGATTTTCTTGGGCATGTAGGGTTTTAATAGGTTAAGGCTACCAATATGCCCTTAGGTGACCCAAGGATGCTTTGGCTTTTTAATCAATTTTGTGAAGCAGCTTCTGTTTTTAGGAAACTGTTGAGAAGCCCAGAAAGAGAAAATCTGCCCAACTTCTGTATTATAAAAAATATAAACCTCCCAATTGGCCTTAAGAGAATCTGATTCCAAGACTGTCACCCAAAAATACCGAAAAGAGAAAATACACTAGAAAGAAGAAATAAACATCAAATCCCAACCCTTAAAACAACATGCAAAATTAAGATTCTTTTTGTTTATTTTTATATTCTCTTTGAGCATTAATGCATCTCAAAGTTGGGGGCATTTTTGTTGTTTCCCTATCTTTTATTGTGTGAGAGTCCATGGATAGAATGCTTTAGCAGAAATCCGTCTTGAATTTATCTCCATGCATTATTGTCCTGGTTAAAGTTTGTGAATTATAAAAAATATTCTAGGTGTGTATCCCTTGCTCAATATTCTTCATATACTTGACTTCTTCCTCATAAAGTGCTTGAACAAGCACTGTATGAAGCTCATTGCCCTGGACCTTGCCTCAGCAAATTTGGAGTGGTGGGATAGTTAGGTCTTAGGTTCATATTTTTCATATTTTGCAAATCTCATTGGGGCGGCGGCCCCGGCGGGAGGGGGGGAGGGAAAGAGAAAAGAAATCTAAAGTGAGATTGTATTTTGAGTGGCTCATAGAATTCGTTGTAAGGATCTCTACATGGTTGGCACAACTTTGAATTGATATCGAATTTTCCGCTTTTCTGATGCAAGTATACTGACTCATGAGAATCTTAGTACCCGTGGTGCTTTAGACCAAGTTAACTATTTTAGATGTTGGTTGTACTGTATCTAAGAACATTTACAACTGGGTAGGCATTAGATCTAGTTTGAATCATTCCAATTAGAGTGACTTTTAAAATTTTTCTTTTTCAAGTGTGTTAGCTCAAAATAATTTATTTTGTAATTTTTGAGTAAGCATTTCCTGAACCAGGTTGGAAAGGCTCGAGATGTTGGTGTTAATAGTGTTGTGCTCTTCCCCAAAATTCCAGATGCTCTCAAGGTTCTTACTCTCTCAGTTCCTACTTTTGAGTCACCATCATTACACATTCACTGTTGGTATGGCTCTTGGTCTGTTCCTACTTTTGAATCACCATCATTACAAATTCACTGTTGGTATGGCTGCTGGTCGAGCAATCCCTCCTAGCCATTGCCTAGGGTGTGCCTGCCTGTTACTTTCCCTTCCTACTTTCTTTTATTTGGTTTCTTTAGGGGGGGTTGTTAAGATTGACTTATCCCCTCTTCCACACAATGATGAATCGTGATTGGTTTTTGCATCTTAGTCTTCAACAGGAGATGAAGCATTCAACGACAATGGGTTAGTGCCTCGAGCAATACGGTTGCTCAAAGACAAATACCCTGATCTTGTAAGTCAATACACCATTTAATTTTCCTGGGGCTATAGATGGATTTAAAGGTTACAGTTGTTTTCAATCTATTTCATCAGGTAATCTACACTGATGTTGCTTTAGATCCGTACTCCTCCGATGGTCATGATGGTATTGTCAGAGAAGATGGTGAGAATTTTTATATTTGAGATGTTGCTGTTATCCTTATAAAGAAAAGTGTGAAGATTCTTCTCAAAAAATATTTTAAGAACTTAGAAGAGATCAATCTAACAAGGCAATAATGAATGCTTTCTCTTGACAGTAGGATCGTCTGATTTCTCAAGGCAGCTGGTGATCTAGGGCATGCTTCTGCATGTTATGCTTTTCTTTCATTTCCACCTCAATAACTTCTTAGACTGGATTTCCCAAGTTCCAGAAAAAATCACTGGCTTTTTCTTTCTTTAACCCCAAGGGGTTGGCCCAAGTGGTGAACACCATGGTCTTGGGATATCACTCCCTTCAAGATCCAAGGCTCAACACCTCATGAGTGCAAACAATCCTTTGGAGCCACACCTTATGGTGAAAAGCCAGCGATTTAACCAGTTCCGTGTAGGGAAACTGCCGAGGGTGTGGTGCATAGGACAGGGGTTTACTCTGCAAGGGTGGGTCCGAAGGCCCCTGCCTTGGAGAGGTTCCCCGACATCAAAAAAAAAAAAAAAAATCTAATGAGTCTGATTCTATGGCATTACGGTACTAAGTCTAATTATGTGTGTATTACTGATAACCTGCAGGTGTTATAATGAACGATGAGACCGTACACCAATTATGTAAGCAAGCTGTTTCCCAGGTACTTTGGTTTACAGTTTGCACAACTACCTGATATACATATGTACAAACATACATGCAATACTATGTATACATACAACATGTATATTGGGGTTTCAAAATATAATGAGTACTGTACTGAAGTTTCTGAATGTGCGATGGCCGATCACTCATTTTGAATGTCATTTTTATGCCTTCACATACCAAATTTTCAGAGCTTTCTTTAAGTTGGACAAACGAATGGGTAAACTGAGATGCTTCCACTTGAAAGTTATTGAGAACTACTTTTTTCTGGGACTTTCTAAGTTGGTAAGATAGTATGTCTTTTAAATGCTTCAAGTCCATGATGCTATTCAAATATCCCATGGCTTCTGATTCAGTGAAACAGGGGAAGTTACTGGAATCAGCAACCTTGGTGGAGGGTTGCAATATTTACCTCAGAGTTGTTATGCGTAATGTGTGT
>QEOT01002698.1:254144-380113 GCA_003123785.1 Pterocarya stenoptera
CCCCCCCCCCCCCTTCTCTTCCCTCTCCCGGTAGTAGATCCTTTCTGCCTTTAGTGACTTTTTTCCATAAAAGCTGTGGTCCTTAAGAACGCAACTGTGAAATGTCATTTCGTTGGGATGCCCAAACACTTATTGACTGGATATTTCTTCATTATATTAGATTTCAGTCTGATTCGTACAAGGTTTTTTGGTGGTTTATACCACGATATGTCTACACCAGGTTTCTCGGTTGACGAACTATTGTAATTATTGGAACTTTTATCTAGTTGGATAGCATTTGTAGATATCCTTCTCCTCAGCTTTTTTTTGCCACATTTGGTATTGGTCGTTGATTTTGTTTTCTGTCTCTATAATGGTGCAAACAGATATGCAAGTTCATTTTATGGTCCATTTAGAGAAGCACTAGACTCAAATCCGCGCTTTGGAGACAAAAAGACGTATGTACTTTTTCCTAAGTTAAATTTTAAGTTAACATTTTTACGTAATGTCCTGATGCTCAGTTTTGTGTTTTATTTGGAAACAAAAGTTATCAGATGAATCCAGCTAACTATAGAGAGGCTCTGGTTGAGGTCCATGAAGATGAGTCTGAAGGCGCCGATATCCTCTTGGTTTGTTTTTTTGTTTCTTTAATTGTTGAACATGTTTACCTAAGGCAGAAGCTTCCTGTATGCTAATGTTAACTCGGATGACAGGTAAAACCTGGTTTGCCATATTTGGATATAATAAGGCTTCTCCGGGATAATTCTTCTTTGCCAATTGCTGCATATCAGGTACTTTTTTTCCCGAGCACTACATATAAAATATTTTCATTATCTGTGTACTTCCAATATCATTTTTAATAACCTGAGACTTCCCCCATTCATCCTAATCACCCAGTTCTTGATTCATTTTCTCGTCTTTGAGTTTTGTGGGCTATCTTATCTTAGCTTCAAGATAGAATTCACTTTGGTGTTGCTTTCCCACTTTGTAATTTGGGATCTCCTTAGTACCTTAAGCACCAAGATCTACTTACCCTTTGAAATAGATCATGATTGTTTGCAAATATGCCCTGGAAATGAATATATTAGCTCTGACTTCGAAGACATGCTATTTAGACCAAGTATTGGTGCAGAAGCACCTAAAGATTGAGAAGAACAAAAATTGTCTTGTTAAGGCACTAGTAAATCGTTATATCGAAAATATTCCAAGGATTTTACAGTTTCAGGCGGGTTTTGAATCCCATCATTTAAAAAGTCTCTCCATAATATTTGTGCTGTTGAAATCAACATTATAATTAGCCTTTCCAGTTAACTTGCAAAGATATTTCCCCTCCAAACTGTTGACATTATTTGAAATGGGGGTAGCATCCAAGCGTTTCACGTCTATGCTTTCCAGATGAACCTTTTAAGAGCACATCAACAATCTTTTCTTTTTACTGAAATGTAATAAGCTATAAAGCTTTTCTTGCAAACATAGCCATACTTCTCTGTCATTGGGGAGAGGAGGGAGGGGGTTTCGATTACCAAAAGAAAAATCTTTCATCATATTGCTGCAAGTATGTGGGATGATAGTGGACATGCTGTCTCTCTCTCTCTCTCTCTCTCTCTCTCTCTATATATATATATATATATTTAACTGGTACTTACCTATCAATAAGTGCTTGTAACCGCCCTACCATCCTTTTCCCCTGATGTTATACTTTGAACTCCCCACTCTTGATTGTGTTTGTCTAGAGTTGCTTTAATTCCATGGACTCAAGGCTTGGGTAGGCACTCAAATTTTCTTTATTTCATGGCTTTAGGTTTCAGGCGAGTACTCAATGATCAAGGCTGGTGGGGTTCTGAAGATGATTGACGAAGAGAAGGTTATGCTGGAGTCACTGCTGTGTCTCCGGCGGGCTGGTGCTGACGTCATCCTTACATATTTTGCCCTACAAGCTGCTAGATGTTTATGTGGTGAGAAGAGGTGAGACTTATGTACAAAAATGTGATAAGAATGATAATAATAATAATAATGAAGCGTGTCCTTTTTATGGAAAACCTTGAAAACTTGAATTCCTGATGACGTTGAGCTGAAATTGGGAATTCGTTTATTAATGTTTGTTTTACCTTCTGTTGTTTCTATAGATCTAGAGTGATGAATGTGCTTGAATACAAGACTAGTTCTTTTTAGTACCCCTTAAATTGGAAGAAAGATGTAATCTGGAATAAAAATTGTCTGCTTTCACAATTTGTTTTGTTCTCGTACAATATGGAGAAATACACATTTGCATGTGCCCATTCTCTGCTTCTTNTATGATGGAGCCAAAACCTGATCCGTTAGATCTGTTATTCTGTTGAACAGGATAGCGTTTCATAATTATTTGTTTGTCTTTGGACTTTTTGATAGTGGTCACTAGCCAAATGGTTGTCACTTTCAAGGTTAATTTCTGCACATCAATAGTTAGAAACAGAAACCTATAATGAAAGGGTCGGTGGGGCTACCGGGTAAGTTCATTGCTCTCATACCATCGTAGCATTCATAGTTTAGCTGCACAGAACTTTGTGAGTGGAGATGGTTAGGTTTTGAAGTTGCTATCACTCTGGTGACCCCAAAATCATGTCCGTCAGTTCGTCGGCGTCATCTGGCAACTGCTATCTTCAATAGAAAATTTGCACAACAATACAGGGTGTAAGAGATCTCTTTGGTTCTATATTCTCATGTTACCTAGGATCAACTACTAGCATTAAGATCAATTCTATTTTTTTTTATCTCGATTTTGTCATTTCCAGCCACATCTGTTCATGTGGCATAATTTAGGTACTTTTTTTATTATGTCGAAATATGTCATATTGGTTAGTGTGACTATAAATGACAAAATTTAGGATGGAGAACAATATTTTCTAGAAATAATATTCTCTCACTTGTGCATCAAAGACTAGAACCTGCTTGAGAGAACTTGATGCTTATAACAAAACATAGAATGACGAATGATTATAATTGAACAGAGCTGGACAACAATAACTACAATCTACTACTATTACCCGTAACAACAATAACTTAAGGGTACTAGTTACAATTGGATCTCCATGAAAAAGTGCTCTATATTTGGTTCTTTTCGGCATCCATCCCCGGCTTCCCATCAGACCCAAAATTCACAGAGGACGACGGCAAGACACCGACGAAATCCCTCCTCGACGTCACTTGTTCCTGCTTGCTGCATAACATGCACAGCTGATTCAAGCATTGCTTATCCATGCTCATTGAGGTATCTTTCTGCAATGGTGGCATGAGCTGCTGCACCTAAAGGTAGTACATCTTCATCGATGATAAAATAAGGTGAGTGGCCAGTGTGGATTGAACCCAAGGTCTCATTCCTTATGCCCACGTAGAAGAAGGCTGCAGGGACCACTTGAGAGTAAAACGAGAAGTCCTCAGCACCCATCATTGGTGGGACCACCCTGAAATTCGCTGGGCCCACCAGATCAATCGCCACCTTCCTCACATGCTCGTACATTTTCTCATCATTCACGGTGGGTGGGTATATGGTGGACTCCTTTTCAAAGAAATCAACCATCGCCGAGCATCTGTAAACGCTGGCCTGTTCCACTATTACCTGTTTGTGACGAGATGCAGATTGTTATTGTGAGCTCAAATCTGAATTCGCCTAGTTTGAGTTCAAAATCCACTTCAATTCATCTCATTTCATTATTATAAAATTTTTAAATTTTCACACAAAATATAATAAGTAATTCAACTTTTTCAAATTCTAAAACAATAATAATAGTAAAAAATAATATTTTATCAATATTTTATTATACTATTNCGTTTGAGTTTAAAATCCACTTCAATTCATCTCATTTCATTATTATAAATTTTTTAAATTTTCACACAAAATATAATAAGTAATTCAACTTTTTCAAATTCTAAAACAATAATAATAGTAAAAAATAATATTTTATCAATATTTTATTATACTATTTAGAATCCATTTCAACTCATCTCTGAATTCAAATAGGATGGCATCACGAATAAACGGATAAAAAAGGAGACCTGCAAGAGGATCATCTCCACTCTCCAGATAGAATTTAATTTTCTGTTGTCCCCACTTTAACCAAGGAAAAATTTATTACCCCTCTCATGCGAGAAAAATGCAGAGGAGATGACCAAAGCCAGGTCCCCCCCCACCCAAAATGAGAGCAATGACATGTCTATAATCAACAGACAAGATTTAAATAAGAATAATAAATACTGTCATTCTACCTGTTTTGTCATCTTCAGTTCCACCTACCTATGTGACATATTTAAGGTATTTTTATATTTCAACTGCTTAAATAAATAATTACTTAAAATATGCAACATTATCGAGTGTGAGCAAAGGTGACAAAATTTGGGTCAATAGAGTATAGAACTTGTAAAAATAACAATTATCTTTTTATTTCGTATGTCGATGTAATTAATCCGAGTATTGGTTTTGAGACAAACCTCTTTAATTCTTTGAAGAAGTACGTAAAAGCTTGTGTTTGAGAAAGCCCTGAAGGTGCCACCAAGCACAACAGTATCTGGGATTATGTCAAGGTTGTCACCTCCATTGAAATATGTTACTGATACAACCTAAGTGGCAAATATCACACTTATTTTAGCTTAGTTCATTCATATATTCAACACTAATACACAAACAAATGTGTACACATACCTGAGAGTCCAGTGGATTTGCTTCACGAGAAACAATACCCTGCAAGCTGATAACTGCAGCTGAGGCTGCTAAAATGGGGTCAACAGAGTGGTGGGGATTCCCGGCACGACCCCTTTGCCCACTGATTACAGCTCGAAAAAAGCCACAACCGGCGAGTAAAGCACCAGGTCTTGATCCAATGATGCCTGTAGGATGCATATGGGATACATGAAGTGCAAATATGGCCTCCACATTCTCCAGAGCCCCATCCCCAATCATCCTCTTTGCACCGTTCCCTGCTTCTTCTGCTGGCTGAAATAGCAACACCACAGTTCCCTGCATGTGATGGATGATACACCATTTAAAATATTTTGTAGATCAAATTATGGTATGTTAGCAATATACAAGTATATCCTCCGTATCAATTTGCAAATATAATCTTTCATTTTCAGCATGGAAGCTGATGAACACTAGTGGTTGCAACAAAGTTTATTTTAAAGACGTCAAGTTTGATTATATGTTTGTGTTGGACTATTTCTTCTATGTTCCAGCCAATTACCTCCCCAGCACTTAAGCGCAGGTATTATAAGACATCATTGTGACAGCTGACAGGAATCATATTCTACTACAATAATAGTGTCTATTGATTCTTAACTTTAAAAAAATCTTCAAGCAGAACAGCACGCCCAGGTTGACTCACATGCTTTCATCCATGTAGGAAAAAAATTGTATATTGGTTTATGATGGCTAACATTATGAGCTACAACCATTTTTATATTATGTTTTCACATGAGATTTTTAAGTAGATTTCTAAATTTCCGAGCAGATTAATTTGACCGAAACTTTTCTATAAAAAATTTTACCTCTTTCTAAATTTCCATTTACTTGTTCATGTAACCATCATTGAGAAATAAAAAGGTCAGACAGCTTGATAAAGGCTAATCCTATATTTTCCTCGTTAGCTTTACTTTACACCTGGTTTAAGAGCCAAAATGATAATTATCCACTATAGGTACCACATTAGAAAAGAAAGATAAAAATTTTAGCATCACGAATATCACCCAAAAAAGCAAAGGAATATATGTTCAGGTGCCAACATATCAATGAGAAAATGCTAATAATCATTGCTACTTAGACATTAAAGAAAGAGAGTAAATATTTGTACAAATAAAAGTGTCATATCATGCCAACATCATTTAAGCTATAATATATATATATATATAACGACTTGCAAGTTCACACCACTCAACAAGGAATCTCAAAGCTCAACCCTGTTCTCTTTGTTAGTTAATGTTGTCCTTGTTCGTTTGCTTTGGGCCATAGAGAACCGGACTGGCTAAAGGGAAAAAGGTTAAAAAAAAGTTAAAAAGGAGCAAGGACAAAAGGCTTGCCGTACTATAGTATCGTCGTCTATAGAAAAATTATGTTCAACTTTTTGGGTTTCCTTCTATCCTCATAAGTTATAAATGCTTTCTTGTTGTCTTGCATATACTCGGATAAGGTCAAATACATATGTCCACACATATATGACTCATTTAACCATCTACCAACTCCTTTCACAACCATTTGATCATTCCATTTTTTATTGAAGTATTTTTTTTTTCTCTCTCTCAAGCCGATTTTTATCCATCTACCAACTTAAAAGGAAAAAGAAAATTACATGTAGCAGTCAAATGACGGCAATATGGTAGGACATTGAATAGCATGGTCCTACTTAAAACATAAAGATGCCACCACGTGCATGCTGGAATTAAATTCAGCTATATAATCATAAGCCAAAAGATTGAATAAATGCCTTCACGAATCACATCCACGGAAAAAGAGACCATGGGTAAATGAAAACTTTACACTTATAATTATTCTATAATTTTTTTTTATAATTAATCAATGTATTATATAGCACCTCATTAAAAATATGCAAAGCCAAAAGACATCACCAATTTCCAAGAATATTGTCCTGTACATACCCATCTAACCCATCATCATATTCTTTTGTGTGGATCCAATGTTATCCACACAAATTTAACCCTCAAAAAGTTAGTGCACCAACCAGCCCATAGCGTCCCTTCACCTTTACATTTGTAAGATAACGACCTACTTCAAACTAGTAGGGTCGAGGTGGTCGAGGTCGGCCAGTTAAATGATGGGGCTCCTAAGCACAACCCACCTAACAAAATAAAATAAAAAATAAAAAAATCCTCACAATTTCTTTCTTGTGAATCTCAAACTAGACTGTGGACAACACATTTTTTATAAAAAAATTATTCTCATCAATTACTATTCACCATTACTCACCTTGTAAAAAACACTCACATTTTATGAAAAATAAAAAATAAAAACAAATTTTCACGTCACGTGTGGGGTGTGTGAAGTGAACAATTGCTGATTTGTAACAAAACTCTTTTTTATATTAAATACAATAAAATTCACATGATGTATATATGTTTTTTAAAATTATAAAAAGAAGTTGAATGAAAAATTTAATTTCAATTCTAAAAATAAATATCTAGTTACTAAACATGAAAGACTGTCTCATATCATCTTACGAAAAAAATTATTAATGCCGTGATTATTTCTATAAATATAATAAGTCTACTTAGTCTAGTAATAAATAGTATATTATACACTAAATTTATAAATATGATAACTTAATAAAAAAAAGTGAAATTAATGTGATAAAAAACAAAAACAAAAACAAAAGTGAAATTAACCGTCGCAGAGGTCAAACCTTCAAAAAATGCTCACGAGTCTTCAAGATCTTGGCAGCGCCGATAAGCATGGCAACATGTGCATCGTGTCCACAAGCGTGCATTTTGCCTGCGACTTTGCTTTTGTGTTCCCACTCAACAGCTTCCTACAACCAAAATATTTTTACCCTTCTATAAAAATTAATTCTTTTTTTTTTTAATGCTGACCCAAAATTCTCAGCGCAAAAAAAGGGGAAAAAAAATCGTTCAAAAAATCAAAAGAAATGACTGCCCAAAAATGAAATAATTACTAGGGTTAGTTAAAGCTAGAAAAAAAAAAATCTGAACCCACAAAGCAAATAAAGTTGAAAAGAATATCAAAGTTGTTTTGGTAGTACAAGTTTTGCTTTGAATTTGAACTATTTCTTGAGTAAAAGTAATTGGATGGCATTTCTTATCCAGTGTCTTTGCATTTCCGAGATTATCGGAGAAGATGTCCGACTAATCTTAAATAAAAAAATTTATTATAGATCAGTTACTATTTATTTTTATATTTCACATCTTTTTAATAGAATGTGAGTATTTTTCGTATGATATGAGAGTATTTTTTTTTTTTTTTTTTTTTNATTATTCCCTACTTAAAAGTAATCAAGTTAAGTATAAAGGAACCTGAATAGGCAGTGCGTCCATGTCAGCTCTGATCGCCACAAAAGGCGGGCCGCCGGTTCCGATCCAAGCCCGAATACCGGTCGTCGCTAAAGGATATTGGTAGCTAATCTCCATGCGGTCCAACTCGTCTCGGATCAATTTGCTGGTCTCGAACTCTTCGAAGGCGAGCTCCGGGTTCGCGTGGATCTTCCTCCTGATGCTCCTGACCAACTCCGCCGTCTCCGGCCGGCTTGCCAATCCCAAGACCGCCTCCGAGCATGCCTCGCTCCATACCTCGCAGCCCGAATCCGTAATCGGAGGAGAGGCGGGAGTGACGGATCGGCAGCTCCGGTTCTTTTGAATAGCAAAAGGCTTTGGACCGAGACAGCAGCTCGGATTGAGGATCGACCGGTCGTCGTCGGCGGCACTTGGAATCGGCTCAGCGAATGGGAAGAGCATCATGCTGAAAAATACGGTAGAGATTGAGAGTAACACAAGAAGTCCAGGAAAATCCATTTCTCACAGAGAGAGAGAGACTGAGTTGCAGAGAGAGAAAGCAGACGAGGATGAGAAGGAAGCAGAAGCAGCAGGGGGTGGAATTTAAGAGAAATGACAGAGGAAAAACGTTGGGCCGGGCGGGGGGGGGGGATTTGAGCACGTGGGGATAACAGAGGCGAGAATTAGAGCACGTGGAGAAATAAAGTGGAAGAGCCTGTTTGGCAACCATCAAGCGTTCAATGGCAGGCGGTGGGTCCCCCATCCACCTCTTTATACTTTTACAGTACTTCGGATTTTGATTCGGGTTTTTTCATGTTTTAACAAGTTTAAAAAAGTTTAGTACTTTTTTTTAACGTTTGGCCTCATCTACTGCGCCAGTGCCACGTCTTGCTTACGTTGATCAGAACAAAGATCGGTAAAAAGAAAGATAAAGAGAAGATAAGATTAGATAGAATAAGTTGAAATAAAAATTAAAAATTATATAAAATATTATTATTTTTTAATATTTAAAAAAATTAAATTATTTATTATATTTTATTTAAAATTTTATAAATATTATAATAATAAAATGAGATGAATTAAAAATATTTTTTAATACAAACTAAGCCTAAATCAAAAGAGTAATGAAGAGTAAAATTATTCTTTTTAATTATAATATTTATTCTTATAAAAAAATTTATAATATATAATATATAGGACCTATTTGAAATTGTGTTATGAATTTTAAAATGTATTTAAATAACCTTAAAATCACTTTAATAAAAAATTTAGTTGTTTTGATATTATATATTAAAGTATTTTTTAATTTCAAATAATCTAGGATTTTGATGCTTTTCCTTTAGCAACTTTTTGAATAATCTGAAATATAGTTTAGATTTTAAAAAGATTGTCATTGGGTAAAAATAGTTATACATCTTTAAGATAATTATAACTTTTAAACTTTTAAGGACGTGGTTATAATCTTAGAAAAATCAAATGATTGTCATTTATATTTCAAAAAAAAAATTTAATTTATTTTAAAACAAATGTAACATGTTTAAAAGTACTTTAAACATATGAGAAATGATTTGTACAAGTCATAAATAGACAAACTTCATATAAACCTTTCTAAAAAAGTTAACCTCACCTTAAGAAAGTATATAAAAAAAAACTATTTTTTATTAGTGGAACCCAATTCTTACAAAAAATTTGTATAAGACTTGTCTATTTTGAACTTGTACCTAGTATTACTCTAAACATATTGTTACGAAACTGTAAATAAATTTTTATTAGTAGAACTTATTACTTAGATGCATTTGGGATTGTGGTGAAAAATATAGCTTATATCTTTAAGGCTTATGGCTTATAGCTTAAGTAATAAGTTCTACTATTAAAAAGTTATTTACTATTTGATTTCCATATGTTTAAAACACTTTTAAATATGTTACATTTATTTGTAAACAAATTAAAAAGTATTTTCTGAGATAAAAATAACAATTATTTAATTTTTTTAAGATTATGATCATATTCTTGAAAGTTTAAAATTTTTATTTTAAAGTTATATAGGCATTTTCGCCTATTGACTGTCCTTTAAAAATTCGAATTACGTTCCTCATTTTTCAAAAAAAATCACGTTTGAGAAAAAGCATCAAAATCTCCAAATGTACTTTTTGGCTTATTTGAGATTAAAAAATATTTTAATATGTAACACTCAAATGATCTAATTTTTCAATTAAAAACATTTTAAGACTATTTAAATGCTTTTTACAACTCCTAAAGCAACATCAAACAGGTCTTTAAGCTATAAGTTATAAGCCATGAAATTATGAGTTATATTTCTCATTGCAATCCTATGCACATAATCTAATAAATAATATTATTTGAAAATCTTTACACTTCACACCATTATGATTCATTTATGTTACCACTGGCATTTCTTGTTAATCGATTGGTATACAAAATGCTTGATTTCTCATGGTGCACTTTTAAGTTGTTGGATCAGGCATTCCACTCTTGGAATTGCTCGGCAACTAATTACCAATAACGAACGGCGTCCTATCTCTTAGTTTCGAATAGTTGTTAGCCATCCAAATTCTTTTATATGTTACTTTATATATGCATAATAATATTACTACCGTGAGCATTGCTATGTATAACCCTACACACCACATACTAAAGTGTTTTTTATTTTATTTTATTTTTTTTCAATTTTTTTTTTATTTTACTCTTCTTGAAATATTTATATTTTTTTATTTATCATCTATATAATACACATTTAATAAGAGAAACAAATAAAAAAAATAAAAAAAATTATGGTGTGTGGTGTGTAGGCTGATGCAAAGATTAATTCTTACTACCGTTGGGGATAAAATATGACGAAACATGAAAAAAAAAAAGTCCACACCATGTGATAGGGTAACGGTAAATACACCAGGCTAAAGACACACACCAAAGCGCGATCTATGATAATAGCCTTTATCAGGAAGCAAAAGGGAGAAATGAGGGGATAAGACAAAAAGGAACAATGAAATTCGAGAATGGGATCATACAAGCAAAATGTGAGGTGACATAAAGCTATTATTTCTCACGACTATCAAAGGCCTCAATAAAAGGAGATTTGATCAGATGAGAAATTAAAGTTTCTGGACGTCTCTTGCGAGAGGAGATAGCTTTCTTCAACCTCGCAAGGCAAAACACCATTCTCTAGATCTTTTTTAGGTTAAATGGATCATTGGCCGTCATTGTATAGTGGGGTACATGAGACTGTGAAATACTCTATCATAATAGATTTGCCCTCCAAACGATATGTGAACGTAGTAGTTCTTACACCGAATCACGTAAATCTGTGTGTCTCATTCTCTACTTACATTTCATGTATTTATTTTCTATTCGCTGTTATGAATGTACATACGGGTACAGTATCTACGCTTCGAATTGCCACCATGGGCTTTTGGCGACTTCGTTGAGGCTTGAGTCACAACATGGGCCGGAGATGCTCTTTCTCTCATTCTGACCTGTTGGGTGATTTTATGCCTTAACACCATGTAAAGAAAGAAACAAAGTTTACAAAAGACTTGTGAAGGAGAAGACACAAAAGCATTGAAGTGACTTTAATTAGAGAGAGGGCAAAGTTGACACAAGAGGAGACATGTAGGCATGTTTGTGTAATGAGATGAGATGACAATTCTATAAATTGTAGCGAAATAGTTTGAATTAAGATGTTTGATTAGTTTTTAAAAATGAGAAAGAAAAATTTGAATAAAAATATTATAAAGTTAAAAAATTGTTTAAATATAATTTTTTAGAAAAAATCTATTTATCATCCTTAACATCTCTTAATATGACATTAAATGATAGACTCACAAGTAAAACATGATAAATAGTCTCCAATAATTTAATATCATATAATGGAATGATGAGAGAATTATGGTAAAAATGATGATGAGTGGCACTACTCAATTTTTTAATATAATTTTTTATTTAAAATTTAAAAAAGTTGTATTATTTTGTCTTTTGTTTAGAAGTTTGAAAATTTGTAATGATTAAATAATAATTAGATGAAAATGTTGAAAATTTAAAATTGAAAAATATTTTATATTTGAGTAATGTTTGGAAAGGAAATTATGAGAAATTTGAAATGAGATGAGATTTTCTCAACTCATCTCACTTTCCTAACAAGGCCTTAAATGTGAAAAGCCTACAACTTGCATGGTTGTATATTTGCATATATATAGAATTTACATAAATCATGGCAACTATGTTGATAGTTGTTTAAGAAGTATACATGGAATGTAATGTATATGTTCAGCAAGAGTCATGCAAAAGAAACAAAGGAGAAATAGAGGGAAGGAAACTGGAGTGATTCATGGAGATTGTTTCTTCATTCCCCCTCAAGTTTGAGGCAGGATAGGACCAACAAAGAGCTTGCTCTATTGGGTTCAAACTTGGGACTGCAGAGCAGCTTGGTGAAGTGTCGGCTACTTGATCATGCCCAAAAACATGCTTCAAATTAATTAGACCTTGTGCAACTTGTTTTCAAACAAAATGAACATCAATATCAATGTGCTTTGTGCAGTGATGAAGAACTAGATTCTTAGCCATACTTAAGGCATTGATATTGTCAGAATGTAACGTAAGAAAGGGAAGTTCATAACCAATGCTCTTAAGCAAACTCATAAACCACATGAGTTTGGCCGTTGTTGAGGCTAAGGCTCGGTATTCTGCTACGGTTGTAGAACAAGTAACTGTAGCTTGCTTCTTTGCACCCTACAACAATAAGTTAGTTCCCATAACAATAGCAAAGCTAGTGGTGAAATGTCTGTCGTCTCTTGAACCCGCCCAATCGGCATCGTAGAAGCCATGAAGTGCTGAAATGGGAGCTTTTGTGAAACGAAGGCCTAGATTTATGATGCCTTTGAGGTATCAAAAAATTCTTTTAACATCAAGAAGATGCGGAGCCCATGGAGCTTGCATAAATTGACAGACGGAGTTTATAGTATAGGCTATGTCAAGCCTCGTCAAAGTTAAGTATTGTAATGTTCCAACCATTTGTCGATAGTGAGTTGGATTGGACAAGAGTTGGCCTTCATTAGCTAAAAGTTAAGCACCTAGTGCAAGTGGAGTAGATACGAGTTTGGCCCCCTCAAAATTGAATCGTTGGAGCAAAGTTAATAAATACCTTGATTGTGAAAGAGTTAACGAAGTGGAGTCTCTTGCAACCTGCACTCCAAGAAAATAATGTAATTCTCCAAGATTTTTCATATGAAAAATAGTAGACAAATGAGAAATCAGTTTTGCAATGGAGGAATTTGAATTTTTCATGAGGATTATATCATCCATATAAATTAGCAAAATAAGAGTGTCTGATCCTTGGTGGCAAAAAATTAATGAAGTCATATGGGCATCGTTGAAAACACAATTGTTAAAGATAGAGATACCATGCTCGAGGCGTTTGTTTTAAACTATAGAGGGCCTTGTGAAGATGACAAACACAATTGAGATGAGCTGAATCCTCAAAACATAGAGGTTGGGTTGAGTAAAAATTTTCTTGCAAATCCCCATGCAAGAAAGTATTACTCACATCCAATTGTTTTAAAGGTCATCCATAAGAGAGAGACAAATTGAGAATTAACCGAATTGTTCCAAGTTTAACAACGAGACTAAATGTTTCTTTGTAATTGAGCTATTGAAGCTAAGTGAAGCCTCATGCTACAAGGCGGCCTTGTAGCGTTTGATATCGGTTTGAGTTTTGATTTTGAAAACCCATTTACTGGTGATGAGCTTCATGTTCAGTGAAGGAGGCACAAGGGTCAAAGCCCGATTTGTACGAAGTGCATTAAATTTGGATTCCATGACTTGCTACCATTTTGGGTCTTGCAAAACCTTCTTGTATGTCTTAGGCTCAATTGGAGTGGCAGCCAATTCTGAAAGAAAACACGCAGGCAATGAATGTTGTGTAGAGAAGGTGCGGGGCTTCCTTGTACCATCTTGTGATTGGGTCACCATTGTGTGAGTCCGAAGTGGTGCATTCTCATGTGTAGAGGAGTGAACATGAGCATCCAAGTCTGTGTGGAATTAGGTTGCTGGACCGTAGGTGCTTAAGGCAGAGCAATGTTCACCATAAGTGGTTTTGTGCTATGTGAAGGTGTAGCACTTGGAGAAGGGTTCGTGAATAAAGCACCCTCAGAGACAAATTGATGGTGATCATTTTGAAGGCCCTTTGAGAGAGGTTGAGTCTTGAACCACTGACTATTTTCTGAATGTTGCACTTGCTGAGAAGAAGAAAAGGGAAGCTTTCTTCATTAAAAACAACATGCTGGGATATATAAATTCTTCCACTGTAGAAAGCCATGCATCTATAGCCTTTGTAATCAGGAGAGTAACCAATGAAGACACACGGGGTGGATTTAAAATCAAGTTTGGTCCGACTAAAATGAGTATGATATGGGTAGCATGCACACCCAAAAGGTACGTGGGGTGGGGTGGGGTGGGGTGGGCATGTAAATTTTTTTTCATGGACCTATGACGTGGCAGTTTTGTATTGGATGGTGTAAAATGGAGTTTTACACTACTCTATTTGAAGTTAATCTCAATTGGTAGAGGATAACGCACGTTTAACTAAAGTCAAAGATAGTGGTCAATTGATGGTCCATGAACCGCCTTAGTCGACTTGACTCTTGAGCTAAAATTATAGAAAACGAGAGACGGTATTATTGTGTTGTTGTAAGAGCACATTTCATGAATTTGACCAAGTGTAAATGGAATATATTTATTCAAACTGTTTGTATTTTCCTAATTTTTATTTCTTGACGGATTATTTATAAAGAAATGATATTTATAGTCATGAAATACGTAAATATTGTATACTCATTTTGAAAAAAATGAGTGAATATAGAATCTATATTAAAAAAATAAATTAATCTACATACAATCCTTAAATGAGGACTATTTATGCAAGTTCATACAATTATATTTGTAAAAAAATTAAAATTACAATAATATTATTTTCAAAATGAAACTTTTTCCCCCATTAATTATGTAATTACAATAATTACAGAGTCTCCCACTTAGAACTGTAAATATAATTTCTTTGAAAAAATTAATTTTTTAATAATTGATCTCACTCTTTTTTATAAAAAAATATTTGATACTTAAATAATTCATAATTATATCTAGCATTACTCTTATTTATAAATAATAAAATATTTTATAGAAAATGATGGACGCGTAATTAATTTAAACTCCAATTATTATTGAAAAAGAGTTGGGCTTTGGGAATGAATTTGAGTCTGGGGATTGGTCACCTGAAATAAATGGCTTAATAATGTATAATTAAAAGAAGGGATCCAAAGAATCTCAATTTATAACGTTATTAACCAATAATTGATCTGTTCTAGGTATACACGTGTCAACAACATGCATTAGCTCCTTGATTAATTCCCTTTTGACAGCTCACCGAATGACTTTTTTTTTTTTTATATATATCTTTAATAATTCTAGATGCAGTCATGAATTAGGCAAATCTCAGTTTTATTTTTAAAAAAAAATTGAGATTCACTATTAAAATCTATAATTATAAATATTATTTCTCTATTTACGCAGAAATAGAATATCATATTAGAGATATTTTTTTTTAGAAGAAATAAAATACAATCTCATAAATTAATTTGATTTAATATAGTTTGTCAGATTGTAAAATTATTTTTATTGTAAAATAGATCTGATAGATCACATGAAATTACGTCAATTTATAAGATTATTTTTATATAATCTATTTATTAGTGTAGCACTCCCTTTTTTTAATATATAGATTGGAGAAAGTTTCCTCTAGTCCGATTAGTAAGAAACCCCAATTCTTTGTTGAAATATTTTGCAACAATGGCTTATTAATTTCAACAATTGACTCCGCATATGAAACGATGTCGTGTACTCTGATCCTAAGCATTAACCAATACTTTTCATTTTTCTATTTCTATTTTCTTCAGAAAAGTAGATTGGATTTTCACTTTCTTTTTTCCTTTTTATATATTGGCAGAAAGTGAAAGTTGACCAATTAGTGAAGATGAACATTCAAACTTTTGTTTTGTACTTTCATATAAAAATAATCCAATATATATAATATACTCAAGTTTTCAAGAATATAAGAAAATAAAAAGTAATTTTAAAAAATTATATTTAAGAAAAAAAAATAGGGTGGCTGCCAACACAGGGGACAGCTTATTGAGTATTTTAGAGATATATATTTTTAATATATATATATTAAGTAATTTAAAATTATTAATTATATTAAATTAAAAGTATTTTTTTCTTACTATACAATATCAAACGTCTCAAAGCCTAATCTCAGAGAGATTTTATATCTATTTGCAAGCATTTCTCAGGGATTTTTATAGAAATCTAAACAAATTATTACATAACAAATTAAGACATTTTATTTTGGAAAAAAACCATTAAAATATATTTAGATTGAAAAAAACATTAAAATATATTTTGGTTGAAAGGAAAAAAGTTGTTTAAAAAAAAATTCATAAAAAATCTTTTAAACCAAACATTTTGTCTAATATAAAAAAATCTTCACAACTTCTTACTATTCATCCACACTCTATACTCCACATTTTTTTTAATTTTTTTAATTTTTTTCTTTTATCAAATATTTTTTATATAAATAGTAAATAGAAAATTTGAAATAATTTAAAAAGAATACAATTAAAAAAATAAAAAAAATATTTAAAAATTTAAAAATTTAAAAAAATATGAAATATAAAGTGTAATAGAGATAGTATAGTAAAGCCCTTATCCAATAAAAGTGCCAAATCTACTTACTTTTGAAACGCTGTCAGCCATTGTTTTTCTCACGTGCACTGAATGCGACTCAGAGACCTGAATCTCAAATTTCACGAATTGGATTAAGTGATCGTACAAAACCATTTCATTTTATCTCTTTTATTTTATTATTATAATATTTTTAATTTTTAAAAAATAATAATATTTAAAAATAATATTTTATTCATTTCATCTAAAATTATCTCAACAAATCTAAAAAAAATAATTTTTCCGATTTATATATTAAAAAATATGATTCTGAAATTTATAAATAATTTAAAAAAAAAAAAAAAAAGGTTGCGTTCTCCTTGTTTGGTATATGGCATGTGTGGGGGACATGAGAGTCAGAGCCTTATGGTATTCTATTTCCGTGCAAAAGAAAAAGAAAGAGAAAATGACAAGTCATTTGGTGAGATGTTGTTGACACGTGTATATACATGTTACATATCGATTATTAGTTTAGAATGTCAGGCTACTTTGTTCTCTTATCTAATTATAGGCGAAATATTTTAATCATAAATAATTTTTAACTTATAAATTCACGTAAATTAATATAATATATCATATTATAAAATTATTTTTATTATAAAATAAATTTTATATATAATTTACTTTTTTGAAAAAAGTACATTGAATAGATGTTATAATATATGCTTGAAATGATTTTGATAAAAATTATTGAAGGAAAATGCTACATACTGCTTGGAGTCCTACTGGGGTGTTGTAGTACTTTTTTTTTTGTGTTTTTAAATTTTTTTTTTATATAATTCTTTAAACAATTTTAAATATTTTAAAAAAATAAAAAAAATCATAATATTATTAAAAAATACTTTCTTAATAATGAAGTAAAATAAAAAATTATAAAATAATTTATTTTATTTTATTTAATGATTAAGAAAGTATTTTTTAATGATTCTTTTTTTACTTTCTAATTAAAAAAATATTTTTTTAATAATGTTCTAAATTTATTTTTTTAAATATTTAAAAATGTTAAAAAATTTATAGAAAAATAATTTTAAAAAAATACACATGAAAAATTAATCCTACATACCCAGCGGACTCCAGCAAGAGCCTCCAGTGAGGGATGTA
The DNA here is from genome assembly GCA_003123785.1 of Pterocarya stenoptera. Lineage (NCBI taxonomy): Eukaryota > Viridiplantae > Streptophyta > Magnoliopsida > Fagales > Juglandaceae > Pterocarya > Pterocarya stenoptera. Next base: position 272,001 of record QEOT01002698.1, read on the forward strand.
GCATCACTCATTATTGAATAGATGTTATTGAAAAGGAAAATATTATCTATATTTATAATTTTATCTACACAAACATATGCATGATGCGATAGCTATTAAAAATAATAAAAAAATTTCAAATTTAAATTAAAAATAGAAAATAGTGATAAAATAGAACCGCTAGTCAATATGTATAATATTTGTGTGTGTAAAATTATACTTACACGTAGCATTACTCAATTAAAAATATTTTCAAAGAGCCTGACAGAATTATTATATTAAAATAATATTCAAATAGTTTATTAATTTTATAATATTTTTATTAACTTTTTTCTATTATATTTCATTAAAAAATATTATAATTCAAATTATTTAGTTACAACTAGGTTTAGATAGAAAGATTGTTTTAACTCATCTTAACTTATCTTATCTCATCATTATAATTTTCTCAAATTTTCACACAAAATATAATAAATAATTCAACTTTTTCAAATCTTAAAAATAATAATAGAAAAAATAATATTTTAACAATATTTTATTCAACTTTCAACTTTTATTTAAAATCATCTCATCTTATCTCACTATCCAAACCTCACTTAGTGTGTAACAACTGCATGTTGGCAAGAAATGGTCATACTATTATTGCTTTCCCAATCATTACCAAGTTATTACAATTTTTCTAAATTTCTAAACAACATCTAAAAAATAGTACAAATTTTTTAAATTTTAAAACAAAAATTATATTAAAAAACTATATTCAAATAATATTTTAACTTTATAATATTTGTATTTAACTCTTTTTTTTTTTCAAAACCTAACAAAAAATCTGAATTCAAATAATTTTACTATTATTTATAAATTATTTTATTATTATTTATAAATACACTAAAATATTTTTAGCATTCAAATAAGGATGGTGGCACTCTCACATAGGAAGCCACCGAAAGGGCCACCAAATAGGCAAAAAGTTTTTTGCCTTTTTCTTATTTTATTTTTCAAATATTTTTTGAAACTCATTAAATATTTTTTTTTTAAATAAAAATTAATAATTCATTTAAAAACATTTACTTAGCCGTTAAACCGATATCGGTGACCACCATATGTGAGAGAAGCATTTCCCTTCAAACAAATACCAAGTACAGGCTCTTATATCTCTGTCCCCTCCTGTCCTTCCTAGATCCATAATTCTTTTTAGTGGTTTAGGCTTCGTTTGAATCCCCAACTCATTTCAACTTATCTCAATTCATCTTAACTCATCATTACACATTTTTCAAATTTCAATACAAAATATAATAAACAATTCAACTTTTTCAAATCTCAAAATAATTTTAATATTAAAAAATAATATTCTAACAATATTTTATCATCTCAACTCAACTCATTTCAACATTCAAACATACTCTTACTCTTCTCCTTTTTCTTTCTGCAGTGGAAATTGGTGGTCTACTTTCCTCTTTTTTCTTTCCACATTGGAAAATAATTGATTAGGACGGTGCTACGTCCACCGCTTCTAGTTAGAGCTATCACTAGGTATGATTGGTCTTCTATTTTTTTGTTATTCCTTTTACATGTATTTTTTTATACTTTTAAATTAAAAAAATAAAAAAATCATAATATTATTAAAAAATAATTTCTTAATAACTAAATAAAAGGAAAAATAAAAAATAAAAAATAAAAATAAAAAATTATAATAGTAATACAGAGCTGTAAGAACCAGTAGTGAGAATATCATTTTTCTTAATTTTTAAGACGGCACTACAGCTACCGTTAGTTCCCGCTAGTTATATTGGTATGTTTTTTTTTTTGGCTTTTTATTACATGTATTTTTCTAATACTTTTAAATATTTTTTTAAAAATAAAATTCTTAACATCGTTAAAAAAAATAATTTTTTAATCACAAAATTAAAATAATAATAATAATAATAATAAAATGCTAGTCCCAGCAAGTGCTGGGAACTGTGGGACTAGTATTACCCTAGTGATTCGGTCACTTTCGCATGACACGCAATATCGTTATAGGGTACTGGAGAGTCACTTAAATCTCTAATAGAGGGTCAAAGATAGGAAATAAAAGGTCCATAACCTAACAGATCAAGAAACCTGCAGGAACACAGTAACACAGGATCATATGGCCCCAATAAGATTACCATGGTGACCAACATTAATAGTAGATATATATACCACTAAGAAAAAGGCAGATACTCGGGATATTATTTCCCTATATGTAAACACGTTCCTTCTAGGATCTTATCTTGAGAATATGGCGATTAGGACCTCGAGATTTGAAAAATATAAATATAAGGGACCAACACCAATAAACTAAGGTACGATTCTAGACTCTTTTTTTTTTTTTCCAAGCAATAAGTCCATATTCTTGACTTAAGCATAGATGTGCACCAGGCATACCCGACCATATTCTTCCTTATTGTAGGTCAATAATCGAGATCAATTGTTAGTGAAACACGACTTCAACAATAATGATATATCTACATATATCGTACCATTCAATTTAAGTAAATCAATGTAATTACGACACTTTTATTAAAAAAATAATTTTAATTTTACATAAATACTCTTTATTTTAAATAAAATAATAAAAATAATTGCATATTAATTTTAAGTTTATTATTTTTCATCCATGGGTCGCCAAACTACAAAACTTTAGTAGTAACTCAATCTGATGAGCAAGTGGGTCAAAGTGGTGCATGGTCCCACATATCACCCCAACTCCAATGCTCATACAACTGCGCGCACACGTTGCCCTGCTAATTCCTTGAAAGTCGGCCCGGTGATTAAGACTAAATCCTACTAATTTGTTTGACGGGTGGACCTAAACAGTATAGTCGAATGGTACACGATGGTTTTCGGCAGATATTAGTGCTATGCTTGGATATTCCTTCGTAGTTTTGTACAATAAGTGAGTGCAAGATATTTTAAAAAAGAGGTAGATACAGATAATTACATAGTTCGACATTAAAGTTTATGTTTTTATTCTTGATACATTTGGAGAGGAGAGATTTTAATTCAAAATCTCTATTTTTGGAGGCTAGGGATTTATGCCAATCAGGCCACAAGCCTTTGGCATATGTTTACGGGTCTTTTAACAAAATTCACTATGAATAATGATGGTACAAGCTCTCATGACCTCTCATGCTCTCTATTACAATGACTACAAATGGTGGAGGTCAGAGAGGTTGGAGAAGACGAAGATGTCTCTTGAAAGCTAGGAAGAAGTCGCTTTGTCTCGTTTATTTTTACAACTCATCTTATCTAATCAATTTTTCTAAATTTTCACACAAAATAAAATAAACAATTTAATTTTTTCAAATTTCAAAACAAAAATAATATTAAAAAAATATATTCTAGTAATATTTTATTTAACTAATAACTTTTATCTCAATTCAATTCATCTCATCTATCAAAACAAACAAGGGATAAACCCTAGTCATAACTTGTCCTTATGCCTCAACCCCTATTTTTGGTCTTGCCACTACGTTTGTCTCTTCCCCTTTTATTTCTTATTACTTCTTGTGGGCTTCAAATGGATTAATGGGTTGGGCTTTAAATATATTGTCTTGGTGTATTTTACACCCAACAGTATCGGTCCTCCAACCTATTGAACCAGAAAAAAAATAGAGAAATAAAATCTATTTTTTGAGAAGATAGTGGTGCATCTATTCATAGGATATTTTTGTTGATATCTTATATCTTTAGGGATGTGTACCGACATAGTTGGAGTTGGAGTTGGAGTTGGAGTTGGATTCTCCTAATTTCGACTTTGGCTCTTATCCACTTTGTCGGAATTCAAATCTAAATTCCGACTCCGACTTGTGTAGCCTTTAATCCGACTCCAACTCCAACTCCTACTTGTCGGAGAGGAGTCGGATTTGAAATTTTTTTAGTCTTCATTTTTAGTTTCATATTTAGCTCATTTTTAAAAAAGAATTTTTTGTGGGCTTTCAAATTTTAATTTTTATAAAAATTAAAAACTAAAACTAAATAATTCACTACTAATTTACTTCTATACTAATATCTAACTTATTTTTATATTAAACTTATACTTTAGTGTCTAATTACATATTATCATACTATACTATTACATATTATTTCTAGTGTCTAATTATATGTCATAATACTTTAGTAAATTAGTATTATATATTATTAACTTATTATACTAGACTTATTAGTTATTTCTATACTGGTGTCTAATTTATATATATACGAGCCTATATCCCACGCAATGCGTATATTGTTGTGTATAATGAATTTTATAGATTTATATTTATACGTGCATTATATATAATCACTATTACAACAATTTAAAACTATTAATAATTAATCAATATATAAAGGATGTACCAAGGACGTGAATGTCATCTCCGGGTTATCGGTGGACACCAGTACCGAAAGGATCGATATGTTGGACGAAGACCGGCATGTCACTGGGTTCACTATCATTGGAGGGGAACACTGGCTGAAAAATTATCGGTCGGTCACGTCGGTGCACGGGTTTCATTGCACAACATCAAATCGGAATACATCATCTTAAAAAATTACCGGCTGAAAAATACCGATTGTTGGGGACACATTGATGTTAAGGAAATTATCTTGACACTGAAATAGGATGGGTGGTCTTCTGTAACAAATCGGTGAAAACAGATTTACGTTAACAAATCCAATATTCATTAACTCATTGAATATTTGTGTATATTCAAATAGTTGGTGAGTCAAATCTTCATATCATCTTCGCATTTCATGCTATACTGATTGTTGTGTATATCCTGACAAATTACCGGATGGAAACACCGAGGAAGACATGCGTTTGTTTGTGGACAATGTCGTGAAGTTGAATCTGCAGAGCTGACATCCGTCGCCGAAGCGATGGCCTGTGACGACGACTTAAGTCTGAGGCCTTTTAACCTTTAAGAAAAATAACACGGATTTCATGAAACCCAAAAACATACCCAAAAACAAAGGGGATATTTTTCTTCGCCTATTTTCTTTTTCTTTTCTCAAGAAAATTGAGTTTTGGGAGCATGTTGTATATGTGGTCCTGCATGTATGGTTAAGAGCATTTCCTTGCCAATTGCATTTGGATGGGATTGGCGTGAAGATGTATTTGTGTGCAGTGTGGTGTGCATGGAGACTCGGTAAGGAAATGGAAATGAAAATCACCAGTTGCTTGCACTACCACAGGAAGAGAATCAAAAGAGACCTTATCTTCATGCATAAGTGTATTTGAAGGTTTTCCAATCTACAGCCTGAGAATATGTCTGTGTGATCTCAAAATTATCTTTTTCTGGGATTGTCTGGGGGGAACTGTACTCTGTTTTGTCTGGGGAAAAAAAAACTACTTGTTCACTTCTCTGTTTTGACTGGGGCATAACATTCGCCGTTTCACGTAACCCCTCTGGACTCACCGCTTGGTCACTTCTCTTTTCACTTGGTGCAAGTCTCTCTCACCCTTTCATTTTCGAATTTTATGGTATGAATGTCAAGTCAGCAATTGAAAACTTGACTTTTATATAATTAAATAGATATATATATATACAAGAGTTATACTATAATGTCCAATTACATGTTATTATATTTTAGTAAATTAGTATTATGTGTTATGAACTTATTATATTAAGTTTATTTCAATATTAACATCTAGCTTATGAATGGTAGTAATACTATGATGTTTACATTACTAAACTATTATTAGTCTATTTTATTATAGTATAAGTATATTATTTTATAATAATTAGCTCATACTAGTATATTATTGAATAACTATACAAGTTCTAATTATATAACTATATACTAATATATATGATAAATATATAAATATATATTTTTATAACATATGTACAATCTCGGAGTCAGATTCAAAGTTAGAGGGCAAAGTTGGAGTCGGAGTCTGATCGAATTAGAGTTGGAGTTGGTCCCGCGACACCTTTGACTGAAAAATTATAAAAAAAAAGGACTCTAACTCCGTTTTGTTAAAGCCAAATTTAGAGCCAGGTTGTCGTATGTTGCTCAACCCTATCTGTCTTGTCCCATATCAGAAAGTCATTTTATTTTACACATAGTTGTTAGTTATGTTTAAGATCTGCTAGAATGGACCAGCTCACTTTTTAATCTTGGAATCCCTCGATCACCAAATTATAACCTGTCCATGTTCCTTAATGAGAGAAGGAAAAAAGTTTGGAAAAATTAACAACGAGGAAGAGTAATAATTTGCATAAGTCTCACGCAATCTATTTGTAAAAAAAGTAATTCGACTATGAAAAAGTATAAAACAAAAACTTTTCTTTTCTAGTGGGACCCCATTTTTTACAAAGGGTCTGTACGAGACTTGTACCTTGCATTGTTCACGGATAAAACCATCTATAAGATTTATAAATATGAGAGATTAGGTTATATGGTTACTCAAAAGTGTAATGAAATAGGGACGATTCATTGTCCCAAAAAGTTGCAACCCTTTTTCAATTCTAAACCTTTGTTGAGAAACTTCATAAGCAAATGATCTTAGTTTTACCAAGACCAAAAATTTGTGGGATGGGTAACTATGTTGAAAGCTGGAGTAAATGATTGGATATTAAAATTACAAAATAAGAAGTAAAAGGAAAATTTTGACTAAAATCTTCATAACATAGGCCTTTAAGTAGTTTAATATGACATTTGACATGGTTGCTTAGGTCATGTTTGGATGCTTGGATTATCTCAGGATTTTGTGAATAGTTGTGAAATGGTCCGAGTGAAGATATTTTATTTGGTTTTGGGAAAGGATAGGGAAAAAATTGAATAAGAATATTATAAAGTTAAAAAATTATTTGAATATAATTTCTTAATATTATTTTTGTTTTGAAGTTTTAAAAGTTATATTACTTTTTGTGTTTTTTTCTTTTTTAAAGTTTGTAAATGTTGTATTGATTTTTATGTTTAAATAATGATTAGATGAAAATTTAAAATTGAAAAGTGTTTTGTATTTAAGTGATGTTTAGATATGAAATTATAAGAAGTTTTGAAAATTTTGAGAATTTTCATGTTTGCCAAACATTCCTAAGTTTCAAATCATTTATACATGGAAGCATTTATTTTGTATGTTTTTGTATTAAATTAGACCATGCTACGACATTACAATGAATTACAATTTTCCCCTTGTGTTTTAGTTTTTTCTTTTGTTATAGGTAGCTTGATTCTTGTTGAAAAAGTGATTGTTCGCTAGAGTGGTGTCTTTGCCGCTCTAGTGAAACTTCAGATAGTGAGTTTGCTCATAACTTGCTTAACAGTCAGCTCGAGCTAGACACAACTCGTGAGTTCACTTGACACCTGCTCGACAGTCAGATTGAGCAGGATGTCAACCTGAGAGTTCGTTTGACACTCGCTCGACAGTCAGCTCGAGTGGGATGCAAACCTGAAAGTTTGCTCGACACTCAGCTCGAGCGAGCACTAGCCCTAATGTTCGCTCGAGTGAACTCGAGTGAATGTTCGTATTAAGGGCTCCGCACTGTTTCAGTATAAATATGAATTGTTTTCATCGTACTTCATACTTTTTAACAATTTGAGCATCTCGAAAGTTACAATAATAGAGTGAGGTCCTCTGGTGAGAATGCCAAGAGTCTATTAGGTGTATTGTGGCTTTGAGATTGAGAATTTTGTGATTAATATCTTGTACTCCACCTTTATTGATAATGAATTCATTGAGACCAACCTCGCTAGTGGATATAGGCTCACATTGAGCCGAACCACTTAAATCTTGGTGTTCTGTGAATGATTATTGATTTTTTTTTTTTTTTGTTGCTTCCGCTATTTTACTTTAACTTAATCTTTGATAACCAGTTAATCCCAACATCTTTAAGTTGTCAAATAAATTATACTTTAGATCTTTCCACACCATGTATGCATCACTCGTGATGATTAGATCCACGACTTCTATCTCTCTTTTTATTTCTACGAAGAGAGAAGTCCTTCGTGGGGTTAGAACCCACGACCCTATCTTTCCTTTATTACTACAAAAAGAGAAAATACTAGTTTAACTACAAGTCAACCTTTCATTTATAAATGATTATGCAACATTTATGAATTGACTATGCGGTTATTACATTGCACAATGTCTTTCCCTCTCTATGCATCTCAATCTATTTGTAATGATAGATGTGTCTTTATAATGTCATTGTATGTGTTGGATTTGTTTACAAAACATTATATGCCATACATTTTGGATTCTAATTTTCTATTGATGTTTAAGATGCCTCTAGAAGAAAATTACTTATTTCTTGTTTGTTATTTTCTATCAAAATGAGTCAATTCTCGTCACAAATTATAAGAAAATGCAACAGAAAAATACCTCAAGCTCAACTTATAAAATTGCTCCACAAGTTTCTTCAGATTGACAAATTCCAAGCGTTTCCTCTTAGTGGTGAAGTGTACTACGTAGTATAAAACTAGAATAATACTAACAAACCCACTGCCTAAATATCTTATCAAGAGAGAACAAAAAGAAATAGAGCTTTTGTGTATTTCAGATGATCCCAAAACCAAACTAAGGAGGACTATATATAGTCCACCCACTCAATTGCCAAATTAAATGGTAGTAACGCATGGCTTTAAGCCATGCATTACAAGAAAATAACGCATGGCTTAAAGCCATGCGTTACACTGCAGTAAAGTCTGGGTTCAGCCCCACGTGGGCGCCCCTCCATCCAACATTTCCCACTTGCACACAGTGGGCATGACTCCAGGTCTGCATCTCTCTAATGTTCTCAATCTTATTTATATAAGTAAATAGACCTTGTGACCACCAAGCACATATGTAGAAAGGTGGGAGTACATACACCAAATCTCTCACAGAGAAGGCCAGCATAGTAACATTCCTAAAGTGTCTGGTCATATCTTAGACTCATTCGATCGCATCAAGATCAAGCATTTTTGAACCCTCTTGAATTAAAAAACTCAGAACAATACTTGACTACCTCTAAATCATTTCAATGTGTTCACAACCTTAGTCTCTATCAAGATGTAGCATCATAATTTGACGTCAGCAAACATTATCGAAGATACAATAGCAAAGAGTTTTCCTTTTGCACTCATATCACTCAATTTTGGTCAAACCGCTGTTCAAGCAATGCCTATTTAGACCGTATCAATCATGACCATAGATAACATGTCAAAGTAGCAGACACCACAACCTCCATCTCATAATCAAAAAGTAAAGGACATTTTTAAAAAATGAGAATCACACATAGTGAAAGATGGGAATCTACTCATATGGTTGAATAAACACATATAATATGAAACACATACTACGGTGGATTTCTCTTTCTCAAAGAGTATAAATCTATATCAACACGTTATAGATCTTAGTGTAGCCGCTCCTTAAGTGTCTAACCTGAGTTTCTCTATTTGCACACCTCCAAGGTATCAAAGAAGATCTCGCATCTGGCTAATTACAGGCTATATGGATGGTGGGGTAACCCATTCATAGTCCTCTCAATGGACCTCATCTTAGCTCCCACTAAGGCGACATATGTGTGTGTCAACCAACTCTACTTAAACGCTAGAGATACAATGTCTCATTTCTACTCGCTAGTTAAGTGCTAGAGGCAATCGCTCGTGTGAATGTGCCGATCTAAACTTGTTGACATATCTTGTGTGTGTATTAGAAAAACAATATGATAAAAAAAGAATTGAATCATATTGTATTAATATCCCAAATGAAAGGTTACATCTCAATGTTGTTTGAAACAAAATTACATTTACAATCTATGCAGTCCTAAAGTCCTAACATGAGCCTCAAAGATATCTCTTGCTATATGCTCAACAACCATATGACTCTTAGAAATGTGTTTCAGAACCACTTTCTCTTGCGCTACCATGTCTCTGATGTAGTGATATCTGATATCTATGTGTTTGGTTATTCCATGATACTTTGAATCCTTAACATATGCGAGAGCTACCATGCTATCGCAGAATATCGTCACCGGATCTGAAGTATCCGTGCCAATGTCTAAATGATTCAGGAACCTCCATAACCAAACATGTTCTTGAACTACTACTAAACAAGCTATGTATTCCACCTTCGTGGTGGATAAGACTATACAAGGTTGTTTCTTACTACTCTATGTAATGGTGCCATTGTTGAGCAGAAAGACATACTCAATGGTTGATTTGCGCTCATCTAGGTCACTACCCTAGTTGGCATCACTGTAATCTCTTAGCTGCAAATCTGAATCCTGATATCACAACACATAGTTCGCAGTTCCTTTGAGATATCGCATAATCCTCTTGACTACTTTCTAGTGAGCCAGGCCGGGGTTAGATTGGAATCTACTCACTAAGCCAACTGCATAGCATATGTCAAGCCGAGTACACATCATTGCCTATATTAGACTACCCACAACATTAGCATAAGGAACACATGCCATCTTTTATTTTTCTCTTTGAGTCTTAGGACACAACTCTTTAGACAAGTTCTCACTTCTTGTAACATGGGTGTCAATGGGTTTACATCCACTCATTAGGAAGTGCTCGAGAACTTTCTTTAGGTAAGTCTATTGGGACAAACACAAAAGTCTCTTTGAGTGATCTCTGTAGATCTTTACTCCCGTAATGTATTCTGCCTCACTCATATCCTTCATCTTGAAATTGAAGGATAACTACTCTTTTTGTGGCGACTATTAACCCTTTATCATTTCCAGCTAGTAGTATGTCGTCAACATATAATGACAACATAATGAAACTCTTCTTGGACCTTTTGACATAGACATAATGGTCCTCTGTGATCATCGTAAACCCATTCGAGAGAATGGCTCGATGGAATCTGAGGTACTATTGTTTAAATGATTGTTTTAGGCCATATATAGATCGTTTGTGCTTGCACACTTTGCGCTCTTGACCTTTGACTATAAAACCCGTTGGTTGATCCATATAAATCTCCTCATCTAGTTCTCTATTGAGAAATGATATCTTAACATCTATTTGGTAGAGTTCTAAACCCTTGTTTACTATTACAGTTAGAATCAGGCGAATCGAGACAAACCTCACCACTGGTAAAAATGTTTCCTCATACTCTATTCCCTCCTGATGAGTATATCCTTTCGCTACTAAACGAACTTTGTACTTATCTATTGATCCATCCGGCTTGCGTTTGACCTTAAGAACCCATTTGTTCCCAATAGTCTTACTCCCTGTCGGTAGATCAACCAGATCTCAGACCTGGTTAGTCTCCATAGACTCAATCTCATCATTAAGAGCTTTCATCCACTCATTTTTAGTAGAAGATGAGAGAGCCTCATGAATTGTCCTAGGCTCGTCATCATTATGCATAGCTACCATAAAAACTTCCAATTCAATCTCAAAACAACGACGAGAAATACTTTCACGTGTGCTTCTACGCGGTTGAGGTTGTTGTGATTGAGTAACAAGTGGTGTGCTCCCACTAGGATTCAAGTCCTTTTTATAATTTGTAAGAGCTTGAAAAATTTCTTCCTCATTCTTAACTAAATTCGTTGGAGCACTTTCCTCTTGTTTTACAATCTCATGAAGTTCTAAACTCTTATCAATGTCACCTCTACTTAGAAACTCATCTTCAATGAAATCCACATCTCGTGACTCAATTTTAGTCACACTTCCATCATATTGTTCACATATTAACACATACTTTTTACAGTGTTTTGAGTACCTTATAAAGATACACTTTTTCCCTTTAACGCCTAACTTCTCATACTTACGAGAAATATCGTGAACAAAACCCGTTGAACCCCATGACCGCAAGTTACTCAAATTGAATTTTTCGCCGATCCATAATTCATATGGGGTGGAAATTACTGATTTGGAAGGCACTCGATTAAGAATGTAGGTGTGACGCCCCGACTCCCACGTACAAAAAGCCTCGGGAATCGTGACGTCAGGATGATGACAACACGGGTCACACATCCCAACGATACGTGCTCAAGTGTGTGCAACGTGCCACCAGAGCACCAAAGAGTCGCAGCGGATAGTAATAATTAAGTCGCTAAGTACTAGAATTTTTTATATACAAAATAACCAAAATCCAAGTATACTTAAAGTTTTACAGTCATCCAAGAAAATATAATAAAACCGAATACATACGCATGGGAAACAAATCCCATAACCAAAATAGCAGCAACCACATGCCACTTAACCACGGAGCCGATCTCTAAGGCTCGTCGTCGTCGTCCTCATCTGCACCAAAATCTACAGTACCATAAAATGGTACCGCAGGTAAGTAATAATCCAAACGATCTCCAAGATTAAAATACATTTAATGCAACCAACATGCATGCATATGATGATATATGCACCAAACCCAAAAAACATAATTTTTCCCAAAAACAATTTACACGAAAATATTTTATTGGACACTGTAGGCGGGAATCACAGGCAAGACTCTACCACCATCCCTGCTTACCACCATCCCAACCGCGTGTACCGTAGGCGGGAATCGCAGGCGGGACAACACCACCATCCCTACGCGTACACCTTAGGCGGGAATCGCAGGCGGGACTATACCACCGTCCCTGCTTACCACCATCCCTACAGTTTCCTTTCCTTTTTTCCCACAACTGAAAACCCAGTTTTCAATAAACACAAATGTAATTATGCGTGCACATGCAATGCACTAATCCAACCATAAATTCTACCAATCAATCCAGCAGTAAATTCCAACAACCAAACCAGATCACAACACAACCAATCACAAACATAATAAACCAGTCGGTGCAAAAATATATTAAAACCTTAAAGATGTTCGGAAAAATACTTACAGCGCTTTAATATATTTTTCGGAGGATCACGAGAGAGCTAGAAGCGCCAAAACAGCAACACCACAGCGTAAAAACACTGTGGCTGAAAATACAGTGAAACCCAAATTCACACGGGGCCAAACGAAGACTTGGGAATGGTAGGGTAGGGCTTATGGAAGGTGGGGAAACTAATGGTGTCGAAGGTTGGCCGTGGGTGGCGGCCAAAACGGCGGTAGAAGGCCGGATAGTCAAAAACGGTGATGAGCTCGGCTGGGCTTCACCGGCAACGGATCGGGGCCGAAACTGGGTGAGTTAGGACGGCAAGGTGCCGGTGAAGAAGTGGTGAAGAAATGGTGGCCGAAGGTGAAGCGACGGCGGCGGAATGGGTGAAGGAGTGCCGCGGCTTCGCACGGCTCTCGGAGGCAAACGGTGGCAAGGGGTGGCCTGAAATTTGGTGGGCTAGGTCGCCGGCGGCTTGGGAGTCCGGTGGTACCTGCGGTGTCAGCCACGGACGGCCGACGGCGGCGCTGGGGCTGAGAAACCGAAACACGGGGATGAGAGGAGAGAGAGAGAGAGAGGGAGGGGGGTCGGGCTGCGCGGGCTGGGGGAGAGAGAAACCGGAGGGAAAAAGAAAAAAAAGAAAAAAAGAAAAAGAGGAGGAAGAAAAAGGAGATCCAGCCTTTTCAACTTGGGTTTCGAAAGTGATCCAACGAAAAAGGTTTTAAAGCCACTAGATAATTAAAATAATTCAAACTCAATGAAATGCTCGATTAAAATAATAAAAATATTAAAATCCCAAAAACAAGCCAATTTAAATTAAAGATCACTTTAAATGCAAAACAATAATTAATATAAAAAAACACATAAAATAAATAATTTTCACAGCTTAAAATATTATAAAATAATATAATAAAACTCCTTTAATTTTAAAACAAGAGACAAATCCTTAAATCAATTAAAATAATCATTCATTAAAAAAGCACTAAAATACGGGGTGTTACAGCAGGCAACAGTCAAAAGTGTATCCCCAAAAAGAAATTGGTAAGTTGGCTTGCGCCATCGTTAACTTAACCATCTCAAGCATTGTTCGATTTCTCATTTCAACCACGCCATTTTGCTGCGGCATACTTGGCATCGTCAGTTGTCTTTTGATTCATTTTTCATCATAGAGCTTTTTAAATTGCTCAAAGAGATATTTTCGTCCTCGGTCAGTTATTAGAATTTTTAAACTCTTCTTTAACTGATTCTCAACCATTATTAGATATCACCTAAAGCATTCTAATGCTTCAGACTTATAAGAGATTAAGTAGACATGATCGTAACTTGAAAAATCATTTATAAATGTGATAAAGTAGACACCTCGTGTCTTGCCCTTACGCTCATTGGACTACAGATGTTTAAGTGGACTAATTGTAGTGGAAAAGATGCTCTAGTGGTTTTTTCAAACTATTTTCTCTTAACTTTTTTCATTAGACAATGTCCACATGTGAGCAAGATGATCTTAGCAAGATTGTCTATCAGGCATTCTCTAGCTAACCGAATCATTCTATCTTGCCCTATATGGCCAAGCCTAACATGCCATTTATATGAATCTAAATTATCAGATACAGAAAGAAAAGCAATAAACTCATTCATATTTGAATAATTCAAATCTAATATCATAAAACTGTCTTGAAGAAAAACATTACCATAAAACACATGACCCAAATAAAAGGAAACATAATTGTTTCCAAATATAATCTGAAAACCAAGTTTTAATAGAGTAATTACAGAAAGTAAGTTTTGTTTGATCTCGGGAGCTATAACAAATTGTGGAGGAAAATAGTGCGGCCACCCCGCAAGTCCAACTTATAGGTACCAAGTCTCAGTATCTCCACGCTAGCTCCATTCTCCACCTTGATATCATGGCTTCTAGTTGGAATCCGACAATACTCCACAAGCCCGACTCTGTCTCACGCTATGTATTTGGTCACTCCTGAATCAACAGTTTACACAGGATATGAGTGAGCAACCATCACATGGCTAGTTACAAAAAAAATGTGAGAAAGGTCAGAGTGTACCTTTTTCGGCTCAGTGCAGTCATGAGCAAAGTGGCCATTCTTTCTGCAGTTGAAACACTCTACTTTTGACTTGTTCTTCTTGTGCTTGCCCCTCTTACTGCACTAGGAAGTTCCTGCCACTTTCTTAATTTGTCCAGCAGCTACTCCATTCTTGGATTTCTTGCACTTAGGCCTTGATACCTTGTGCGAACCAGAATTAGCTACATAGGCTGTATGATTGGGCTTAGCAGCCTCTAGGCACTCAGCCTCCAATTCCAAGTAATACAAGACATCATCAAAGTCTTTGATATTCTCATTATGCGTCAGATTCTGGCTCATATTCTCCCAAGAATTCAGTAGTGATCTTATCACTGCCTGGACTTGTTGTTCATCAATCAGGTTGTTTCCTGCCGACTTAAGTTTGTGGATCATGGTCGACATAGTCCTAAGATGCTACTTCATCGTATGGTCAAAGCGCATCTTATAGGAGTCAAACCTTATGGTTAATCCACACAACCTGGTGACTGAAGTTCCACCAAACTTCAACTTCAAAGCATCCCACATGCTTTGGACAGTGCCATAGATCTCGAACTCACACATTAGATCATTGTGCATGCTGCTTAACATTATTATATGCGCGCACCAACTTTTTTTAGCCCATTTAGTATAGGCTAGTTGATTTATTTTGTGTTATTTCGAGATCCCTTCCCCCGGCACAGTAAAGAAGTGAGATAAAGCCTCCAAGACCTCTTGCTCTTTTAAGACATATTGGATCTTGCGATGCCAAATGTCATAGTTCTTTCCATCCAATTTCTCCCCTTTATTTAAATTGGCAACTGTACTCTTAGATGCCATTTCACTACAATACGCAAAGAAGGGATATTACACATATACCTAAGAAATCTGTAGCGTCCATCCAAGTTAGAAAAAAATAATTTAGACATGTCGCAAGATTGAAAAATCGCTAGACTTTAGAATCATCTCTTGCGCCACAATATCCAATTATTAAATTTTTAACCTAATTCCTGCACAAATTTAAAAAATAAATATAGAAGAATTAATCATAATAAATCTCAACCATACTCCCACTATCTTAAATAGTCATTTAGCCTTATTCACATGTAAAGACATAATCTACTAAAATTGCAGTAACCTTTTGGGCCAGTCTACAAGGACAGGTACTCAGACTACAACAATAGTTAGGCCAGTCTACAAGGATAGCTACTCAGACTACAACGACCTGTTAGGCCAATCTACAAAGATGGTTCTTTTAAGATCATTACAGTCCATTTTTCTTGTTCCATCAGTGCATTTACAGTTCTTACTGGAGCCACTGTAGTCTTTTGGCTATATAGTGCATTTACAGTTCTTACTGAGGCAATCGTAGTCTTTTGACTATATAATACATTTACAGTTCTTACTGGGGCCATCGTAATCTTTTGGCTATACAATGCATTTACAATTCTTACTGGGGTCATTGCAATTCTTTCAACCTATCATTCATACTGACAATTCTAATTTAGACTAATTAGTGGGAATTTTCTATTTTTTCACTAAAAATAATGAAAACTAATGTCTAACCATTCAAGCCTAACATTCATAGATGATAAAATAATCACATATTCACATGTTCAATTCACACATACATGTAATCACATTTAATCTAAAATATTAAATAAAAGATTACATGTAATATAACAATATATCTAAGCATATATTAAATCATGCAAAAAATAATTTTTTTTATTTTATAAAAAAAAAAATAAATGTATAATAAATACATTTAAAACCCTCACCTAACTAAAGGAAAGTTACAACCTAGTGATGCGTGTTGCTCTTGTTTAACAGGTGGTCTTGTGTTTAAATGCCAGGAGTGCCACATTCATCCCCTTCTTTTTATTTTGTGTTAAAAAAAAATTGGGTTCAAATAGTGTTGGGCCGAAAATGGCCCAAACATTTTTTTTAATTTTTTTATATAAACAAACACAGAAGATTCGGCCCAGCCCAAATTCCTTTTGTCATCTTCAAGCTTCAGATGGCTACTGTTCACATGAACAGTAGCTTAACACACCAGAAAATGCAGTCTTCGCCCGAGACCACCACAAGCTACCATACTCGCATCCTCCACTGGAAAAAATATTCCAGGTAGCCGGGTGGTGCTGCAGCACCTCACTGGTGCGCGCTGCACCAACCTGGTGCACCCCAGGTGATGTGCACAACACCTTTATGGTGCACCCCAGGTGATGCGTAGCACCATTGAGTTGGTGCAGCCATGGTGGGCGGTGCTTAAAAAAAATAGTTTAAGAAAAAATGGGGCAACAACTCTAGTGCATTGAATGATTTAAAAAAAAAAATAGAGGAAAAAAAAATGATACCCAGATTTCATGCATATGCAAAGAAAAAATATAAACTGGAAGCAATTATATATGCTTTGATATCAATGTAAAAAAGTACAGTGGAAAAATACCTCAAGCTCAACTTATAAAATTATTCCACAAGTTTCTCTAGATTGACAAATCCCAAGCGTTTCCTCTTAGTGGCGGAATGTATTACGTAATATAAAACTAGAGTAACACTTAACAAATCCACAGCTTAAATACCTTATCAAGAGAGAATAAAAAGAGAGAGAATTTTTGTGCATTTCAGATGATCCCAAAACCAAACTAAGGGGGATTATATATAGTCCACCCACACACAGCTGGCCTTAAAGGCCAGCCTTCAATTGCCAAATTAAATGGCAGTAACGCGTTACAAGCAAATAACACATGGTTTAAAATCATGCGTTACACTACAGTAAAGGAGGGGGTCAGCCACACGTTGGTGTCCCTCCCCTCCATCTAACATAAATGCTCATTTCCTGGCCTCTAGCTATTTGTTGGTATCATATTGTAATGGGTCTTATTATGATCGATAATGATTGACAACAGTGTAGAGGATTATCAATAAGCCCAACATATAACATATGTAATAAATGGGATGAAGTTCTTTTATAAAACTAAAAAATTTATAGGCGTAAACCTTAATAAGATCTTCATCATTTTAACAAAAAGTTTAACCACAAGAAAATTTTAAAGGTCAAAAGATATATTTTTATTAAATCACCGACCAACCTATTATTTTTCTCTATTATCTCTTATTCATTTCAACCTCTTAATTTCTTGCTATTATCCACAATAATAATTTTAAATGAAAATTGGAGTTTTTTTAAATTTATTTTTATTTTTATATTGAAAATAGGAAATCATAATTAATTTGTAACTCATGATCGATTACAACCATGATAGTGTATTTTAAATAACGTTGATAAATATGTTGATATTTTTTATATTTTCAGTTATTTTTACGTGCATGAGGAGTTTTTTTATTATTATCAATGAAAAATATACATTAAAATATACAAAAAATATTAGTAACACAACATAAGTTCACCTCATTAAAATAAATTTCTAGGATCCGCCGCCGCTGCCCGTATGTTCTTCTAAGGCATGATTTTGTTTGCCAAGAATGCGATATGTCTATCATTTGATAGTTGATACCCACCAATAATCCGAACTTTTTCTCCTTATCAACAACCACTACTGGATAGGGTTCAATATTATGGTCAACTAGCAACAGAGGTTGCTTGGTTTGCTTTATGGTTGCTTTAAAAAGAAGTAAAAAGATGTTTTCAGCAAGAAGAATAGACCCTTGACCTATTGATAGGCTACCACCAACATGGAATATAATAGAGCCCCCTGAATTATTGATGGATCATATGACATGCCATCATGCAAGCCACTTTCGAATAAACTCCAAATATGTATAAAAAAGTCTTTCGTGGATTTTTTTTTTATTTATAAAAAAGTGAATCCAAAAATGTGAAAAACTCTTTACTTTTTTACAAAAAGCTTCTGCAAGGCCGTTGCATTCCTTTGGACTTTCACCCTAGGATTTGGGTTTTGTCCTTAGCATTATTCTTAAAAGAAAATAGATACTTTCACCCTTCAAGAGTAAGGGTAAGACATATAAGCCTTATTTGGTTAGGCCTCTTTTTTTTTTTACTTAATTTTTAGAAACTTTAAAAGAAAATTTTTAAAATCAAACCAAACATCTTCAATTTAAAATATTTTATTATTATTTTTTACATATTTTTTACTACTTTTTATTATTATTTAATATTTTATCATTAATTTTTTATTACTATTCATAGATAATCTAAGATCATCTCACTACCCTAACATAACCTAAGACACCTCCTACAAGCCCAAACAAACCTTGAGCAATGAGATATTCTCAAAACTTCATTTTCAAATATCATTTAAATACAAAATAATTTTCAATTTCAAATTTTTAATGTTTTCATTTAATCATTATCTAATCATTACCCAAACACAAAACTCAATACATATTTTCCAAACTTTCAAAAAAAAAAAAGAATACAAAATTTTCAAATTTCAAAACAAATATAATATTAACAAATTAAATTCAAATAATTTTTTAACTTTATAATATATTTTTTCAATTTTTTCTTTCTCATTTTCTAAAACTCAATAAATTAAATATCTTAACTTAAGCTATTTCACTACTATTCACATAATTTTGAAATATTTGAAGTGTCCAAATGAATCCCAAGTCTATACTAAGAATGCTCACAAATAAGATTGTTAAGATTCATATTTTTGATTCCTGATCAAAGTTTATGACACAATTCGTGATTTAATATAGTATCAGAGTAACCCGACATTATTATAGGTGATGTATAAAATATAAATTAAATGATTAAACTCGCCTGGTGACGCCCCGACTCTCACGTACGGAAATGCAGGAATCATGATATCGGAATAATGACAATACGGGTAATACATCCCAACAATAAGTGCTCAAGTGTGTGCAACATACAAAAAGTGCACAACAACAGTTGCAACGGTTAATTAAAAGTTAGCTAGCTAAGTACCAGATATTTAAATACAGATTTCTAAAATAAAATGTCTTTAAAAAGTTATATACCTTTCCAATATAAATATAATACAAACCAAATACATAAATGAGTGAGAAACAAATCCCATAATCCCAAGTGACCACATGTCACTCCTCCGGTGGAGTCGATCCCTCAGGTTCCACATCCTCATCTGCATCAAAATCTACAGTACTATAAAACGGTACTGCAGGGTAAAGAATACCACATGAGATATGTATCTCAAGTAACAACCCAAACAACCCATGAGATAAAAGAGCATTAACGCAACCATCACGTGCATATGATAGAATATGCTTTAGACCAAAAACATCATTTTTCCTGAAAATAAATATTTTTCAATGCACGCCAAAATCTCATTTTGGCGCAAAACATTCCATTAAAACATTTCTCGTCAATTCCCCTGAAAATGGCCTAAAACAATAATCCACAATTTTTCCAGAAATGGTCCACATATCCTTTTATCCAAAACACGTCATTTTTTCAAAAAATAGTCCAATAATCCATTTTAACTGTATGCACCATGATCTCCCCTAGAGACTATATGCACACCCTAGCTCCCTTCGTCACACCACGGGTAACGACCGTGCGACTGATTTTGTAATGAACGATGCCCAGTTCTGCGCCCAGCGCGTTCGTAGTCAAGCATCCTTTAACCCCCGCCAGCAAGAGGGGCCACGGATTCGGGACGACAGCGTTACCATCCCGTCTGATTCCGTTGTCGCCCAGCGATAATCCAGGAGACGTCACTCATTATATTACGTTTCTGAGTGACCAGAAGAGCTCCACAGATATAATACCCCATCTCGGCTTGGGATCGTGATACACACGCACCCAAAAATTATTTCTCATATGAAAATCCAGTTTTCAAATTTACACATGAACATGTATGCAAGAAAATCCAATTTTCATTTACATACATGAAAATGCGTGCAAATGCATTGTATATGACACAACACAAATATTCAACAACTAACAAAATCAAGCATAATCCAATAACACAACAACTCCATCCTCCAATCTAACCAATCCCCTTACTCCTCAAACTCAGTCCGGCACAACCAACCAATTCACAGTAAATATGAGTTAGCGCAAAAATATATTTAAATTCAAAAATTCTTTAGGAAAATATTTACAGGGCTATAATATAATTTTCAGAGTATCTAGGAGGTTATAGAAGTGGCGGCACAACAACGTAATAGTGTATTTTGGACTATAGCCGTGGGTTTCAAAAACCCAACTTTTGAATGGAGATAAACGAAGAGTTGGGATGGTGAGGGAAGGGCTTATGAGTGTTGGTGAAGCTACTGGTGGTGATGGTTGGCCGTGGGTGGCGGCGTGGGCGGCAATTGAAGGCTAAAATACCCAAATCGAAAATGGAGATGGAGGGGCTTCAAGGGTGGCATATTGGAGTTGAGGATGGGTGGGTTAGGTAGCTGAGAGGTCGACGGTGGTGTGGTGAAAAGCTGGTGGCCAATGGTTGTGCGACGGCGGTGCACAAGCTTAAGGGGCTGACGGTAGCGATGGAGGAGCTGAAAATGGATGGGTGAGGTTGCCGGTCGGAGGGGAAGAAAATGGGAGGGGCGATGTCGCTCACAGACGGCGCACGGACGGTTGAAAAAAAGGATGGGGGAGAGGGGAGGGGGGCTCGCGTGGGCTGGGAGGCAGGGGAGGAAAAGGAAGAAAAAGAGAAAAGAGAAAAAGAAAAAGAGAAAAAGAAAAAGGGAAAGAAATGAGATCTAGCCTTTTTATCTTGGGTCTCAAACTAATCCAACGAAAATAATTTCAAAATGACAATTTAAATAAAACTAATTTAAACACAGTGACTAAGTAAAATAAAATAATAAAATCCAACATAAACTAATTTAAAATAATAATTTTAAATAATGAACAATAATTAATAACAATAAAACACATTGAATTAAATTTCACAGTTAAAAGTCATAAAATAATATCACGTAAATCGTTTAAAATGTAAAACAAGAAAACCCATAATCTTAAGAAATGCGATAATTACTTAGTGATTAAAATACACGTAAATACGAGATATTACACGCATATTCTTCTCATCATAAAACTTTGTTTGTAACTATTTTAGACAAAGCATATTGGAATGATATTGCTTTGTTATTCATTCTACAAAGCTTCAAATTAAGAGCACCTACCAGTTTTAGATGAATGTTAGGTGCAGCCATGCAAGAAAATGAAATTGACAAAAATAGATGTAATTCTTCAAGCTATTGGCCCTCACCATTTAAGACATTAAAATTCCCCTCTTTTGAACGTCTAATAATTCTAGACGACGATTTAGTCAAATGGGCCGCCGCTTCAATCCGAATTAACCACCTTCGGCAACAAACCTTCAGCCACTTTGTTTTCAACTTTCTATTTCCTCAACGGAAAATAAAAGCATTGGTGTTGAGAATGATATTAAGTTTTCATGATTGGAATAATACAATCTTAGAAGAAATTGGTACAATTCTAATCATAAAAGAAAGTCATAACATTATGAAAATTAAAACACATGAAGTTTTTGAGAAATAAATATTATTCTTCCTCTTGAATTTTGTTATTATCAATTACACCAATAGGTGTGTCTTATTTCATGTAACTTTTCATTTACGTGATTAATTTATGACACCACTAAAACTATACCATATCAACTAGTGTGACTAAAAATGACTAAATCAATTGAGGATGGAGAATAATATTGGTTTAAATTATGTTTGGCCGATTCGCGGGATGGGGGAGGGAACTTTCAAAGCAATACGAAGGGCTCGTTTGAATATTAAGAATATCTCAAAATATTTCTGAATATATAGTAAGATTATTTGTGAATAGTAGTAAAATAGTTTGAGTTAAATATTTTATTGAAGTTTTAGAAAATGAGAGAAAAAGTTGAATAAAAACATTATAAATTTTTAAAAAATTTGAATATAATTTTTGTTTGGAAGTTTGAGAAAGTTGTAAAAGGTTTCGTGTTTTATTTAGGAGTTTAGAAAAGTTATAATAATTAAGTAATGATTAGATGAAAAAGTTAAAAATTAAAAATTAAAAATTATTTTATATTTGAATAATATTTAAAAAGAAAATATTTGAAAATTTCTGTTCTATATTCCTAAATCAACTCTAAAACTACGGATTCAATGACCAATTAATTAAAGTGTAAAGGGTCTATTGGAAGAAGAAAAATTATATTCATTATTTTTATACATTATATTTTTTTTTTCTTATTAAATATGTTGTTTATTAATGGTGAATAGAAGAATTGTTTAAAAAGAAATAAAAAAATTCAAAAATAATAAGATATATAATATATTAAAATAATGAGTAAAAAAACTCTCGAAAGAACGCATATCAGAATTAGGATGAAGACAGGAAGAAACATAAGGCATCCTTATCGTCTTTTATCGTTATCCGATATCACATAAAATAAACGATGATTCAATAAATAATAACAAATAAATATTTCAAAATGTTTATAAACAAATATTATTTTTCTCAAATTATAGACATGCAACAAAACTCTTCCCCGACCGGCGGCCAGAACCGGAGGATCCTTATCCACTGTCCAACTAAGTCTCAAAACAGGTCCATTACTCGAAGGTTGACTGACCGTTATGAGCTGAAAAATCAAGTAACCCAAAACTCAGAACAAACATAAAAAACCCCCCAATGCAAACTTCCGACTTTGAGCAAAAACATTGTACTGTCCCTCTTCTCTATCTATCTTTTGCCGTGACAGAGATTCTGGTTTTTGAACTATCTGTGTGTGGCTGAAGCCCAAACCTACGTAAATGGCTGCCGAGATATTGGGAGGAGGAGGAGCTGAGACTGAGAGGAAGGTGATGGTGGCAATTGATGAGAGCGAGTACAGTCACTATGCTCTGATTTGGGTACTCGACAATCTCAAAGAATCCATAACCAAGTCGCCGCTTGTGATCTTCATGGCTCAACCTCCCACCAAAACTAATTACACCTACGCTGCATCTCTTGGCTCTGCTCGCATGTACTGCCCTGTTTCAGCCAGTTAAGTTCTTCAGCTTCTTTTGTCTCTCACTTCTTTCAATTCTTTTCAGCACGAATGGCAAATGGGTTTAAGGTTTATTTACGATTAAGCATCTTTTTGTATCACAGATCCACAATTCGTTGCGTCTGTTCAAGAAAATCATAAGAAGCTAGCCCTGGCTTTTCTGGAGAAAGCTAAGGATATATGTGCTAGTCGTGGGGTATGTCCATGAAATTCTCTTAATATTCGATCCATTTTGGTTTACTTTGCAATTTAGCAATTGAAATTACATGGAAATATCAATGTAATCATCCAAGACTTGCAGAAGCGGGTCATTGGCCCCATTGTTTTCA
The DNA here is from genome assembly GCA_003123785.1 of Pterocarya stenoptera. Classification (NCBI taxonomy): domain Eukaryota; kingdom Viridiplantae; phylum Streptophyta; class Magnoliopsida; order Fagales; family Juglandaceae; genus Pterocarya; species Pterocarya stenoptera. Next base: position 296,087 of record QEOT01002698.1, read on the forward strand.
ATTCTTCTCAACTCATCTCATCCAATCATTATAATTTTATCAAGTTTTCACACAAAATAAAATAAACAATTCAATTTTTTTAAATTTCAAAACAAAAATAATATTAAAAAAATATATTCTAACAAATATTTTATTCAACTTTTAACTTTAATCTCAACTCATCTCATCTGCGAAAACAAACGAGGCATTAGTTAGTTCTTTTTAGCCTTCTTTTCTTCCTTTGAAAGCTCTGGCCAAAGGGTTGGGGGAAAAAATATAGTGGTTTCTTCTGGATCTTGTATACTGTGTTTACAGTTGAGTTTCTATTGGCTTTTGAATTTTCTATGGATCTCTTAAATATTGCTTCAAAAAGTTTATGAACCTATGCTTTGTACAAAAGTTCTTGCATATTTTGTAAGCATGCTAAAGTTAATCTTCTGATCAGGTAGTACTGAAAAACTTGTAGGACAGATTTACTTTTTTGAGGTATTTCTAATATTATGCAACTTAAGGCGACTTTGAATGATCATCAATGACTTAAGAGTTGAAAGACGTGTTGTCAATAATCAATAGTAAGATTCCTAAATAGTCCAGTTTGAAATATTCTCTTAACAATGAGAGTGTAGAGCTGATAATATGTGAAATTCAGACATCTTCTGTCTCTTGCATCTTGAAACTTGGCCTTTGAAGTTTAGTTTCAAATCAGTCTTTACTTCTTTTTATTGCTTTATCATGGATCCTAAATGCCTACCATTACACATTTATCAACGAGAGATTAATACTTTAGTCTGCATCAAGTAGATGTAAGTTTCTTTTTGCTGCACCAATTAGAATACCTCAATCATTTATATATCATTTGCAAGTTAAAAAAAAAGAAAAAAAAAAAGGATGAGGGCAACAACATCTCAAATAATTGTTGTGGAGAGAAGATTTACAGAGCAGTTTCCATCCTGTATGTTCTGGCTTATATTTTTCTTAGCATTGGACTTCCCATTTGCCCCTCCTTGGTCAAGACTCAAGAGAAGCCTTATACAACATTGATGTGCCAACTAATCAATTCATTCAATTAAATATGTTTAATATTAAATGAATAGGGCATCTTTTTATTTTTTGATTGGCACCGGGAGTCCAAGAACAAAGCCCCGACTAATCTCGGGGGTGCATAGACCCTCAGCAAGGAGTTTCTTGCAAGTGCAGCTTGGGTAATTCAAGGAGAAATTTCCTTAGTCCAATGGCCCGTAGAAAGTGTTTGCAAACAAAGAGAATTCAAACCTTAAACCTAGAGGGAGCATACCACCAACACCAAGGTCCTTACCACTTGGGCCAACCCCTAGGGGTGAATAAGTGCATCTGAATGTAAACTTTGTTATCTTTTATTGATACTCATGCTTGGGAGTTCACATGTTCAGATATAGATGAATGCTGTTCCATATGTTTCCTCCTTTGGACCACAGCCATGTGAAAGACTGAAGTTTTGTCGTTTTCACAGGTAAATGCAAAGACACTTACTGAGGTGGGGGATCCTAGTACAGCCATATGTGATGCAGTTCAAAAGTTAAACATCAATTTACTTGTTTTAGGTGAGCGTGGCCTTGGAAAACTCAAAAGGTTAGTTTCTTTTCGTCTTAATTTTGATGCAATGCTTATGTGCTTAATGATGCAACAAAATATCCCTACAACCAAATGAAACTCCAAGTTTGCAACCCATAAGAATGTTCTAAGTGGAACTACATCCCAAAATGGAAGGATGGTTGCATTCCAATGTTAAGATCATGCACAACACATTTAACATAGGCATAGTCAAACTCACACTAACACTCAATATAGGACTCAATTCATTTGTTAAGATTGATTTTAATGTTGTAAAGCTTAAACAAGGAACTGCTGCGCTTGAAGTTTATAAAGCTAGATTGAAGATTTTCCCTCCTTCACTTGATTAATAGTGAAGAGGATGTAACTCTTTTCCTTGTAATGAAGTCCATTATTTTTTTTCCCTACTTTTTGTAATGAAGCCAAACTTGAAAGCACCTGGTAGACACAACTCTTTTCCTTTCCATTATTCCATTGATCCTAACTCAGGTCTGTTTAATATGATTTAGACCTACAGTGAAAGGCAGAAGAAATACTTTATTTTACACGCACAAGCAAGTAGACTCTTCACACTTTATTCATTTGTATATATAAGGATATTGACTGTTGGGGTTACTGATTCCCATGTTCTGCAAGTTCATTCTTTGCTCTTCTTATTTCGATTCTTATAAATATGGATGTGGGTTAGAGCTCTACCACATTGCTTAGTGCATGAAATCAATTTGGCAATTAGAAAATATTCTTGTAATGAGACATGAAAATTAAGACAGAAGGTCATCTCAATTATTGGGCGCTGATACCATTGTCTTGATACAGGACTCTTCTAGGGAGCGTGAGCAACTACTGTGTTCAGAATGCAAATTGCCCTGTCCTTGTTGTGAGGAAACCTTAGTACTTACCATACTCGATACACTTTCAAACTGTGAGTTATTTCATGACAGAGTTTGTTTTAAAGTTGTTTGTTACGATTTGAGGATATTCACTCTAATGTTCTGTAGTGAATGATGACTATGAAAGGTGACCTATGTGAAATAATTTTGATCTTCCTCTGGAGCAATAGATAGTGTTAATTAGAGCCATCTGCTTAGAGATTCCTGTGGAAAAATCTGTAGCTAGAAGATATAAGAAAGCAGCCTTTAAAAGTTACTTTTAATCAAGTGTGAAAATAAATGTGTGGAGCAGCAGCTTTACAAAGGAAAAAGAGTGCTAGATGACTGGAATAATGATAGTTTATACATTCAGAAGCAATGGCTAGAACCTAGTTTAAGCGATAGTGGGAGACCACTACTGTGGTATAAAACATCAGCCATGCTGTATATAATCCAATGAAGTATAGAAGAAACTAGTACTATCACTTGAAATAATGGTTGAGAATGGCTGCCAACCGAACCCCAGCTTGTGCCAGCCGCATGTTGACTATTGGTAAACGGGAGAGGAAATATTCATCTGCAATTAGCTTTCATGTTATTCTTGTATGCAGAAGGGCAAACCAACATGCACAACTATTGAGCTCATAAGCCATTCATTTCTTACCTTCTAAAACTGAACCTTCAGTCACACCTTTGTATGCCCAGTCACAGGCTGCTTTGATGCCTTCAGATGCATATCTGCAGAAAAATAACTAGAATAAGCTTTGTATATAACAGTCACGTTGATTATGGTACGGATGGACGGTGATCAAGAAATGATTAATAGACAATCTAAGCGTAAGTTTCTAAGGAGAGATTTTAAACTAAAATGATCAATTACTAAAGTTGCAAGAACTTCTGAAGTGAGTGATAGAAACAACAGCAATACCAGTTTCATGAACATGTTGAGAAATGAGGGTAATTTAAGTGAGAAATGTCGTCTAAAAATACTTTTCTAAGAGAAGATGACCTTCATGAAGAAGAGGTGGAATTAGGTTCATAAGAACTCTAAAAATTACAACCTTAGATATTCAACTAGTGAATGTGGTTGTGAAACATACACGTTTGCACATGTTGTATCAGTATAACTGCAGCGCTCCCATGTCTTAACTTGATCTGCCCATTCAGTCTGCAGTCGAAATATATATATATATATATATAGAGAGAGAGAAAATAAAATTAAAAACAAATAAAGGTTAATGATACGATGAAACAACATAAAGCTACCGTAATATTTGTCTGAATTGCAGCGATCATGTCATTGATATTTGAATCGTAGAACCTTTCTTGTGCTGTCTCTATTATGTTGTCGTCCCATATCTGTATGCATTAAAATGAGGGCACAGCTCATCATGTCTATAAGCAGCTCTTTTTCAAAAAGCAGATGAAGTTGGAAACACCAGACTCACATGGTGAAGATTTTGCTTTCTTGTATACCAATGGACCTCAATCGTATTCCCTCCCTTGTCTGAAGCAAAACCAGCGTGTAGAGGCTGCCATAAACAAGTACTGTAGTGGTTAAGAAATGCATAAAAGATCAAGTTGGTGAGTAATTATTAGGTAGTCTCAAAGTACGTAAACACGATACTCTCATCTTATCAGATCACGACATAGCATTAAAAGGTGCGTATAACAGTCGTAGAATGCACAAGTGCCTTGCAATCATTTTGAAAAAAAGTAAATAAATACTTGATCCACATGAAAAAAAATTTTAATTTTTTAATAGTGAACCCTACTCTTTTTCAAAGTGACTACACGATACTTACACACTCCACGACTATATGTAGCATTACTCAAAGAGCATAGTGTAATTCATATTCCATGACTACCAATTTTTCCAAGTTGTTGATGAAAACATAGCACATCCAGAAGCATATTTATGTGGATTTTGAGATCTGGTTTCATACCTGATGAATGTCTCCCATAAAATGGGAGTAAAATAGAAGTGCCTCTGTAAGGTTGTCTGAAACAATTTGGCCAGCATAGTTGCATTAATGAACATAACAACCAGAAAAGCAGCACTTTTAATTAGAGTAAATATGTTAGTTTTTGGTCTGTGAAATGAACACGAACTCTGCCGATTTCTGTCAATGGTTAACAACTGCTGCGTGTAATTTTTGACTGCCCCTGCAACGCACCTACCCTCCTCTTCACTTTCATCCTTGCAATCCCCTGAACATTAGTTTGACCGTTTAGTACCACGCGACATTAGCCTACTTGGCGTGGCTTATCACATGTCAAAGCTTAACATGTCTTTAAACCATATAAATCACATTTCTATAGAAATTGATTACTAGATAATGTTAGATACAGTCATAGATTGTGCAAGTATCGCGCACTCTTTTGAAAAAGAGTAGGATCTATCATTAAAAAAATTATTTTTTTAAGTGAATCTCATATTTATTTACTTTTTCAAAAGGAGTATGCAGCGCTTGCACACTCTATGACTGTAAATATCATTTCTCAATTTTAAATTATACTGCGTGAATGGTATGTGGTGTAAAGGCTTTCAAATAGAAGTTTATGCCATTCTAAATTAGTTTTCCTTCAAACTCTTTAACAGTTTCTTCCCTCACCACAACCTAGACAAAGAAAGAAAGAAGAAAGGAGAATTGGGGCAGCAATTGAGAACAGAAACTTACTCTTGAAATTGTAGTTGCAAACATCAGGGGTGTTCACATAGTGGAGGGATCTTGACCAGGGATACCTAAACTTGACCCCATCTGCCCATGAACACACACTTCCCAGGTCATTATCTGCAGATTTTGGAAGCAACTCTTCCACTATCTCTGCTGCTGCCTTGTTCAAGCGTGACTGTCCATTTCCACACATAAATACAGAAACAACATAAATATTGCAGAGAGAAAGGACGAGAGAGAGAGACAGAGAGACAGAGAGACAGAGAGACAGAGACAGAGAGACAGAGAAGATGGTTAAGTACCTGAGCAATTGTGCAAACTATGTAATGCCCATCAATACCCCAACCATCAATGAATGGGAATAGAAGCAACAGCGTCACAAGAGCTAAGATCTGGATTCTGCAGCACTTCATCTTCCTGCTCTTAAAAACCATCAAAATTGCTACAACTGCATGAGGATGGCCTTTCTCTTGCACTTTCATATATAAAGGTAAAGAACCCACAAAGGAAACTACAACGTAGGATGGGCTGGTGTGAACGGGTATGAATAATTCACCAGTTTTACGGCCACCCGTAACGTCTTTGTCATAAGGAAATCATTTTGAGTGTTCCTTTTGCAAAGAGTGGATTGATTAATATTCATTAAAGCGTCCCTCCAAATTCTATGATTTAATGGCAATTTTGAGAAACACAATCTACAATAGTTAATTTTCCTCTGCCATAATGTCAAATCCAGTGTATAGGAATCTATGTTAAATTTTGAGTTTGAGGGGATGTTTGGTAATGTTTTTTTTTTATCTCTTTTCTATCTTATCTCATTTCATTCCCAAATTTCGCTCAAACACAAAACACTTTCAAACTAATTATTACGATTTTTTTAAACTAATCATTATAATTTTTCTAAACTTTCAAACATTATAAAAAAATTCAACTTTTTCAAATCCCAAAACAAATCTAATATTAAAAAATTATATTCTAATAATATTTTAATTTTATAATATTTTAATTTATTTATTTTTTCTCATTTTCTAAAACCCCATAAAATATCGTGACTCAAATCATTTTATTACTATTTACAAGTCATTTTATTATTATTCACAGATTTCTCATCTTATCTCATTCCCATGGAAAATACTCTAGCCAGAAAAAGATTACACAAAAATAATTCTACAAACTGACGTAGTTTGATGTGATTCGTCATATTATAAAGTTATTTTTATTATAAAGTAGATCTAACGGATTAGATAAAAGCCACATCAATTTGTAGTATTATTTTTGTGTAATTCATTTATAGATGTAGCAGCACTCTTTCATAAATTTATTTCAAATGGACTGTAGTTATATAATATCAAAATTATTTTTATTAAAGTGACATAATTACCTTAATTGGTTAAAAAATAAGTTGTAAAATTATTTTTTATTACTTAAAAATTATTTTTTAATTTTTTGAGTAAACTATGTGGCACCATCAATAGGGCAAAGCGATTGGTATAAATGAGGTGGCACAATAGCAATTCTCTAAAAAAAAAAATCTACAAATCCGACATGGACAAACCCTTAAATCAAACCATAATAATAACATATAGCACTTGTTAAATATCCATTTTTTCACCTATAAAATGGGGAATTACTTGAAACCAAAAAATATATATATTTTCTTATAAGAATTTCTTACCAAAATTGCAATCCTTTTCTTCAGCAACGTACGCCTTTTTTCGTTATTTGGCCTCGCCCTTTCTTATGATCTTGTGTCCATATTTATATAGCCGTTCGGAAGCTTTTGAAGCAAGTGTAAAGTCGTTTTAAAAGACCAAAAAAATATCCCTACAAATTCACTCGAGATTCATATCAAATCTACGTAGCATGTACGAAAAAGGGATAATCACATTGTACAATATTATATATATATAATCATATATTTCAATGATATATATGAAATTAAATTAATAACTTCGTGTCTCATACGTCAGTATATATATATATATATATATATATATATATTTATATATATATATGAAGTAAAGTTAAATTATAAATACGTGTGTCATACGGATGACAAAAATCCCTGATCTTGATGTTTGACGGCCTTTAGGGGCTACTAAAAATTTGAAGCTTAATTACATTTTTTTTTAATAAAAATTCTATAAGCAGTTATTTTTATGTATTTTTTTTACACTTCGCTAATGTGATTGACTGCGTCAATTTTTTTTAATATAAAATAACTACTTTGATCAATCACATCAGTGAAGTGCGTAAGGAGTACGCAAAAGTGAGTGTATATAGCATAACTCTAAAAAATTAATTTTTTTATATAGGTCTCGTATTTATTCACTTTTGTCAAAATAATTGCGCGACGCTTGCCTACTCACGACTGCAACTATCGTTTCTCTATTTAAATACGGTATTTGTTTGTTTTGGAAAAACTATTTATCTTATTAAATGAAATATATATATATATATAACTGCTCATCTTTTAGGTAGTGATTGAAAGTTGCATAAAAATATTATTCGATTTTGTTTAATTGCCATTCACGAAGGTGAATACCATTGCTATAGTAGTGCTGGTGTCGCTCCTTCCAACTCACCCTTTAAAGTCATCTGCTTTTTATAAAACTCTATTCGGATGCAATGGTAATCACTTAACAATTACAAAACTGAGATTTTGACTTTTATTCAATGCCTTTTAAACTTTTTTTTTTTTGGGGGGGGGGACTATTATTCATATCTTTGACGTCTGACTTAAGATATGTTTGAATATGAGACCTTCAAATGTCTATCTATTTGCTCTCTAGCTTTGCTATAATAACAGAAACTGACGAGAACAAGACATGCATGTCCTCTACAGTTTGCCTTTGGTTAAATCTTGTAGTCCGTCCTCAAATGTGGGTCTCCCACATGATGTTAGACCATACCTCTGAGATAATACGATATGGCCTATAAGTTCGTAATATTTTTTCCATAGGCTCACTCTAGATATAAAATCTATTTTGTAATATGGGTTTCTACGTATGACACTTATCGCCTATGAGCATCTCCATGTTATTTTGGAGTGCTTTCATGTCCTTGTACGTTCGGTACAATGTTTACCCGCCTAGTACAGGGTGAAAAATCCACTATCACCCAGTGTTGGATTGTGTCAGCCAAGCTTTTTCAGGTTGGTCGTACATTGTCCGCCCAATTGCCTCTTTTTCCCTAACCTTTCATCCTTAGGAGGGGATCTTCTCATTTGTTTCAATTAAGTCCTCGTATCAATATCTTCCACTTCCAGCATCGCTGCTTTCTTCCTACACAGCCACAAGAACTTCACCTCTATCGTTACGTAAAAGAACTCCAACCCTACAGCTTCAGAAGAGCTGAACAAAGCATTATCAAAGTTAATTTTGATTTTTCCTTGTGATAGTGATTTCCAAATGAGCAAACTGTGACGGCTCCAACCTCCACTTGAGATGTAATGGAGACTTAGAGTGTCGGAACATGTAACACAAGATTATATATACCCCCATACATGGCAGTTAATATGCAATGGATTCTATAAGTGCAACTAGCAAAATGCAATATTCGCAGCAGATTAAGAGTGAAAATAAAACTTATGTTAGAATAACTAAAAATATCCCAATGTATTAATGACCATCATAAGTTCAAACAAATAGTAGCATACATCTAACATAAAAAGTCTCCAAAGCTAGATCAACTGTTTCATGTGTTCTAGAGCATGAAGGACTAGTGCTATAAACATTAGGATAAGGTCCAGTCTTTTCTCAAAGTCTGGCTCCTCTCCTCAATCACTTGAATCCATTGTTCCAACTAGTCTATCCTCCTCGAGTCCTGATACAATTTCTATCATTTGGAGTGAAATGATAGTGGCTCCACAACTGGTGAGATTTACTTGAAATGTCAATAAGTTAAATAATCAACGTGCACAAAGATAAATTATGCATGAAGAATGATAAATATAAAATACATGAAATGCGAAAAAATCAATATCTCTTATCCAAATTCCTTAACATTTTCAGAAATACTAAGACACATATTTTCATACAGAGAATAGTTTTCACTTTACTGGAAAAAATAATTATAAAGTTTCATCATTATTAGCAATTCATATTAATCTTAACATCATAACGTGTGTTATCGTCACAGTTTCCCATATGCACTGTGAGTACCTGCTGATGACTGTCATACAACTCATGTTGAAATTACGTTGTTTGCAGACTCGTTCTCAATGCATTGGTAATATAATATAACATCACAACATGTACACCCATCAGCCTTATGTGTCATAACATTTGACTTCGCTCTTGCGTTCTTTAAAAAAAACTCATTCAAAACTTGTTGATGGTTCTTTCGCCAACCTAGGGAGCACTCCATTCTTAAACACTCTAGAGTGGATAGGGGAGTTTCACTAGGATAATTCCTCATCCTAGCTTTTGAAGTCGTGACAAAGTTATTATCATGCTATGTTGAAAAATATTTCATGACATGTGCATATGTAACAAGCTTTCGTGTGAAAAAGACATTTATTGATGCAATATGCTAAAATGGTGAAAATATCACATGTTATATAAGTATGCACTCAATGTATCATATAACATGATATTTTATACTCAAAATAACAATTATAACATGAATGTCACATTTATCAATAAATCATAAATAACTTATCAATGTCTACGTTAGAGGCCAACTTACATACTTCCTGAATTTGAAAAGTCATAGCGTCTGAAATCAAATTCATACAAAGGTTATGTTTGGATGTTGAACTGAGCTCAGTTTTTTATGAATAGTAGTGAGGTGAGATAGTTGAGTGGGTTTTGTGGGATCCACTTAAAATGAGTTTATGTGTGTTTGGATGTTAAGTTGAGTTTAGATATATTTATGAAAAATTGTAAAATAATGAAACCCACTACTGTTGACCTCAGATTTTTGTTCCCCACACACTGTTCACGAAGATTTTATGAAAACCAAAAAAGTTTTGTCCCTCGTAGTTCGCACAAACCGAGAGAGATGATAAAAAAAAAAAAAAAAAAAAAGAAAAAAAAAGAAAAAAAAAACAAGAAAATAAACTTTTGTCAGGAGAAAGAGGGAGTTGATGTTTGAATAATCTAGCTCCATAGCCTTTCAGTCATGTCCATCATTTACAGTAAATGAATTCACCAAATTCATGAGAGGATGCAGTCAAGATGGGTGTTTGGATGGTTGAATGAGTTCAAAAGTGAAGGATACTCAACTTAACTTGGGATTTAAACGGGCCCTAAGTTAAGATTTTAACGTCTAAGGAAGATTTACATAATCAAATGGTTTAAAAATAGGTGCTTACAAAAATATTCCTAAACTTTCAAAAATTATCACTAAGGCCCTAAATTCTCACTATTTGCAAACAAACATCAAAGTGGAACTAGTTCAAACACTCCCAACTTGTGGCATGTACTCTAGTTGATTTATTGGTGTGATTTCAACTATTAATCCCTATGAATGCATGCCTATGCAATTTTCTTTAGACACAAATAATCACTATCGTCCTTAATGAAATTATAAAGGTCAATTCATTGGTGAGTAAGTTCACCCCAACACTTAATCATGACTAAAAACCTTAATCTTTATTAATCCTCTATTAATCAAGTTTGATGTTCCTAGCGTAAATCGTAAAGATATGTTTTCAAAACTCACCCAAAACATGGATTTTTGTTATTGTCCTAATCAGAAGGTTTCTAAATGCTTAATCATCAACCCTAGGTGGAATAATCAAACTTCATGCCTTAATCACAAACTTACTTAAAACCAATGCATATTTTGATGATCAAAACAAGATAGAATTAAAACCTATCATGATATATTTCTAATAAAAAATAAAACCTTCCATAATCATTCTAAGACATTGATAAATCATATCAAAATATGCTAAGACATGCCATAGCTAAAATTTTCACTTAAAAACAATTTAAACACTTAAACCATTCTTAATAAATCCGATTTTGAATCAAGCATGGTAACCTTTTTTAAATTCATCCAAGAATTACTCCAACACTTAAAATCACAACTTGACATGTAAACCAAGATCTATGGCAAGAAAATTTACAAATTTTGTAGCCCACTCAAGCTCCTAGCACAATAACTCACAAGAACTTTAAGAACACTCAAGCACTCTCATACCTTTCGGCTTCTCTCAAAAGTAAGGGGGAAGATGACTCTCAATGCTAAAGGGGGAGCTGGAGATGAGGTATGGAGGAAATGAGGAGGTGGAGAAGCTGGCCTAAGTCCATGGGGATTGGATGAGATGAGTAGTGGTGTAAGGAGCTGAATTTTCAGCTTGCACTTCATCACCTTGTGTCACTTGTGCAGAACAAACTAGTGCCCTAAATCACCATGACTTCGTCACTACAGGTGCTACATTGATCCTAAGGATGTTGGTCAAGTTGTGGTGCAGAAGGAAGAGAAGAAAAATCATAAAAAACCAACCATGGAGCTGACGGGTTCAATGTTGTTTTCCTTGGATAGTTTTGATTATAACCTTGACTCCTCCCTTTGTCTTTTCTTCAAGAGTGATTTTAGCAAGTCATAAGTCACTTCTTGAAGGCTTTCTCAGGTGGTAGAAGGTGGAAGGTTGGCTGCCATGTGATTATGAAGGTGCAGCTCAAAGAAGATGATGCAATAGATAAAGTGAAGTTGTGCACAAAAGCTATTCGGTTTGGTGCCTTCTTTGGGTGGGAGAACTAGTCAAAATCTCATGATGACCATGAGAACCTCTTGGGGATTGGGTGGTGCTGGAGGTGGTGTGGGGTGGTGACTCAACCATGGGTAGAAGGGAGGTTGAAACTCAACCAATCCGGTTCCCATCCTACTAACTTTTGGGTACAATCGATTTGGAATTTTTGTTTGGTTTTTGAAGCCAAATTCGTCCAAGGATTGGTCTGGGTCGAAACAGATCATATGAGATGTTTAAAGACCATAACATCCTTAAAAAAATGCACAAAAAGATTGGACTTAAGAAAAAAAAAAAAGTCCATTGCACACAAATGGCACACATGTGTGCTGATTGGTGTAGTTTGGAGTTTGATATTTTATTTCTTCTAATGACATGTGTGGAGATTTATCTAAGGTCGTAATATGATCTAAGAATGATGTAATTAAATAATGAAATAAGAAAATTTCATATCAAAAAGGCTAAAAGATTAAGAAAGAAAATTAAGTTCTAAAACATGGTTTAACTATCACTAATCATGGGTAAATTGATTAATGATCTTAACCTAATTTCAAAACTTAATTTAGGTACTTAAGATATGACATGGGTTTAAGAAAATTCATGATATGGTGTATTGGGCTTTCAAATTAAATAGTAAAATAGAATCAAAACAAAACTTTGAGTCTTATGGACTTAAAAGGGCCATGTATGTGGGTTAATGATCCATGAACTTTCGAGTTTAAGTGGATGGGGCCTTCTTTCCATATTTGAGGAATTTAAGAGAGGCCTCATGATCTGGAGCTTTTGACTACTCTCTTCAAGTTCTTTTCTTACATTGGTCACATGCCCATTGGAAATAATTCCTCTCATCGTCAGATTCTGTTTGGTAGGCAGGTTTTCAATTTTCAAGCAAAAACTCTTTACTTTATTAGGTAACACCAATTACATAAGTCTATTTAGGTGATTTCGTGGTAATTGGAGTACTAAAGAACCTAAATTAAATTCAAAGTCTCCTCGTTACCATTAGCCGAAAAGGTCATTGTAATTGGGTCTTAAAAATTCCTTGACTGCAAGCATTTACCCAAAGAGTAGTGCTGCGCGCGTTTGAGGATGAGTTTCGAGAAAGTCAAATCTGTGTTTTTATTATTTTTTTTATAGATTTTTTTTTAAATATCTTTAAACTTTTTTTAAAAAAAATTACAATATTATTAAGAAACAAATCTTTAATCACTGTAAAAAAAAAAAAAAAAAATGTCACGACCTAGGTCGAGACCCAACTCTCAATATGTCTATCATTTTCCTTTACTTAAAATAACGGTATTTTTATATTTTTAAATATTTTAAAAAAAATTATAATATTACTAAGAAACAAATCTTTAATCACTGTGAAAAAAAATATCGGGACCTAAGTCGAGACCCAACTCTTGATATCTCTATCATTTTTCTTTACCTAAAATAACGGCCTTCTCTTTTTAGCCAGTCTATTGAATTGAATTGTTTTATATTATCGGGATGCAGATGAGGGATACTCTCATTGTATTATAACATTTTGTATAAAAAAAATTATTTATGTAAATATAAATTTTAATTGATAAAATAGTTTTGATAAGTTGAGAATTCCACATATTAGCATTTGAAAGTATTTTATTTTTTAATAATCTAATTTATTATATTGTCACATAAATAAAACTAACTCAAATGGTTTGATTAATGAATTATTATTATTTTTTTTTTCAATTGTTCCTCAAAAGGAAAAAGTGCTATTAATGTTGAGTCGCCATCATTGCGACCTAATACAAAGAAATTAAATAAAATAAAAATAACAAAATGCTAAGGTAAATAAAATTTATTCACAAATTTTCTAATGAAGACGTAACGTGCAGATCAGTTACTTTCACCACGTGGTTACTCGTCCTGGACAAAAATGGCGTCGTCCGCGTCCCACCAGGAATCCATGTCAGACGCAGTTACATTTGTTAACGGCGAGCTTGCGTTCCTCATGTCACCAACGGTTAGGTCACCGCTGGCATCATCCCTGACGTAGACCTTCTCGACGCCGCCGCATCCGAGACCGACGATCTTTCCCAGCTGGGGCCGCCACTCGGCGAATATCGCCGGGATCCGACGCCGGAGGCGTGCGTCCCAAACGCCCAACGAAACGTCGCCGGACCCGCTCGTCCTCCTCGCCGCCACGATTATAGGCGGTGATTTGGAGGCAGCCGCCGGTGTCCCTCCCCAGAGGGAGACGATTCTCTGCTCTCTGTTGGGTTGGTACACGGAGAAAACACTGGAATAGGATTCATCGCCGGCGGTGCAGTCATCATCGAAGTCTAACCCCAAGCCTAGTTTGTCCCACAGCTTAACAACGCTCCTGCCGCCCGTCAAATCCGCCCACGAGAACCCACGCCGGAGCTTCGGTTTAGGAGGATTCTCCCCTTGGCTTTCCACATAACGACCCGAACCGCCTGCCACCCGGAAATCATCATCCATGGGTTGGTACCGATGCAATTTGGGTTCGTCGTCGTCGTCGTCGTCGCTGTCTTCTTCTTCGTCATCCAAATAAGAAGACGACAACGAGCAAGTTTCGTCCTCGCTATCTGTATAATCGTCGACGACGAATTTCAGAAGAGGCTCCGAAGCTATAGAATTCAGTCTCTTCATTTTGACAATGAAAACCTTGATTCCGTTCACCAGGGTGCCAAAAGATGCGACGATCGCAAGAATCAAGGCGCCCAATTTCCAAAAGCTGGAGGCTTCGAACCCAGAAACCGAAAGAACCCGAGAAAGCAATGAAGGATTCTGAATCGAGAGCTCGAACTCGCTTAGCCTGTTGATCACTGGTATTTCCATGGCAACCAAATTTCCGATTACCGACACAGTCAGCTTAGCAAAATGAGGATTGAATCCGTCAGAAGGAAGTTTTTTGGAATGAGATTGGGAAAGTAGAGAGGTAGGTGAAGAAGAAAGGAGGAGGCTTTCAATGAAGAGGAGGTTGGGCTTTTAAAGACGGAAGATTTTTGGAAAAAGAGCAAAAAAGTACAGAAAGGTGACGTGGATGATAATACTTGGGACACGTCAGAAAAGGCTGCATGCTTTTCATAACGAGGAGAAGATGAGGTTGAGAGTCGAGCCGGCTGCGTCAGCATCTAGACGACAGACATATTGGAGTATAATATAAATTAATAATGTTGTGGTCCTCATGATTTGTGAGGTTTTTGGAGCAGTTTGACGAGGCTTTTTATCCAGAGAAGGACAGAGACATTGAGGTTGTAAATCCTCTAATGTTCGAAGCGGTAGGCCGTATCCTCTCTCAAATTTTGTGGCGCTCATGTGGTTGGTTCCACCACTCGGCTGCTGACACGCTTCCTCAGCTCATTTTTTTGAGCAATGCTACGTAACATAAGCTCATTTTGAGATAAAGTGTTTTGAAAAAATTAGTGAATTTTATTATTAAAAAATTATTACTTTTTATATAAGTTCTGTACTTATTTATTTTTTTAAATGATTATATAACACTTCTACATTTACGATTATAATTATTATTTTTATTAATATTTTAATAAAAAATAATATTTAAATATTTAAGATGTATATTAAAAAAAATTGATATATTTGGGATTATATAAAAAATCAATTTTTAACGGTTGAGCTTACTTCAAAAAAAGAAAAGAAAAAAGAGTGCCTGAACTTGTATATATATATTGTATCCAGTACTATTACTCTTTTTTACAACTCATTTTAAATTAACTAATGTGGTCGTGTTACTTCATTAAAATAATATTAATTTGACATAAATATCATTAATTTTAAATAAATTATAAAATACTAGTAGATTTATCATTTTTCTTTTTGTTTTATTACGTGATTTCAAAATATTAGACAAGATTCAAATATTCGAATTTTCTATTTTCTTGAAGTTTCAATGAATTGTTTTCTTCTCTTTTATTTCTTTGTTTACTTTTCGGTCTCATGGGAGACATGATCAAAGTTTCTCTGCAGCTGAAACCCTCACATACCATAAATTTCAAGTATTTTTCTTTAAATTTTCTCGTTGGGCTCCTTCATCCTTCTCCTCTCCCCTTCCTCCTACACCATGTCCATAAGTTGCATGGCGAATATCCAATCTATTTTCTTCCTGCAATTACACGCCACTTAGAATGCATGCGGAGTAGTCTAGATTTCACTCTATTGCCTATCCACCACCTTTAGCGGCGACACGCCCCACAACGGCGGGATACGAGATGTTTAGATCTTAATAGCAATCTCAATGGATTAGTCAAATGTAAAAAAAAAAGTGCCTATTGAGAGCTATTAGGATAAAATACCGTGCGCATTGGATTATACAAAGTGTTTGAACAGTTAATTTATGCTACAATAAATGTAAAATAAAATTCATATTTGCTCTTTACTATAGATGAACCAAATCTTAAAATAAGATTACTTTTGTTCTAGGTGTTGTGCATTGCATTTCTTTTCTTGGTAGAATATTATTAACCATGTATTTAATTAGAATATGATTAATAATTAATATATAATTAGTAGAATGGTAAAATATGATAAAAATAAAAAAATTAAATTAATATTATTTTATTATTATATAAAGAATAAATAGATAATCTAATATGCGGATTGAATGTGAATAGAATAGACAAATGCAAATTCATGTCAAAGTAGCTAAAACTTGACTATTCCAATGAAAGTCACAATTTAGCTAATGTTGCTCAAATTTGGCTTATATTAAATTAGTCAAACTAAAATCATCCACAATATTAACTACAGTAAATCTATCCCACAAGTTATATAACTTGAATTGTAGCAAAGTCGTATGTATATTTTATTATTTCCAACAAACCTTGTCCCACACGTTCTTCTTCTCCTTCTCCTTCCCGCGGCTGCTAGAATATTTCAGCAAGTATTTGTGTAATTTCTTCCGTCTTCCCAAGTACATTTCAGCATCCATTAAAGATTGATTGATGGAAAATTACATTAATACCATGCCTAGTGCTACATAGCAACTATAAATGTGGTTATAGATTGTTTGGATTGTGAAAAGGTAGTAATAGTAGCACAACTAGAAATGTTAATTTTATTGATTGTGAAAATAAAAATAAAAATAAAAATAATTATTGGAAATTGTTTGGGAGAGTTGGAGGCTATGAAAATGAAAAAAAAAGTATTTAAACAAATAAAAAAAACTGCAGGAAATACTTTAGATACAAAGGGATTAGATAAAAGTAAATCTACAAACTGATGAAACTTGATGTGATACATCAGATTGTAAAATTACTTTTATTATAAAGTAGATCTAATAGATATAATAAAATCACATCAGTTTGTAGATTTATTTTTATATAATTTTTTTGTATCTATGTAGCAGTTCTATTTAAATAATTAATCAAAAATAAAAAAGTCAGATAGTAGCTAAATTTTGACTTTGAGATAGCTAATCCAATACTAGTGCTTTCAATAATTATATATCGACTTGGGTCGGACTCAAGCAACCTATCAATCTATGTTGTCATGTGTACTCATCCTAGCCAAAGAAGGTGAGAAAGATATCTGGGTATTCAACCGTGTCACAACAATTTGCTTGCCAGATTGTTTGAAAGTGATTCTTTAAGGTTGCTCCTCCTCCTCCGATCTTTGAAGAAATGCAAGAATGAGTGGAGAATAAAAATGTAATGGTCCCATAACCTATTTATAGTTATTTCTTTTAAGTAATAGTTGGAGTTGAGTATTTGTTAGGAAACTTGACTTGACTATCTTCTTTTTCAATAATGAAAATATTTAATCTTTATCTTATCTTATTTTATTATTATAATTATTTTAAAATTTAACACAAAATATAAGAAATAGTTAAATATTTTTAAATTTTAAAATAATAATATTATTAAAAATTAATATTTTATTTATTGTCTTGAGACTTTGAAATTTCACTCCCGTAATAGTTGATCGAAACTCCCGTAATATTTTAGTAATTTTCTAATACGCGTGTGATCATTAAAACAACACGTGTTTGAGAATTAGTCCAACCAATCTTGGTCAAAGAAACATATTCAAACCAGAGAATAGCCTTTCTTTTTCTTCAATCGGTAAGTGCTAAGGTTGTATTTAGTAGTTGAATCAAATTCAATTCATCTCAAATTAATTATTAATAGAATTTATATTTTTTTAATTTTAGATAAAAAAAATTTAAACTTATTTCAATCTATTTCATATATTTTAATTTAAAAAATTAAATTCACTTCAACCTAACAGAGTTAAACTCATTTCAATAAGATTCATAAAATACTATTATTCATAATTCAACTCAACTCATGTTAATACCTAAATACATCAAATATTTGATTCTTTGGTGGCTGGGTAAAACTTCATTTATTTATATATTCAATATATAGGACATTCTGAGCTGTTCAATTTCATTAATTAGCTATTACTAATTGAATTAAACATATACACCTAAGACACGTGGATTGTGGCAATGTGGGATTGAGTCCTGTGAGAGTTTTTCATGGCTGAAATCTAATATTTAGGCTGGACGTTGAGTTAAGTTGAGTAGAGTTGAGTTCTTTATAAATAATATTGAGTTTAGTAGTTAAGAAAATTATGTGAGACCTATCTAAACTGAGTTTAAAGTGTGTTTAGATGTTAAAATTAGTTTAATACTTTTTATAGAAAATTAAAAAATATTGTGAATCTCAATTATAAAGATGTTTTAAATTGAAAAAAGTTATAGATATCACATATAAGAAAGTTTTGAATTAAGATAAATTTAATAATTTAAAAATTAAGTGATTGAATGAAACTTTAAGCTAAACACAGCTGAATTTAAAAATTAAACGCAGCCTCAAACTATTTATATCTGTTCATCGTACTGTTTCACGTGATTATTTGAAAAATAGATTTGGTACGACTTCGAATGTTATAAAATAATATATATATATATATATTATTTATTTATTTTCTTTCTTTCTTCAACTTCCAAATTTTATCATGTCATTGTCAAATATCGTGTTACACGTTTTTCAATGGTATTAACAATTTTAAGAAAAATATGAAAAATGATATTCATAATCTTTTAATCATTCGTCAAGATGTTAAGTCTAGCGCTCTCAGCTACCGTTAGGCATAATTGTTCTTATTTATTTTATATGTATTATTTAATATTTATAAATATTTTTTTAAAAAAAGATAAAAAATCATAATATTATTAAAATATACTTCTTTAGTATTAGTATTGCTAGTGTATTTATAAAAAAGATATGTTGAAAATTTATTAGGTCATAAAATATAATTAATATATATACTTTATATATAAAACATATGATCAACTAAATGTTTATGTTTAAGATTTAAATTTTATATTATGAATTATAATATAACATTATTTCATATATAATTATATATTATATAAATTATATATAATATTAAAAATTAATTAAAAATATATTTATATATATATACAAACCAGTTCCGTCTGGTGCTGAAACCTAAAATCGAAACTAGATTGATTTTGACCAGTTTTTAAAACAGAAGAATCAGTTCCGGACTGAATTGGTCTAGTACAGAACTAAACCACTAGTTTGGGCCGTTTATTTTTCCAATCCTAATTGTGATCATAAATTATAATGTAATCATGACGTGATGAAATCTTTCATAATTGGTCATAAAAAAACACA
Source organism: Pterocarya stenoptera (assembly GCA_003123785.1). Taxonomy (NCBI): domain Eukaryota; kingdom Viridiplantae; phylum Streptophyta; class Magnoliopsida; order Fagales; family Juglandaceae; genus Pterocarya; species Pterocarya stenoptera. The sequence goes on from QEOT01002698.1 coordinate 315,561, forward strand.
TTTATTGTTGATCATAACTTACATCATAATGTCCGGTTTTAAATCTCTTTAAAACATATGTTAATTATGATGCAATCGAACAGCGAAAGAACGACTAATTTTCTATTTAATTTATGCTATGTAATAGATGTAGACAACACCAGTGTTTACAAAACAAATATAGAGCTTCTCAGTTCTCACAACGATGCGCACGTGCAAAGTGTGCCTCCTAGCACGTGAAGCTCACAAATAACTGCACGATAATCCTAGTGGGCGGGCCCGTGTACCCAGCCCATCCGCAAGCTATCGGGTGGATTAACCACTCGCTAATACTGGGCGGGCAGACCAAAATTTATAAAATGAGAAATACTTGTCATAAAGAGATTATGTAAAAAAAAATCTTACAAAATAATGTAGTTTGATGTGATTTATCAGATTATAAAATTATCTTTATTGTAAAATAGATCTAACACATTAGATGAAGTCATGTCAGTTTGTGGGATTGCTTTTGTGTAATTCCTTTGTGGATAGAGCAATACTCTTATAAAATACAAAACGTAGGTAGGGGCCTGAAACATCCCGCTCCCCACGGTTAATAATAAAATTACTTTTAAAAATTCTTGGGAGTCGAAGTGTTACTACTAAACTTTGACTTAAAAATACTTTCTTTTATTATAAAGAAAGCACCAAGTACAAAGTTTTTTTGTAATAAATAAAGTCATTTTGAATTAAAATACTAAAATCATAAATGAGAGTGTGCGGAAATATTTATTAAAATTTATCAAAATCTGTGTCATAAAAATCATAACTTAAAATCTCTGTACATGATCTAGGCCACTGTCACGCCTCCCTGGCTAAGTCATGTCCTGCAGCTCTATTGTCATAATTATTCCGACCTGAGGTGGATTAAAAACATAAAAACAAATTAAATTAGTCAATGACTTAGTAAGAAATTCATCATAATATAAACATACTTAACATAAGATTTTTCATAAAATATTTCATGCTGAGAATTTAAAATTATGACTGATCATATTGATGCTTATGCGATTCATGACTAATTTATCTTAATTAACTGACCAATCTGATTTATCTAATTGGTCTAACTTATTTGGCTGGCCAATACATTTAACCTTGTGTGCAATGTATGCACTAACTTCCCTTACTGCAACAAAGGAAGCCGACTGTGTAGTAGTCTGGCGTACTATGATGGACCAAGCTTGAGTCTGTGGCTTGCACGTCTACCCTGAAATTACATTGGTACCCTGCATCTGAATGATTATTTGATTAACTGTTATGAGCTTATCTTCTACTTGATCTTATGAAAGCTTACATGTCTTATGGAATGTGAGATACATGATACATACATAACTATAATATGCAGAATGAAATATGATGAATGACGTACTTGCAAATATCATGTCATGCATAATATATAAACACTGGCTTCTAAAGAATTGACTTTAATAATAATATCTATAACTAGCTAATGTATGCTAATCCTAATTTATGATCAAGTTATTTACCTTGTAGTATTGCTTCCTAAAATGTTCAACGCAAAATCGATCACGGTACTAGACTGGGAGGTTTATGGTTTTTTTCAAAATAATATGCAGAATAGAGATATTTATAGACAGATTTGGGAGAGGGTGACGACCAGTTTGAGATGGATTAGGTTAAAGAGTTTTAAAGTGAAGATGACTTGTAGAGTTGTATCCCTGTTGGAATAGGATGCAAACGAGTTCGAGTTCGAGTTGGACTTGGCCATGATCATTCAAGAAGAGAGTTTCAATTTAAAAACATAATCTAGTCATTCAATGTAGGATTGACAATGACTGAGATTGCGTAGGGAACTTCAATCAATAATGGTTTTAAATTGAAATAAATTTCTTATGGCTGATTTTTAAATTCTAAAAGGAGTCCAACTCATTCAATAAATAATAAATGAGATTTAATCTAGTTATTGAGCCTAATTGAAACTCTTAATCAACTTCAATAATTTATCGCTCTTGGGCTTATTTAATACGATCCATTTAAATATAATTTAGGCCCAATAAAAATTATTAATATCTCGATCTTAAAATTATTGGGCCGGGTCATTACAGGGGCGGACATGGGTACCCACCTGCTTGGATATAACCCACAGGACCTTAAAATTAGTGATGTTTCCGTCGCTCACCCTTCATCTTTTTCTTCTTCTTCCATTCTTTGTCTCCTCCGGGCCTCATATTCTTCTTCTTCTCATTCTCCTCCTCCTTCTCACCTTCTCTTAGTTTTCTTTTTTTAGATCCTTGGTTGTAGGTCACTCAAGCTAGTTGTGGCCGAGACCCACAACTAGTTGTGACGTGGGTTTCCGCAACCCACAACCAAGACTTGGTCTTGGGTGGTGATATAGGTCTTCCGAGCCTCACAACAAAACTATGGCCGTGAGTTTTTACAAGCCACAACTATTGCTTGGTTCTGGGTTTGCATGGAAACCCACGGCCAAGCCTTGACCGTGGGTTTGTGCAACCCACAACCGTGGCTTGGTTATGGGTCTACATAGAGACCCATGGCCAAGCCATGACTATGAGTTTCTGTTATCCACAACCAAGATGTGGCCATGGGTAAGTTGTTCTTCACTGTTTTTTTTTTTTTAATTTATAATTGGATTTACGTATTTGAAGTTTGATTTATATTTTGGGATTTGAATATGAAGATGTGGGGTATGGATTTGAAGATTTGCGGCTAGATATGTAGGTTTGTCTATTTGGAGTTTTGTTAGGCGAAGTACGGGCGGTGGGTTGAGAAATCCACCCATCCGTTAGAAGGCGGTGTACGGACAGTGGCTTAGGGTGGGGTGAAAATGACCACCCCACCCATGTGGGTGCGGGTGGAGGGGCAGGGTGCCACTACTAGATTGTTACCACATGGGTCGCGTGACACATGAGCTTATATTGCTCTCTCACTTTAAGACAATGTTATAATGAAAATTACTTGTCTACACTTTATTTGATGTGGGATTAATATTTGCTCCATGTACTTTAATGAGTTGACTCTCTCCATCAATGCACAAGATATTATATATATATATATATATATGTGATGATACATGCTATTTAATTAATAGATTCTAACAAAAGGTGTGTGAAAAGAAAATTATTATTATTTTTCTCTAAAATTATTAAATAATGTTAGATATAGTTATGAGTTGTATAAGTACCGCACAATCCTTTTAAAAAATAGTAGGGTCTACCATTAAAAGGAATGTACGACGCTTACGCACTCTATGACTATAAATATCATTTCTCAAAATTATCCCTAAATTATTATTTTTTTTTTCACATAACCCTTCAATTTATATATAATTACAGTTTTTTTCTCCCCCATTAGGAATTAATGTGAGTGAAAAATATATTATCAGATAATGAAAATTTTGGACATTTGTATTTACGGCATGAGGAAAAATTCGGCTCATTGACAATCTGATGAGAAAAAAATTGTGAATAACGAAACAAACGTGAATGGTTGAGATTAGATCTTGACAACTTTTGTGGTCAAGGTTTATTTAGCCAAATCTACGGTTAGGATCATTGGGGGTGATTACTAAGCATTATGATGGACTTGTCCCAAGAGTACGTAATTTCATAATTTTCACAGAAACTGCAATGATTTTAATCAAAGGGCTTCAAGAGATTTTTGGGAACCAATTATAATATGAAGGCTTCCTAACTAGGGCTAACCACCCATTTCGAATCCGGAAGACCACCCACTCTGATGGAGTCAGAAAGTCAGAATTCAGAATTCGGAGTCAAAATTTTTGTTGAAAAATTGTTCGGAGCCGGAGTAAGAATCAGAGCCGATATCGGCTCCAAACTCCAAACTTTGCTTTCCTCTTTCGTTTCTAGTTTCTTATTTCTTCACCCATTTTTTTATGCTTAGCAAAGTGTTCTACTTCAAATAATATATTGACAAAGTGATGTGTAAGGCTCTAATGGAGATTTCTGTGGTTCACGCTTCACCTTTTCTTTCTTTCTCTTTGAATGTAAGGGTGGGAATGAAGAACATCAATAGAGTGTAGAGAAGGAGTAGACTACAGAGGCAAAGAATGCCTTGTTTGTCTCTATTTCTTTGACCTTTGACTTTGACTCTAACAACTTCTGAGTCAGAATCTGCTTTGATTTGAAGCTAGAGTTGAAACTCAAAATGAGCTCTGACCCAAGTCATAGTAGAAGGGTTCACCATTCCAACTCTGTCGGAGTCAGAGCCCAGCCCTATTTCTAATAGCTAGAGGCCATGATCTTGATCATTTAAGCATTTTCTATCCAATGGTCCATATTTGGCTCTAAAATCTGAAGAAAATCAATCGTCTAAAACTAAAATGTTGTGATTCATGAACCATAACTCAAAGAGTACTCCTATTCTAAGGTCTCTATGCCACAAATTGCTTACTTGCCATAATTTGATTTGGAAGATAAATTTTGAATTTTGAATCTTACAAATCAAATCTTACAATTTAAATGATTTAGGTTGTATGCGCCACATGCCATCTTGAAAATAGAATAACTCTCACTCAAAACTTATTTTTTCCTCAATAAACAAATAGAGAATTTCATCAACATGGCTGATTTAGGGCTAAAAAGGGGAGTACTAGGGGCTTATAAGGGGGTCTTTTCCATCATGAAACCATTTTGTTAAAGTTGTTGGATATGCAGTGGATGTGCTTTCATCTTGAAATCTAGATGCGAGCCGTTTAACCATTTATGCATATTAGAGTTTGTAGAACGTGGAACAAACTTAGAGTTATAATTTGGGCCTAATTAGGTCTTGTATATGCTAAATTATTGCCAATATTCTCTAATATTGTGGCTCCTTGGAATTTGATATTGCCATATGGATGGAGAGGGAATCTCTCCCCCTAGTGTCAAATTGGAGAAACTAGAAGTATTGCAACTTAAGCTTCTCCTATACTTGGAAATTTGTCTTGGTAGTTACATCGTAATGACTTTGAATTCTCCTTGATCGTTTAGGCGGGATCTGTTTGTTTGTTGCATGGTGACTTCTTTTGTTTTCCAGGCTACGTTATGCTCAGGGTAGATTTTGGTTAATTATGAGTTTGGCCAGTTCATGAGGATGTAGTGTAGGGATTGTTTCATTCATGCTAACTAGATTTATCAATTGTGTTAGCACCAAACAAGACAGAAATTGTGGGATTGATTTGCCGATGGTAAATTTGAGTTTTAATCATGTCAAACAAGACTTCTTATCATAAAAATGATAGATTTTATATTCTGAATGACCAATAAATTTTGTGATTCATCCTTAAAGACAATGTTGGTCTAGGACTGGTGTTTGCCTCCGGAGTTGGAAAGCTCGGGTCTATGACAAGAGCTGGCTAGACAAGTAGGATTTATAAATGGAGAGGAATTTCAACGATTAGCACCAGTCAAAAGCAAGCTCTCATCATCACTAGGTATAACATAGAGAATACCTTCATGCTGGTCGGGCTATCCAACCTAAAAAAACAGCCCTCCAATGACAGCTTGCCACATAAGTCATTTAATCTACATCTCCTACATTTGCCAATAGCTGATAACAAAATCACAAGCTCTCCAATCTTTCTCTCGTGCTCGATGAACTAAAAAAAAAAAAGAAACATAATACTAAAGGGGAAAATCTTTCCATTTAGAATGATGGTAACATCTTCAACAAATTCATCCATAGCTGCAGAATTGAAGGACCCAAAACAGTATTAATCCATAAAAATAAAATCTAAGTGAAACAGAGAGAAAAGATGAAAAAACCCCTCTGGTTCGGCTTATTTCGGCTTACTAGTTTCATGCAACAGTCTTATTTCGGCTTATAGGGAGGGGTTTCATGCAACAGTTTGTGATTATTGGTCTGCGTTCAGTCATTTCCATGCAATCTGTCATCATACTGTTTCTTGCGATTTTTTAAAAAAGAAAAATGTTAGTTTGTCCCCTCACTTTGATCACTTGTGTATTTAATTTTTAATTTTTTTTTACTTAATGATTAATAAAGTAATTTTTAGTGTATTGGAGTATTCTTTTTAAAACAAATATTTAAATATGTTAAAAAAATATGAAAATAAAAATAAGAAAAATAAAAATAAAAAGGCATATTTGACCTAGCAATCAGATTGAGCGGACTATTTTAGATGGCAGAGTAGGTCAACTCTTTTAAAAATAGATTTGCAAGGTATGACTAATTCGAATGGTATAAAATAATAAATGTTATTTATTTTCTTCTTTCTTCAACTTCCAAATTTTATCTGGTCGTGTACGTTTTTCAATGATATTAACAATTTTATGAAGAATATGAAAAATGATATTCATAATATTTTAATCATTTTTCAATATCCCTACGTCACACTCGTTAACGGTATATAGATAAGTGAAAAAGAAACAAACAGTTCTCTAATAATTAACTAAAATTCTTTATAACATAGTTTGTCCAATTTAAGTGCATTATAGTTCTGATAAAATTGTACCCAAAGATACATTGAAACTCTCAAATTCGTTGTTATAAAATAACAATTCTTTTATAACAACTCAAAACATCATTTTCTTTTACATCTTGAGATAGAGAGATCTTAAAGATCCAGTCTATTCCTTTTAGAATCTTGAACAGATCACTTATATGGCCAGGTTCACATAGAGACATGAAATTATTAGTTGGAAATATTTTTACTATTATTCAAAAGAAAATATTTAATAGTTAAGGAATTTTTATCATCTACTTGGAAAACTTGGAATTCTATAACAAGGAAGAATAAATTGTGTGAGATTTGCTAGGTGAAATCAAACGCTTTACATCTATTCTTATTATTTTAAAAATCTCAATTTTAATTTAGATAATCCACTCTTTAAAATTTGGTTTTTCCAATAGTAATTAATTTAGTCAATTTCAATTTTCAATAGTATAATTATTCCCTGTGGGTTCGATAACCATTTTCTTTAAAATACTTTATTACTAGTTACGATTCTGTGCACTTGCAGATATATTTTTATACGAACAAGTTTTTGGTGTCGTTGTCGGGAAATAGTTATTTGCTATTGATATTGATAACAGTTAGATTTTTACTACTTAAAAGTTTATTTTATTTATAAAAAAAGAAAAAGAAAATAGAACAAAACGTACAATAAAGAGAAGAAGAAAGAAGTCACCGCCTCCAAATTTAATATGGCCGACCAGGAGTACAAGGCGTTCAGAGATTATGCTATTACTACATTGGTAGTGCAGATGACAAATCTATCACAACAAATAGGTAAGATGAACGTTAATGCTATTCAAACTAATATTGTTTGTGATGATTGCACATGAAATCATTCAAGTGTAGATTGCCAAGTGGGGAATCCTTTTGCCCAACCGAGTTATGAACAAGCCCATTACGTGTCTAATTTTCAATATCAAAATAATTCTTATTCAAACACGTTCAATCCCGGATGGAGAAATCACCCTAACTTTTTATGGAGCAATAATCAAGGGTTAACTAAACCACCTCAACAATTTCCACAGCAAGAAAAGAAGCTGACAATTGAGGATATGTTTATGCAGTACATGCAAAAGACTGATATGGCGATGCAAAAGACTGATATGGTGATCCAAAACAACTCGGCTTCAATCCAAAATCTAAGGCACAAATTGGTCAGCTCTCAAACATGCTTATCGAGAGGACATCAAAGACTTTACCGAGCAACACTGTGACCAATCTGAAGGAACATGTCAAAGCCATAACATTGAGAAGTGGGTGGACATATGACCAGTCGGTAAATACCGAGCGAGATATAGAAGCTGCCCAAAATGTGGAGTTCGAGAAGAAGGCGACTAAGTACTAGGTGAAAGAAACCGATCGGGATGTACCGACCAGCAAGCTGAAATGACTAAGGAGAATAAAGGGGTGACAAAACCCAAGAATTCGAAGGATTTTATTTCTGAAACTTAGTCTCCTTCAATTTATGATCCACCAATTCATTTTCTGTAGAGATTAAGAGAAAATAAGATTGATAATCAGTTCTCTCTGCAGTTGGCGACCGAGGAGAGTACTGCAATTGTACAAAAGAAGCCGCTACCTAAAGAACTAGGTCTTGGAGAAGCAAAGCCGACCACCATCTCTCTACAGTTGGTGACCAAAGAGAGCAGTGCAATTGTACAAAAGAAGCTGCCGTCTAAAGAACTAGATCTTGGAGAAGTAAAACCGACCACTATCTCTCTATAGTTGGTGGACAGATCTATTAAATACTCGAGAGGATTCATTGAAGACGTACTGGTGAAAGTTGATAAGTTCATCTTCCCAACCGACTTCATTGTACTCAAATTGGAGGAAGATAAGGAGATCCCTTTGATATTGGGCTGACCTTTCCTTGCAACGGAGAGAACTTTAATTGATGTCCAGAAAGGGAAACTCATTTTGAGGGTCGGCGAAGAGCTAGTCACTTGTGAAGTATTTAAATCGATATAATTCTCTTCTGAAGTACATTCTTGTGTTCAAATAAGTGACTGAGACGTGGTCATGGTCGACTAGACGTATGGAGTTGAATTCCCAAAACTACCACGTAAGGAACCACCCAAACTTGAACTTAAATCGCTTCAATCAAATTCAAAGAATGAAGAGGCCAGGGAGATCTCCAAGGGGTACACGGCTGCACCTTCAAGGAAAATATTCAATTGGAAGACCAGAAAAAAAAATTAGGGGAGCATCTCTTACCTTCTCTCATTCTTTGCTTTAATTTTTCTTCATTTTTTCTATGGAGGACAATGTGATATTTAAATTTGGGGGGAAAGGATATTATTTTATTTATTTAAAAAATAATAATAATAATAAAAATGATGACTATAGAAACAGTATGGTTTGATGAATAAAAGGCCTATGATAAGAATATGATTGAAATTGATTATAATTTTTAGGAAAAATTCTCATTGCTTAGGTCTAGTTGTTAATTCTTTTCTTGATCTTACTTAATTGGATATTTTATTTGTTCAATGAATGCTTCTTATCATTATTAATTGTTTTGAGTATCTAGAGAAATTTTATGTGAATTTTGTGAATTTATATGGTCTCAACTTACTCTAGAACTTGTTTGATTACACTCGAGACAAAATCCTAGACAAAATATTACTTGGGAAATGATTAAGGCATTATTTGGACCGATTGAGCCTTTTAAGCTTACCTGCTTATTATCTTTATCTCTAGTCGCCATTTTGAGTTTTTTTGAAATATATTTTGGCTTTATATTTTTCTTTCTTGTAAACCTCATATTCCCTACCCTATTTTAGCTTAAACACTAATTTCTTTACCTTTAAAGAGAACTAGGTTTACACAAAGTAATAGACTCAAAAGAGCAAGAGAGGTAGAAGGTCTACAAGTATACTTAATTATAACAATAGTATGAAAATCATAAGTTTGGGGGTGTGAAAAGTCAAACTTGTCTACTGTGTGGCCAACAAGAAAAGGCCAACGAGAGTCATCTACAAAGGCAGTCGAAAATGTATGAATATTTAAAAAAAAATGTTTGATCTGCCGAATAGAGGGGTAAAGAGAGAGATACTTGAAAGTGCAATAAAGAGAGGTGTGTTGAGAGATTTACAAAGATTGAGAAGAGACGTTTGTGTTAGAAGTGAGAATGCTCTATTTATTCTATTAGTGTTCAAACGTAAGTTCTCTTGCTTTGTTTGAATCTTACATTTTCTTTGTAGCCCTCACCCTAACCTTACATTACAAGCTTAATAAAGACATACTAATCCCTAGTGATAGTTTCTGTTCTACATTAGTGGAGAGTGATTTGAAAAGCAAGCCTATGGAGTTTTTAGAGATCCATTACTTATTTACTTGTTTGCATAAAACTTTCCGGGGAGTTAATGATGAAGTGAGAATGATGGGAATCTATGAATCTGGGGATGGATAATGCGGTGTAATTGAGTTTTGAATTAACTTTTGGACTTGATTGATCTTGAATGATTCCTTTGAATTATAGACTTTAGACAATCTTTGGGGCAATAAATTTTGTGAATCTAACCAATACTTGTTTTAATTGTCTTTTTTGCTTCTTTGCTTGAGGGCGAGCAAAGCTTAAGCTTGGGGGTATTTGATAAGTTCTATTTTTATGTGATTTTTATCACTCTTTTATTTATGAAAAGTGTTATTTTCCCTTCAATACTATTGATTTTATTTTATTTATATATATTTATTTATTTTCTTAGATTTGAAGGAATGAGAAGATTTGGTGCAAAATGAGAGCATTTTGATACAAAAGAAGAGACTATAGATCCAGACCGATAAGAGGTAGCGAGATCTGAAGAGAACTGTTGAGATTTGGGTAAGGAATCTTGTCTCATGGGCAGCAAAGAGATTTCTTATCCAAAAGCAAGAAGACTTACGTCTTGGTAGGCGAGGAAAAACGAGACCAGAAGGTGCGACCAGAAGGCGCAAAAACTTGGCGACAAGGTTCTAGGCGGTTAGACTGGGCGACAAGTCTAACGACCAACTTAAAAGACCAACCTAAACGACATCGTGGACAACAACTAGAAAAGACGAGAGGAGTCTTTTATCCCGGTCGAGAGTCTTTCTATTCAGTAGGCGAGGAGAGGACCGTGTGGTCCTTGTGACCTCCACGCCTATTGATTTGTGACATTCACACCCGTTCATTTGTGATCTCTATGCCCGTTTAGTTGTGTCCTCCATGCCAGTTATATTCAATGCACACGACATCTGGTGGGATAATTCCTCCCAATCGGGATTAATTTGCTGTTGACCACCAAATACGAGTTCCACAATGAATTTGTTGGCGACCAAATCCTTCTGAACTCCGCAATTCAAGCCATATATTACTGAATCTTTCATTTTAAATAATCTTGTTATTCTTGGGATAATTCCCTTTTATGCTAACATCTATCTTTAGAAACTATTTTCCAGATTTTTAGGTTAGATTGAAGCTGCATGTATTGTGTTTCCAGATTTGAGTTTTGACATCTATATAATCTCATCTTGTGGGATGAATAGGGAGTCTTTGGATTTTGAGTTTTGAGTTTTGACTTTTAGAGAGTTTGAGTTTAGGTTTTGATATAGAGTTTACTATTTGAGTTTCTTTCAAGGAGAAAGATTTTGGGGAGTAGAGGCAAGAGTCGCATGCTTCATCAACTGACTCCAATGAAGAACACCAGTTTTATTTTTATTTTTTAACTTCATTATGAATTAATTTTATTTTCTAGAGTTTTGATGTAGCCTAGCATTGTACACATAGTTTATATTCCAAGTTATTTTATTTTTAATATTTTCATGATTGAGTGTTTATTCCTTATTTTTAATGCCTACAATTTTTTAGCTAACTATTGTTCAATCTTTTGGATTGCAATGAGGCCAAGAGGTGATTTGTAATTAAATTTTTAGGATTAAGCACCATTAGTTGAGCGAAAGCAGAGTTGCTTTACCGCGATTAGGATGATTTTCAAGAAAAATCTAAAGAACTTAATGAGTTTCAAATTAGTTAAATTCACATAGAGATATGGAGTTATTAGTTGAAGATATTTTTGGTATTGTTCGAGAGACAATTAAATAGTTAATGAATTTTTATCATCAACTTGGAAAATTTGGGATTTTATAATAAGGAAAAATAAATTGTGTGAGATTTGCTAGGTGAAATAAAAAACTCTAGATTTATTCTTTTTATTTTAAAAATCTTAATTTTAATGTTATTCTCTTCAGTTTAATTTAGATAATCCACTATTCAAAATTCAGTTTTCCAAATAGTAATTAATTTTGTTAATTTCAATACTCAATAGGATAATTATTCCTTGTGGGTTCGATAACCATTTTCTTTAAAACACTTTACTACTTATTATGATTTTGTGTACTTGTAGATATATTTTTATGCGGACAAGCTTTTGGTTCCAGAAGACCACCCACTCTAATGGGGCCGGAAAGTTGGAATTCGGAGTTTGGAGTCGGAGTTTTTGTTGAAAATTTGGTTGGAGTTGGAGTAAGAATTGGAGTCGATATCGGCTCCGAACTCCAAACTACAAAGGACGTTCCCCCCCCTCCCCCCCCGCCTCCCCTTTTTTTTTTCCTCTTCTTTAAGTTATTTGTTTCTTCCCAATGTCTCTATCACTTTTCTTCCCAGTGTTTGCCACTTTTCACACCATTTAGAGTTATCTTCCCCATGTCTGCCGACTACCACTTTTATTTTGTAGCCTTTCGAACACCTTTCCAAGTCTGTTGTCTTTCCTTTTTCTATTGTGTTCTTCTTGCTTTTTTTCTCTTATTCATTTTATTCTTTGCTTTCCTCTTTCTTTTCGAGTTTCTTATTCTTCACCCATTTTTGATGCTTAGCAAATTTTTCTACTTTAGGTAATATATTAACAAAGTGATGTGTAAGGCTCCAATGGAGACTTCTTTGGTTCACGCTTCACCTTTTCTTTGTATGCAAGGGTGGGAATGAAGAACATCAATAGAGTGCAAAGAAAGAGTAGACTGCAGAGGCAAAGAATGCCTTGTTTGTCTCTATTTCTTCGACCTTCAACTTTGACTCTAAAAACTCCGATCGGAGTCAGAATCTGCTTCGATTCAAAGCTAGAGTCGAAACTCAAAATGAGCTCCGACCCAAGTCGGAGTAGAAGGGTTCACCATTCTGACTCCGTTGGAGTCGGAGCCCAGCCCTATTTTAACAACTAGAGGCCATGATCTTGATCATTTAAGCATTTTCTATCCAATGGTCCATATTTGGCTCTAAAATTTGAAGAAAATCAATGGTTTAGAACAAAAATGTTTTGATTCAGGAACCATAACTCAAAGAGTACTACTATTTTGAGGTCTCTTCGCCACAAACCACTTACTTGACATAATTTCATTGGGAAGATAAATTTTAAATTTTGAATCTTATAAATCAAATCTTGCCACTTAAGTGATGTGAGTTGTGTGCTCTACATACTGTCTTGAAAATAGAATAACTCTCACTCAAAACTTATTTTTCCGTCAATAAACAAATAGGGATGCTCATCAACATGGCTGATTTGGGGCTGAAGGGGGGAGTAGTAGAGGCATATAAGGGGATCTTTTACATTGTGAAACCATTCTTTGAAACTTGTTGGTGATGTACTTGATGTGCTTTCATCTTGAAATCTAGTTGCGAGCTGTTTAACCATTTATGCATATTAGAGTTATAATTTGAGCTTAATTAGGTCCTATATATGCTAAATTATTGCCACTATTCTCTAATATTGTGGCTCCTTGGAATTTGATATTGCCATATGGATGGAGAGGAAATCTCTCCCCCTAGTGTCAAATTGGAGAAACCAAATGTACTGCAACTTTAGCTTCTCCTATACTTTTTTTGTTTTCCAAGCTAGGTTATGCTTAGGGTAGATTTTGGTTAATTATGAGTTTGGCCAGTTCATGAGGATGTAGTGTAGGGATGCTTCATTCATGCTAACTAGATTTATCAATTGTGTTAGCTCCAAACAAGACAGAAATTGTGGGATTGATCCGTCAATGGCAAATTTGATTTTTAATCATTCCAAACAAGATTTCTTATCATTATAATTTTAGATTTTATATTCTAAATGACCAATAAATATTGTGATTCATCCTTAAAGACAATGTTGGTCTAGGACTTGTGTTTGCCACCGGAATTGGTAAGATCGGGTTTATGACAAGAGCTGGCTAGACAAGTAGGCCGCTCTTCGATCCAAGGACTATAGCTTCATTGAGATGGCATGTAAATCCAATGCGGAGGAAAAACCATGAGACTTAGTTCAGTTAAAACTTTGACTATTAAAAATAATGGATTTACATGCTTCCTTCTCTAGAACAAACTTTAAAGGCTACCATTACATCAAGAATATTTATTTATATTCTTGGTTCAATACAAAATCATCACCAAACAAGTGGATATCAACCAGAGCAACAAGAAAGATCTTACCAAGTGGATATTTTCATTAAACAATTGGAGAGGAATTTTCAAAGATTAGCACCAGTCAAAGCCAAGCTCTCACCATCAGGAATAACATACTGAGATTTTATCAAAATCGAACAAAAAATAAGCCCCAAACTCTGATGGAAGTGAGAAAAAAAAATTCTCACTTTTCTTATGTACAATACCACACCTCCCTTTCTTTTCTACATTTTCTTCTCTCTCATAGACACATGAAAAATCACATTTTAAACAGAATCCTACCTTTTTGAAAGTTATCAAATTTCCACTAAGTGGCTCACAAGGGCTTCCCTCACATGGAGGGACCCACCCAACAAATCTCCCCCTCTTGACAATGTGACGGGCTCCACCAACTTGCTTTTGACCTACATACTTCAAATTTTTGCATAGGCAGAGTTTTTTTCATCATAACTGACCCATTTTCATTAGTATAGATTTTTTTCAATTTGTAACAACTTCATTTCTAATGCATCACAATTCCAGTGATACCTTGCATTAATATGCTTGGATTTTGAATGAAATGTTGAGTTATTACTAAAATCAATAGCACTCTGACTGTAGAGAGTTTCTAACTCAATTCTTCTAAGAATTTCTTCATCCGTTGGAACTACTTTTTAGCTTTAGTAATGACAATATGCTCAGGTTCAGTAGTAGACAAAACAACACACTTACGCAGTCTAGATTACCATGACATAGCTCCCCATGAATAAGTAATCAAGTACCCTAAAATAGACTTTTTAGAATTCATGTCACTAGCCATATCTACATTTGTAAACTGAGCAAAGATCGACTTACTATTTCCAAAGCATAAACACACTTGAGAAGTACTTCTAAAATATCTGAGAATCCATTTCACAGTTGCCCAATATTCTTTGCTAGTACTAGAGAGGAATCAACTAACAACTCCAGCAACATCAATGATATCAGGCCATATGCACACCATGACATACATCAAGCTATCTACAACTGAGGCATAAGGGACATTTTGCATATCTTCCTTTTCTTTCTCACTTGTAGGACTCTGCTTTAAACTTAGATTAAAATGATTTGCAAATAGAGAACTCACCGATTTTGCCTTGCTCATGTTGAACCTGTGTAGTACCTTCTTGATATATCTCTCTTGAAATAACAACAACTTGGCATTCTTTTTGCAACAAGAGGTCTTCATACCAAGAATCCATTTTGCGGGTCACAAGTCTTTCATAGGAAAAGACTTACTCAATTCTCTTTTCAATTTGTCAATTCTTTTAGATCACGATCAACTATTAACATATCATCCACATATAGTAAGAGAATAATAATGTCACCATCAGGGAACTTTTTAACAAATACACAATGATCAGAAGTAGTTTTATCATACCCGTGCTCAACCATAAAGGAATCAAATATCTTGTTCCATTGACTAGGTGCTTGCTTGAGTCCATAGAAACGTTTTTTTAGTTGACACGCAAGATGATTATTGCCCTTTGTTGGGAACCCCTCTGGTTGCTCCATATATATTTCCTGCTCTAAGTTCCCATGGAGGAAAGCAATCTTCACATTAAGTTGTTCAATTTCTAAATTTATTCCACCAGCCAAACCAAAGCCAACTCTGATAGAAGACATTTTTACTACGAACGAAAAGATTTCTTCAAAATCAATGTCTTTCTTTTGACTAAGCCCTTTCGCAACCAAACGTGCCTTGTACGTTAGTTCATTGAAAGACTTGAGCTTTTTACTCTAATTCACATCTTCAATGGTTTGATCTTCAAAGAAAACAACATCTATGTTTCTACTAATTTCCTTCTTAACTATATCCCACAATCTGTAACCAACTTCTTTAGGTGCATAACCCAGGAAGAACATGAACAAAAGCCCTGCAACCAAACACCCTCAAATGCTCAAGGGAAATATCTTTTCCTATCCAAACCATTTTAGGAATGCCACATCAAAATGAACTAAAGGAGAGAGCGTGACCAAGTCAACTGCTATCATTATTACCTCACCCAAAAAGAATTAGGTAATTTTGCATAAGAGAGCATACACCTTATTCTTTCACAAATTGTATAGGAAGAGTTGAAATCTTTGCATGGGATAATATGAAAATAAGTTGTTGCATCAATTATCCAAGTAGAATCCTAACAAGTGATATTAGCATCAAATAATGAAAACATCATCATCAGATGCAACCATTGTAGTTTCTTTTTCCTTTTTTTGTTCTTTACCTTTTTCTTTTAGGTGCTCATTTTTAAACTTTCTGCATTCTTTCTTCATATGCCTAAGCTTAATTACCACAGTGAAAACATTTTATCCATTTTCTTGAAATGGAGTTTCCTCTTGATTTTTCACGATTTTTATCACCATAATTATTTTTGCTTTACTCATCTCCTACTTTTTTGTAACAAATGCCTCTAAATAGGAAGAAATACCATGCTCTTTCCTTATTGCCTCTTGATTGAACATGTTGTCTTTCACCATACTCTTTGGGAGCTGAATTACTGAGAGACACAACCAAAGTTTCCCAACTGTCAGGCAAGGAATTCAACAAAAATAAAGCTTGATCCTCATTATTCACGACAAACTTCTTAGTAGACAACTCATAAAACAAGTTTTGAAAATTATTTAGATGTTTTGTAACACTTTTCCATTCCTGAATTCTTCATTTAATCCACACAGAAAATTAGCAAAAATAATCAACCAAGCTCTAGTACCATTTTGTTACGGTGAATACAAAAAATACAGCGGAATTACCTCTCTTTGTGCAAATTAAATTGAGAATATAATAAAAATAAACTCACAAATAAAGTAAAGAAAATCAAGCAACCTATAAGCAAGACATCAAGATTTTTACGTGAAAAACCCTCCAATGCAAAGGAAAAAATAAGGGACCTAGTTTGGTTCAAACTTCCACTATCAACAATAATAGGTTTACAAACTGTCTTCTCTAGAGCAAAACCTAGAGGCTACCATTATATCAAGAATATCTATACTTGGTTTAACACATAATCATCAACATACAAGTGGATATCAACTAAAGCAATAGGATAGATCTCACCAATTGGGTATTTGCAGTAAACAACCAATGAGGAACTTCAATGATTAGCACCAATCAAAATGAAGCTCTCACCATCAACAATAAGATTGTGAAGTTTCATAAAAATCAGACAAAAAATGAGTCCTCAAAACTCTGAGTTAAGTGTGAGGCAAAGACAAGTTCTCACTCTTCATATGTTCGGTAGCGAACCTTTAATCCCTTTGTTTCTTTTTTTTATTTTTCTTCTCTATCTCACTGACACATACAACATATCACCTTTTAAACATAGCTCACCATTTTGGAAATTACCAAAATACCACTAAGTGGCTCCTCCCTTACACGGAGGACCCAACCAACAATAGGTGTTAGGACTATGGACACCACCTATCTCCACATTAGTATGATATTGTCCACTTTGGGCCCAAGCCCTCATGTTTTGCTCTTGGGCTTTACTCCAAAAGGCCTCATATCAATAGAGATATTTATCCATCCTTATTTACCCATGATCTTCCTCACTTCTAGCCAATGTGGGACTTTGGTTGTATACCCAACAATCCGCCTCTCGAACAAAGGACGACCGAGCCACCCCTCAAACGATCATCCATCCGTCCACTCTCTACTAACCAGGATTCTCCACTCCACTGTGTCACACACCTTACATGGAGTACTACCTGTCTCGAGCTTGCTCTATTTCAAATAAACTCCTCTTCATTGTCATGAAGAATCCGGAGCACATCGTCTATCCAATAGAGCTCATCCATGGATCCCATCGTAAGAAAACTGGGGCCCACCACCTTCGTTCGGCATTCCGAGGATTCATCCACCATGGCTAACTCCGGAGCATGGCTCTAATACCACTTGTTGGGATTATGGATATCATCTATCTCCACATTGGTATGATATTGTCCACTTTAGGCCCAAGCTCTCATGGATTTGCTTTTGGATTTTTACCACAAAAGGCCTCATACCAATGGAGATATTTGTCCGTCCTTATATACCCATGATCATTTCCACTTCTAGCCAATGTGGGACTTTGGTCATATACCCAATAATCCTCCCCTCGAACAAAGGACCACAGAGCCACCCCTCAAACGATCATCTATCCATCCACTTTCTACGAACCAGGATTCTCCACTCCACTGTGTCACATGCCTTACATGAAGTACCACTTGTCTCGAGAGCTTGCTCCATCCTAAATCAACTCTTCTTCATTGTCATGAAGAATTCGGAGCACACCGACTACCCAATAGAGCTTATCCACAAATCCCATCGTAAGCAAACTGGGGCCTAACACCTTCGTTCAACATTCTGAGGATTCATCCACCATGGCTAACTCAGGTGCATGACTCTGATACCACTTATTAGGACTATGGATACCACCTAACACATTGGTATGATATTGTCTACTTGGGCCCAAGCCCTCATGGATTTTCTCTTGGGCTTTATCCCAAAAGGTCTCATATAAATGGAGATATTTGTTCATCCTTATATACCCATGATCCTCCCCACTTCTAGCCAATGTGAGACTTTGGTTGTATACCCAATAATAGGCAAGGTGGAGAAGTGGTGGGACCCCTCTTGTTGATGTTGCTCGCCATGTGAACTTTGTTGCCAATATCTTCAGTGGACTTAATCGGGGTGCATGTGCTCCTCTTGCGATGAGGGTTTTGAGTGCTTTGTGCCTGCTAGCTGCTAGGTCGAGAGAGAGCTTATCTGGGCATGCTTGTTGTGGGAGCCCAGAGCCCATAGATGCAACTCATTTGACAAACCACGCCATAGTTTTGTTGCCCTTGTTGACATCCCCAACAATTATATTTAAGTGACATGTTTCTAACATTAATATTTTCATATGGGAAAATTCTCTTTGAAAAATTCCGTAGAATAGTCTATTGAATAATCCGAATTTAATCGAATGTGACATATCACCATCAATTGTATAATAATCTTGAACTTATTTTAAGGCATAGAAAATTATGTAATCATATTAATATGGGCGGAAATAACTAGAATATCTCTAATATCAATGTTAGATTTTGTTTGTTAGGCATACAAGCTGAATTCCCTTTCCTTGTCTTACAACCCATGCCCAATTCTGAAGTTTTCATTTCTACTTTAGTTTTGAGGCTAGTGGGGTCTCACAAGATGATTTCACACTTTCAAGATTAAGATCTTAAGATGGTTGCTTTAAGAAAATTATAGAAAGAGTGGAAGATGTCATTTTTGGAGGCTTTTCACTATGACAGAGTATGCCTTTCACCATGAAGAATAAACCAACGACTCCATTTCTGTTGATAAAAGTCTTCAATTTACAACCACTTGTTACATTTCGTGAGAAATAGCACCATCATTAACATTCAAGCTAGTGTCCGGAAATTTCTTCTGTTTGCGGAATGAACTCGCTGTTTACGAAAAAAATCGTTGTTGGCAATTACAATAACTTGATTGTAACAAGTTGGAATTTCTTGTAAAAGCAACTCTACGAGATTACTCGGTTGTAAATTGTATAGCAACCATGACCAACGATCATAAATCATTGGGAATAGATTCGCATGTAATTGCAACAACATTAACATTCATAGCCATTTTTTACCCAACAAGATTTATATCATTGCAATATGGGTAGTATTAACAACGACATTAATTCCCTTGTAAATCATCATTTTATAATCTATTAGACTTAGAGGTGTTCATCCGGGCCGGGTCTGGAACTAGGAAAATTGGGTTTCGATTTTAGGTTTCGGCCTGGATGAAACTCGGGACGGAACCTAGGTTTTAAACCCAAACCAACTCGGTTCGGGTACGAGTTAAACCCAGTACTAGGGTCTTTTAAAAAAACAAAAACTGGTATCAAAACGACGCTGTTTTGATACCGATTAAATACTCCCCCCCTCCCCCACCCCAGTCTCTCTCGCTCTCTCGCTCTCTCGTTACGCTGTGAAACCCTAAGTGCCTACCTTCATCATCGTGACCCCGTGAGTCGTGAGCCGTGACCCCATCGCTGTCGCTGCTTCCTACAGCTCCATTATTACTTAGCTATGTTATTAACTTTCTCGACTAATTTTGCCTGCCTAGTTACGTATATACTCACATATTATACCTATATATATATATTATATAGGTCAATATGGTCATTAAGCCATGAAAAGTATTTTGTGAACACTTGTTTTACCCATGATAACTAGGCGACGATTCACAAAATGTGGGATGCCTACCTATTGGAAATTTCTGATCAATGCTGAACCAAAATGGAGTTCTGTACCATGGCCAATTAGTTATATCATATGCTTACTTTTGATGAACAGATTTCTAACTTTGCCTTCCACATGCTTGCTTCATTGTGAAAAAGGACCCGTCTATATCCCTCATACAATACCCTCTTGCCATTCAGTTTGCGGCCATTTGATATCTTGCCCTTGGAGACAAAACCATGAACCAAGTAAAAGCTACGTGCAACATGACTTTTTACCTATGCATTTATGCGTGTATATGCTAGTTGATTCATGATATGATGGGCACAAAATGCAGCATACTCTATTTAGTTTTGGAATTGAAATTGAACTATGTTACACCATCATTTCGATACTTGATCTGTTCCTCATAATAGATACATTAATAATGGATATATAAGGCTTAGATGAATATTACCAAACAGTTTGGAGCGATGCTAAATAACTACTTCATTACTAAATAACCAACTTCACCCATCATCTTAATTCATGTAAACGCTCCATGAGTCATGGATTTTAATTCATTCTCCAACTGTACTTAAAAGAAAATTTTGGTGCTTAGATAATAGCTATCTAGCTAGGCCTTTGTACTCATGACTCCTAGGACAGATGCAAAATTGATTTGCGGCAGAGTTCCCATTATTTTTGCTAGTGATTCTTCGGTGGAATCAGATAAACGGCCGTCTGGTGGGAGTCTACGAAATGAAGACAAAGAGGGGTATGGGAGAAGTTGATCTGGTGTATAGGCAGATGGGGAGGCCATCTTTCATGAATCGTGGACAGGCTCGGATAGTCCAAGGACTCTGACTGAGGGCTTTTGACCTGTGTTCTGGATTAGTGAATGTTCAGATGAACGTGTGCCTATCATGTTTCAATTGAAAAGCCTGTTGCAAACCTCCACGCATTGGAAAGAATGCTAACTTTAATTAATGTAGTGAAGTAACCCATGAATTCTACTTTAATACTATGTTAAACTACCAATTGTCTTTAAAGTTTAAGCTGTCATGAGGGTGTTGTCCATCTGAAGAAGATGAAGTGCAAGGTGAGGTGTAGGTATTTACCAGATGAAAGGGATGCAGGGATGTTTGAAAGTGGAGAGATTTTACCAGAGGGATGAAATGCAGATGAGAGAAGTAACCCTAGTTTGAAGCATACCAAAAGAAGTGGTCTTAAAAATTCGAAGGTAAGACAAGCTCTAGAGATAGAGCAGGAGAGAAGAAGATCTGGATGACACTACAGAGAGGGTGCAGAAGAAAGTCCATAGCTTTTGGGTTAGAATTATGGTCCAGTATCAAGTTGTTTCCTACTATATATGCTTATGATATCATCTTAATTCATGAGTGGCCAAACAATATACTTCTATTTCTAGCTAGAAAGAGAATAGGGATATTGAAATTGTGCTGTACCTTCAAAAGAACTGCTGTTATTTATAGGAACCAATGCCATACAAATCAGAAAAGAAGAGACACGGATCAATCTTCCCTTAGACGGCAAAAGATTCTACTAATTATTAATTCCAGAAATTCACAATCAACTGATTTTACTCTTCACTGATCAAAAGGAAACAAAAGAAATCCACACCTAAAAGATAAACTTATGAACAAACTGACTAATCCCCTCAAAACTCTTTACCCGAGCAACCAACACTAAACAATCTCAATATTCTGCAAATCCCTACATAAACTTGAAAACAGCCG
The DNA here is from genome assembly GCA_003123785.1 of Pterocarya stenoptera. Lineage (NCBI taxonomy): Eukaryota > Viridiplantae > Streptophyta > Magnoliopsida > Fagales > Juglandaceae > Pterocarya > Pterocarya stenoptera. The sequence goes on from QEOT01002698.1 coordinate 337,402, forward strand.
GCGATTTGTTTGCCGAATCAGGATATTGATAAACCGGCCCAGTCCAGCCGGAGAAATCGGTGTCATACGGGGTAAACGAAGGGATATCAGCAAAATGTGAATGAGATTGGCTTTCATAATTTGCTGAAGAAATAGAGAACGAACTTGTCTTGAACTCAACACCACAGCCACCACTGGAATTCTCATCAGTTAGAACCGAATTAGATGAATCATTATCATCATTACTCAAAGGCTTAACGTTACGATTATGATTTCCTTCCACAGAAAAAGCACTCTCGCCTCTGCTCTTATGGGGTTGACGAACAGGCGGTACCGGTGCAGTATCTGTTTCATGATTATTATTGCTACTTGACGGCGACGACATGCCGGTGAGCTTCTGAACGAGAGCCCTGAAATCCTTTGCATGCGTGTGGATGATCTTAGGAGACTGGGTGTATATAATCACCGGCGGCCGGGGTTGCTTCTGCTGCTGCTGCCTGGCCGGAACATTATTAGCACATGGAACCGAAGAGATGGACGTTGAAGACGACGGCTTGTGAATGAAATGGGAGCCCTTCTGGATCTTCAACGGAGAAGGACGAACCCCATTGATTTCCCTCCTCGAATTCTCATGAAGATCATCGCCATTGAACTTTGCAGGGCTCATAGTTTAAAATTCTTGGACCCAAAATCAGGAAAAAGCTACTCTTTCTGCTCTAATATTATATATGGAACTGTACGTTTGTTTCTGGGAAAGAGAAAGTTTGAGATCGAGCCTGACATATATATAAACATGAAGGTTATGGTCGCCAGCAATCCTGACCGTTGACATGCAATATATATACATATACATATATATTATGGGGTGTTAAAATCTTAGGGTTTAGCGGAAAGAAGAATTTAGACGCTACCATTCGTTAGCTTGGGCGTTTTTTTCGGTAGGAAATCGACGGCGCAGTTGGCGGAAAAGTTGTTCGGTGTTTTTTATTTTTATTTTTATTCTGGTTTAATTATTTATTTTTTCTTTATATTATTCAAAATAATTCTATTAATTTCTTGTAATTAATAAGGTGGTCATGTGGTTAATTACCAGCAAAATACCTTCCATTTTTAAGTTTATTTTAAACTGCATGTGCATGACCAATTATGAATTATATATAAGGATACGTACGTATTCCTGAAAAACTCGAGATAAATGATTATTTATATCATTTGTAAATAAATCAATACTTATTTATATAATTTATTTAGATTATTGTTGTAATTTTTTCTTTAAAGTGTTGATGGTTAGAGAGAGATTTGATTAGTATTTGATTCGATTGTTACCTTACTGAAATATTTGATTTATATATATTTATTTGATCAATATATTTTATTTTTATAATTATAAAAAGATTTATCTTATTTCATTTTCATATATTTTTCTTATTTACTTCTGCTTTGCATTTCATTTACTATATATATATATTTATAGATTGATTGGATAAGTATATAGCTAGATCAAATTCTTTTTGTTATAATAAATTTCAAAATCAAATCTTTAATTTACATGACCCTAAGTTTATATCTAGTATTACTAACTAATTTATATATAGAAAATGAACCAAAAACATCACGAGTCATTCCAAACAAATTTGATTAAGACTAATGTTATATACCACATTCTCATGAAATGTGACATTTTATTACCCTTGTTTGATTATTTTTTTAAGAGTGCTGCTAGGGTGCCGCCCAACAGTGACTGTTGGGCGTGCCTCCTAGGCAAAATTTTTATTTTTAATTTTTCTTATTCATATTTTTTAGTTCTTTTAAACATTTTTAAAAAATATAAAAAAAAATACCAATACATTAATAGTCACTTCCTTAATCAGTAAGTAAAAGAAAAAAATATGAAAAAAAAATTAAAAGAAAGAGCGGTCAAAATGGGGCGGCATGGTAGCATTATTCGTTTTTTAAAGAAAAACTTATATGTTGATTAGCAATTTCACCCATGGGATAGAGTGCAATACAATTTTCCTTCCTTACTCAAATTTTCTCTGATCTTATCTTACTATATTAATTATAAAAAGATATCTAATTGAGTAGGGACAGCTCCTTTATAATTAATTTTGGCTATGATCAAGTCACCTCTTGATCAAGGTTGAATCTGCTGATTGACTTTTGGATTTTGACTTTGAACAAATCAGAGAAAATTTTCTTAAAACGCGTAGGTTGGATGGCATAAAAAGTCAAATATTATGAAGGTTCATTCATGAGTTTATTTACAATTATTTTGAATAGTCGTAGGAACAACGTCCCCTCGATCCATATATAAATAATGTTGCCGATTTTCAAATTTTTTATTAATGAATAATAAAAGCCATATAATTAAACACGAGATCAGCTGGAGAGATAAGTTTTTATTTGTCCAAAACTATATTAAAATTTAATCTACATAAAATTCAACTAGAGCTAATTATAAGTTCATGTATGCTCGGGCATGCACGTCCAGGATGTTGCAGTAGTTAACTGGCCGCTAATTTATTTTATTTTTTGTTCAAGGTCTAAGGGTGGCTCAATATATATAAATATATATATATATATATANGGGGATCTTTTCTAAGGGTGAAAGTGGCCATTAATATTACTAAACCTCTTATGAGAGGGATACTTCTTAACTTGGATGGGGACAAAGTCTAGATTTCATTCCTCTAAGAAAGGTTACCATCCTTTTGCTTCAAATGTGGAATAATTAAACATGGGGAAAATGTTTAGCAAACTCTACTATGATTTCCATGCATGGCAACACTTAGACTCAATATGGGGCTTGGCTTAGAGCCTCAATGGTGAGAAATGGGCCTAAAACCAGTCATAGTGGCAGCGGAGGGAGGGAGAAGACAGCTGCACAAAACTCAGAGCTACATGGAGAAGATGATGGAGTGGCAGGTTGCAAGGCTAATTCTGGAAAGGATGTGGGAGGTGCTAAAGAGGTGGTAGAATCAGTGGAATTACCTAAGAAATTAGGAAGATATAAGGAAAGTTTCCATAAAGAAGAGATGGCGGATATCAGGGGTCAAACTCCAAATATGGAATTTAGAAATTTGATTGAAAGCTTTTCACAGGAGGAAGGAGTTGTTGCATCTAAGGTGATTGAGAGATCTGAGGCAATCAAGGTGGTGAATGTTGAGAGGGTAGATAAAGCTGATGTGGACAAAATTTATAATGTGACTACTCAATTGGAAACTCTTGAACTTATTAGCAGGGGAGGGTTAGATGGCAGTCCATTAACTCAACATGGGGATGGTCAGAAAGCTTCTCAAGTAAACAGCAGCATACCAACTAGTGAAGGAATTATGAGCACTGAAAATAATTAGAATAAGTCCATGGTGGGCAGGTGGAAGAGGAGGGCTCGAGATAAGAATGCTATGTCTTTAGACCACACAGACATGAGCTTAGGCTACATATCCCATGAGAGCCCAAAGGCAGGTAGGAAAAAGGGAGAGAAGAGGAGGGGGAAAGGGAGTTAACTCAGAGTCTAAGAGGAGTAAATGTTTACATGATAAGATTGTGGAATACACCAATTCATTGGCAGTGGCTGGTTGCCAGCCCTGCCAAATGCAATGAGTCTATTAGTATGGAATTGTTGAGGGTTTAAAAACCCTCGGACAGTTAGAATACTTAGTCTATTAACTAATGATAAGTGCCCAAATTTGGTGTTCCTAGTGGAAACCAAAAGCTTAAAGAACCGCATGGAAGAAATAAGAAGAACTTTGAGATTTGATTGTTATTTTGCTATAGATGGTTTGGGATGGCCCCACCTGGATGTTCACAGGTTTCTATGGTCATCCTGACACTTCTAAGAGCGATGACAGTTGGAAACTTATGAAATATCTTAAACCCTCATCATCTATGCCTTGGATTTGCAATGAGGATTGCAATGAGATATTAAGCCAAAGTGAGAAGTTTGGGGCAACATTTAGACCATATAGACAGATGGAGTCCTTCAAACAAGCAGTCGATGATTGCCTACTAAATGACATTCACTCCTCTGGGCAGAAGTTTACTTGGTCAAATAACAGGCATGGCAAGGAGTTTATAAAAGAAAAGTTTGATCGAGCCATGGCCAACAAAGAATGGAATGACATGTTTCCAAATGCAGTTTGCAATGTGTTACTTGCAGTGAAGTTAGACCACTCACCCCACCATATCAGCATGCAAAGGAGTAATCCAAGGAGAAGAAGGTCTAATGTGATATTTAGATATGAAGCTACTTGGGAGTTAAGGGAAGAGTGTTCTAAGACTGTAAAAGCAGCTTGGGACAAAAGGCCTGTGGGTGATAATGGGCCCTCCATGATTATATTCAAACTTGAGCATTGTCAAAGAGCTCTACTGAAGTGGAACTCAACTAAGCAGAATCAAGGTGCCAGGGTAGTTAACAGAGGAATTGCCAGGATTGGAGAGCTTCAAAAGCATGGAGATGGTAATCATATTTCAAAAGTTCATGAAATTAAAAAAGAAATGGATCATTCTTTGGTAGAAGAAGATCTGAGGTGGAAGCAATGAGCCAAGCAGCACTAGCTGAAGCATGGGAATAGAAGTACCATGTTTTTTCACATGCAAGCCTGCCACAGAATGAAAGCTAACGCAATTAGAAGCAAAATTGACTAGAATGGAGTCACAGTGACTGAATAGAATAACATTGGTGCTATTTTTTACAAGTTTCTTCTCTGATCTCTTTATCACTTCTTTGCCTACTAATCTCTCCAAGATTTCAATGATTCCTTCATCACCCTCAAACCCAAAGTCAAGAATCCTAAGAGATTCACTGATTTTAGGCCTGTTAGCCTATGCATTGTAATTTACAAGATTGTCTCTAAAACTCTGGCTAATAGGCTAAAATCTATCCTACTTGACAATATATCGTTGAATCAGAGTGCATTTGTACTTGAAAGGCTAATTTATGACAATATTTTAGTAGCTTATGAGACTCTACATTCCACGAATTCTCGGATGAAGATGAAGACAAGGTGTATGGCTCTAAAGTTGGACAAGAGTAAGGCCTATGATCGAGTAGAATGGTGTTTTGTGGAAGCTGTGACGACCAAAATGGGGTTTAGCCAACACTGGATTACCCTTATTAGATCTTGCATATCATCAGTCTCTTATTCCAATTTTGGTTAATGGAGAGCCTTAACAGAAATTCATACCTTCTAGGGGACTTAGACAAGTCCTAAGGATGGCTGGGGTAAAGTCTACTAGAGTTTTTGAGAAATATCTTGGATTACCTGCAGTGGTGGGAAGATCAAAGATAGCAGCTTTTCACTCTCTTATTGATAGAACTTGGGCAAGTATTTCTATTTGGAAAAGACAAAGTTCCTATCAGTAGCAGGGAAAGAAGTGTTGTAAAAGGTTGTTCTTCAAGCAATCCCTACCTATACCATGGGGATTTTCTTACTCCCTTTCTCAATCACTGAAAGACTAAAGAAGATGCTTAAAAGGTTTTTGTGGGGATACAATGAGGATCACTCGAAAATTCAGTAGGTGAAATGGAACCTGATGAGTCATTCAAAAGACAAAGGTGGGCTGGGATTTAGAGATTTAAGGAGCTTCAATTTGGCCATGCTTTCCAAGCAAAGTTGGAGAATAATTCAAAATCCAAATTCTTTGTTGGCACAGGCTTTCAAGTAGAAATATTTTAGGAAGGTAAATATGTTGGAAGCTTAACTGGGGTGAGGGCCTTCTTATGCTTGGAGGAGCATTTATGCAGGTTTGCAGCTGCTCAAAAAGGGGCTATTTTGGAGGATTGGCAATGTCAAAAGTGTAAACATTTGGATAGATAAGTGGCTGCCAAGACCACAATCTTACAAAGTGGTATCATCTAGGGCTAATTTAGAATGCTATGAGAAAGTTGTTGATTGAATTGATCCTGATCTGAAGCAGTGGAAGGAAGAGTCACTACAACAACTGTTCTCTACTTAGGAAGTTGAGTTGATCAAGTCCGGTACCAATTAGTCTTGGTGATAGGGTAGATAAACTGTTATGGTTACAAACTACTAATGGCAAGTATTATGTTAGAAGTGCTTATCACCTCCACCTAGAGCTTGAGACTAAGTAATGAGGGAGAATCATTGAATGGGAAGGTGGGTCAAGAAGGTTGGAAAGTAGTGTGGAGAATGAAGATTCGAAATGCAGTGAAGATGTTCATTTAGAGGGCTTGTAGTGAAGCTCTCCCCACTCTATCCAATTTAAGGAAAAGAAAAGTGGTTGAGGGCAGCTTATGCCCCAATTGTAGATTGGAGCCTGAGACCTTGGGACATGTTTTATAGAAGTGTGGTACTGCTAGAGATGTGTGGAGCCAAAGTGGCAGAAAAGTCCAGAAGATGGTATGCCACATTGAGTTATTTCTTGATATCTGGAACAATATGGTTAATCTTCTCAAACAAGAGGAACTTAAGGAGCCTGCTATAATATCGAGATTGATTTGGACTAGAAGAAATGAGTTTTTACATGGGCAAGGCTTCAAACTTCCTACTCTTCTGCTCAGAAAGGCTAGTGATGAATTTGAGTTATTTAAATGCTCAAGATAGCCATCTCAGAAGAGATCCATTCAAATGGCACCTATGCAACCTAAGTGGTAGAAACCAAGAGAATGAGTATACAAATAGAACTGGGATGCTGTTGTAAATAGTGCACAAGGCAGAATTGGCATAGGTGTGGTTGCTAGCAACTTTAAGGGATAGGTCATTGGCACTCTTAGAGCCTCGAGAAGTCTAAGTGGTAACTCATTTGATGCAGAAGCTCATGCCTTGGTGTTAGCTACTTTTTTTTTTTTTGCAAAGAAATGGGCTTAGCACAGATTATTGTAGAGGGTGATGCATTGCAAGTGGTGAACATGTTGAAGAAGAACAAATCAAACTGGAGCTTAGGGGGTATACTAATAGAGGATGCAAGGAGAATTCTTATTTCTTTCGCCTCTTGGTCAGTGACACATACTAACAGAGGTACTAATATGGCTGCTCATCACTTTGCTAAAGATGTCCTCAATGTGATGAAGGCTTGTTTGATTTGGAGGATTATCCTCAATGTATTCATTCCACTGTTTTAAGTGAGATGTTGTAAGTCTTGAGCATTAATAAAGATCAGTTTCATTGAAAAAAAAGGCAAAAATTCAAATTGTGGCTTTCATATTTATTAAAATATAATAATAAACATCATATTAAATATAATATATTTAAAAATCGTTTACAATAAACCTCAAAATATTAAATATCTCCTTTCTCATGAGAGAAAAAATAGTAAAAATTTTTTTTGAAAACAATTACAAAAAAAAAAAAAAAAATTGTGATAGAAAACAAATTGTCTGTTAGCAACTGTCATAACCTGGTCACTAAAACTATTTTTATCGGTCTACTATTCACTATATCGCCACAAAAAAAAAAACTTTGTGTGATAGTTGGTGACCTAGGCCGGGCAGTTAAATGAAATGTTCGAACGTGTATAACTTTTGTGACAGTTGGTTTTTGTCACTGTATATGTTTCAATGTAACTAAATAAGTTCGAATGTAAATATGTACATGCAAATGTAACCAACTACATTCGAACGTAACAACAAATATTCAAAATATTTTGTTTCTGGACAATTTAAACCTTACCGTTCAGATAGCTCTCTTAATGTGGCATTACCATGTGGTATCACGTGGTTTATTATAAAAAAAAAAAAAATGAAAAAACAATATATTCAAAATGAAAGGGAGCCCAAAAACACAAAAGAATACTGAAACCCTAAGTTCCCTCTACCCCTTTTGTGTTTTTATTTTTATTTTTAAAAACGACATGGTAGTGCAATGTCAAGCGGGCCATCTGTGCGGTTCAGATGGCTTGGTAGTTACAACCAACCACCATCACAACACCACATGTAGCTGTAGCTGCACAGTCACATGTTACGTAATCTTGCATCAAGTCACTTTATCATTGTGACCTAGCCACCTTGCTCCATCGACAATGCTGCTCTGCATTTCCACTCAACATCCCACCACCACTTTAGGTCACAGGCCTCCATCTCATTCTTGTGCCTTTCCTCAGGGTCAGTTTTATTTTCCAAAACACTTTGATTTTCAGATTTTTGAGATTTTATCGATTGGGGTATGGTTTACTTTCAGTTAGATGGTTATTGGGCTTTTGGTTTTTAAAAGTGAAATTGGAATATCTATATATGAAGCGTACTGATTTAGGGGTAGTAATGTTGCTCGAATAATTTGTAGGTTGATGCTCTTGAGGCTAGTTCAGGTGTGTAATTTTGGGTTGTTCAAATAATTTGTTATTCTTGCCTTTGAGTTGTCTTGATGTGGGGCACTAAATCTGCAAATGAGTGGTGTGAGAATCGTGCCCATCATAGGTAGGAACACCTTGAGTTGTAGCACCTTATTTCTTGAGATCATGTATGAAGGGAAGGGGGTTTTGGGCAAGGAAGGCGAGCAAGAGTAAGAGAACACAATATTCGGGTGAGCAATAAAAAAGGGTAGTAATAACCAAGGGTGAGTAGCACTCAATAGTGAGTAAGTCCAGGTACAAGCAATTCATGATAACGAGTAATAAGTGATAGCGAGCAAAGGTGAGCGATACGCAAAAGCGACCAAGGGCGACGAAAGCACAATAGCGAGCAAGTCCAAGGGCGAGCAATACATAGTAGTAAGTAAGTTTGAGAGATTTAGTGGAATTTGACCAAGTGCTTGGGAGTATTCAAAGCATTTGCTCGATACCTTTATTTCACCAAACGATGTCATTTTTGCAATTATGGATGCATGAATCACAGGTAGCCATATCTCCACCACCACGCGCATCCCATGCCCGAACATACGTAGAAGCTTTCCACCATGTGGACGACAATCACTAGTGGTAGGACTAAGCTCTATTCTCCTTAGCAGAACTTATGAGACACTATAGAGGATGTCCTCTTTGTTCCTACCACTTCCTTCATCCGATGTACAATTGGGTAGTGTATGCTCGCTGTTCAACCACCTAACCTTTGTCAAGAACTATTATGAAAGCAAATGCCTCCCTATAAATAGCTTCACATCGCTCAGTCTCAACACACCATTGGTTTTCTAAAACCCAGAAACTCTCATTCTCTCTCTCACGCTCTCCCTTTTGCTTGCCCTATCCCCCACCCCAGAGAAGAAATTAGTAACTCTTATAGCTTAAGTCGCACCATTTTAGCCCTGTCTTTTAGCCGACTAACTCTCCTCCCTTTCTTTCTCAGAGAATTGGAGTTTTCTCCTTCTCCTTCCTGTGCTTACTCTCTCTTATTCAACCTTGAAAGCTCCCTTTCACTTCCACAGTTTCATACACTTGCCTAAAACGTAACTTTGGTAGTACTAGCAGTCTCGATGTGTGTGACATCACGGTCTAAGCTAGGTTCTTACAGTTTAGTTCCCATTTCAGTTTTGATCTAGATGGACTTAAGTCCAATGGATTGAGAAAGTTAGTATTTTGACATTGATATAGATTATGTCTTGTGTAGGTGCTATAGGCACCCAAGCCCAAAGAGAGGCCTAATACTTAGCTAGTTTTGGCCTTACAAGGATTTAGGGTTTGGAAGCCCAATTAGGGATATGGAAGAAAGTGAGATGCACTACTTGGAAGAAAGGCCCTTGAAGTTCCCTAAGCCACAATCATTATATTTGAAGGGAAGGGAGATCGGTTTTTATAAGAGCCACACGCCACTCATGATGGCTTCTGGAAGAAGACAAGAGGGAGTTTTGGTTTTTGTAAAAATCCATATGCCACTCGGTAGCCATGTGTGTCTCATTTCTTGTTTCATCGTATCTAGACAACAAAAGTTGATGAAGGGAATTTCAAAAATACAAGGGGCAGGCGCCACTTCTATAGGATGTCACCCTACAAGGCGCCACATGTCCATCATGCAAGGAGTCACTTAGCGTTCCAAAGGAATTAATCATGAGGGAGGAAGATGGAGTGTTTAGGCCATAAGGCAGAGTGCCACTTGGCATCCATTTGTGTGCATGTCTTTAGGGACTTCTAGAAGAATCAAATGATGAAGGCCTAGAAATTTCGGCTATGCCCACTTGGCAAGCATGCAATAGGTGTCTATTGGAATTTTGGGGAAGCTAATGATGGGAGAGAAGGAAGTGGGATTCGGTTGGTGAAAGGAGGGGCCACTTGGCACCCATGTAGGAAGTTTTCTTGTAAACTTTTCATTTTACAGCAGAGTAATCATAAGAGAGAGAGGGACATGGAAAATGGTGGAGCATTTAAACCCCCCACATAAATGGCTAGTGTGTACTAGAGAGAAGAGGGAGCCAAAAGGTCACTTGTGCATTTTCAAATTTTCTCTTCTCTTCTCCTCTCTATCTTGCCCACTCCAAGAAGAACCAAACACCATTTTTCCCTTCACCCAAACACCCATTTTGTGTACCAAAAATGGGAGAAAGGATTCAAGAAAACTCAAGTGGAGGATAGCATGGTAAAGAAGCTCAACCTTAGTCTTCATTTCCAAGCACATCATGCAAACCAAAGCGGAATAAAGTCTTGAGAGTTTCAGGTATGGGAAGATTAAGGATGTGTTCAACCATTAGAAGGCAGTCGTGCTTCAATCCTATTGAGTATGATCTTGTCTAGGGTTTTCTTTTATAAGAACTTGAACCGTTGATGGAAAAATGGAAAGGAGGGACCCTTGTAGAGTTAGGTCATATTCAGCCATCACTAGGGTTTCCTTGAAGGCTTTCTATCTAGTAAATCACAAGTTAGAATTTCTTCCACATCTTTAAGGTGCTTTCAGCCATAGGGATGTTATGCACACACAAGTATGTTTCTTTTCCACATAATGCACACAAACAGACATTAGGTTTTTGGATTTTTACAAGGATGATCTATCACCTAACCACTACGGTTTCGACCAAGTGAGGGAAGTGCTAATACCATTCCGCCTAGGGTTTCCTCATGTCATGTGTCTATGAGGCTTAAGGCAAGAGAAGGGCAACGAAATAATAAAAGGGACCTTAGAACTAATTAGGGTTAGGAAGCCTAAACCCTAGAACATGAAATACATGTTTGGTTTGAAGTATTGTTGCTTTCAATAGTCTAATGATTGAAACATACACTTTCAGCGTGCTTGATTATCGGAAAATATTTTTTAAAGCTTTGTAAGTTAGCCTCTAACTTATTCTTGGATAATGTACATACATTTACATGTAAACTCTACATTGCGTTGCTTAAATTGAAGTTCTACATGTTACATGCTATGATTCATATCTTATATATGCATGCTATGCTTAAATGAAGTTTACTAAAATTGTTGGTTCAAATGACATGTTCAAAGCTGTGAGAAATGAAATATGTTTTTTTGAGCTTTCATATGTTATACTCATGTATATGTTTCGGAATGTTCTAGTTCTTTCAAGCTATACATGTGATGCACTCTTTTTATATGGCATAAGTACATGACATTTTTGCATGAAAGTTGCATGGTATCGTCTCTAGTCACATAAAATAGTTTTGTCATAGCCCCAATGCTAAGATGAGGGAATGTCTTGGTGGAGTTCCTCTGTCCACTTTAGAGTGCTTAAATTGGAGTGGTAACCACCGGGGTTGGTAAAGTTCGATCAACAGATTTTGAATGGGTTCTTTTTAAAGGATTTCGGAGCGAATTAGCCACACCTATGCTAGTGGGTGCAACATATAGTAAAATGCGGTTAAAGCGAATTGTGAATTGCCGTATCATATGGACTCTGACGTACTCGTGCCCTGTTAAGGGGATCAATAATGTGATGCAGTAACTAGCAGAGAGCCCACGGTTCGTAGGGATAGCCGTGAGGGGTCCACCCACACTTTCATATGGAAAAATATTGTTAAAAAGTCTTTATAAGAAATGAAAAGATCATATTTTTGTTATATGGTTGTTTTGTTACTTTGAGACATGGTTACAATATTAGTGATTTTTGAATAAGAGAATGCATAGGGGACAAAAGTGTATTTTTAGTCATGGTATATGTTCATGCTCATACATTCATATTCATGGTTTACCTTATACTTGCTTATGTTATCTTTATGTATGGTTTTTGTTTAACTTGCTAAGATTTCCTGAAATCTCACTATTGTAGTTTCTACTACCATTCCCCTTAAATAGTAAAAGTTGTGACATGATTGGTAGATAGTGATGGGGAAATGCAAGTGCGAGGAAACTCTGAAGGTGAAAGAAGAACTTAGGGATAAGAAACCTAAAAAGGGCAAGAGTGGCGCTGCATCTAGCGCTCGGCCCAATAGGGAGGATAGTATTAAAGAAGTAATAATCGTCATAACAAGATTGCTAGCGCGAGTAAAAGAAATTCAGAAGATTTTGACCCAAAAGGATAAATCCACTTGGAAAGTGGAATGATACATTATTATGTTTTGATATAGGTGATGGTACTTTTGGTAATAGAGTTTGTGGTTTTAAACCATATTAAATTACTGAAACTTTGTTTAGAAATGAAAATTTTTTTTGCTACGATTATTGGATATTGCTAGAAACATGTTAGGTACATTGCATGTTAACTGCCATGAACGAGGGGTATGTAACCTTAAGTTATATGTCCCAATACTTCAGTCTTCGTCAAATCCCAAGTGGGGTTTAAGGGCATCACAATGTGGAAGCTCGGAACCTCATACAAAGGGTCAAAAACTTCACTGCTCAAGGTAAGTGACCTCCTCGACTGAGCTTGAAATGGGTATTAATGGTTGTGAAGCTTTCATTCATTTCGATCGATGATATTGTCTTTGTAAGTTAAAGAATGGCACAAAGATGGTCCTCTGTTTTTTTTTTTTTCTAGGTTTGTTTTACCAATAGTTGATTGCGTCTTTTGCCCCACAATTCTCTACATAAGCTATTCTTCTATTCAATTAAGATCATTACCTAGGTTTCGTTTGTTGCATACACATTAACTGTTGATGTTGAGAATGGTAGAATTTGGATCATAGTTTTTGGTTTACCTGGATGATGGTCGACTGTTTTCCTCAATGTTGCTTTTTGTGACTGTTGTTCTTATCTTTCAGTGATTAAATCTCAGGCAAGGACCATTATGTGGATTATTGGGTTCTCACCTCACTTTTTTGTTGATCAATTTTACCAAACTTTGTACATTGTTTTGGATGTTCAGTTATGCTTGCTGTTTTAGAATGAAAATGCGTTATTGATCTTAATGAATCCTTGTTATTTTTAAACAAAAGATAATGTGTGTGTGTGTGTGTGTGATCATAAATCACGATCACCAGTTGAGATGAGGCATTGTCTAGATGGAGCTCCTCTGGTCACTCAAAAGCATAGAAGAAGTAAGTCACATCCCCTTAGTTTAATGCTGGGCTATCAACAGGCTTGGCAAGAAGGTAGGGCTATGGAGTCAAGTTGTTGTCTCTCGGCTAACAAGACTAGAGAATGCTTGTGCTGAAGGAAGAGATGCAAGGCCCAAGGGATTCTTGAGACAAAGTCATATGCGTGGCTGTTACCCATAGTGTGGCGAAGGGAGGCAGGATGTATGTACGACCATATTTGAGGGGAGCCCTTGGTAGACACATTAAAAAATGAAAACTGGTTTCTAAGTTGGTTTTTATGTTGTATGGAGGACCTGGGGTTCTCAAGTTATTGATCTTGTGTTTAATGTTTCGAGCAATGGATGCTCGATAAGTTAATGTGTGAAGTGTGTGTGTATGATTGCTCAAATGACTACTATTTTAGTTCACGACCATTATTATTTATGTTGCTCGGTAAGGTCAAGGCTGCTCGGGATGATATATATCTCACTTCTGTATTGTTTCGATCTAAATGCCTATATTGTTCATGTGCTTGGGGCATTATATTCCTTGAAGCAAAACAAAGTTTACTCGGGATCCTTCATCTATATAAGTATGTGTTATTGCTCACTTAACCCAATGCCTATACTTGCAATATTCATTGTCATTACATGCATTTAAATTTTTTTTCATGGATTCTAAATTACTTAGATTTGTCATAATCACACCATGTTAGTTCCACAATGGTGCCATTCCTTGGAATTGCAGACTTTGATACAAATTAGGTAATGAGGTCGAGTATGAGCATGGAGACCAGAAGAGTGAGATGGGGTTGTCCTTGTTTTGGGCAACCTTTTTGTTTTTATTTAAATATTTGATTAAGTAACTTAGGTGGAAAGTTGTATGATTGTAATAATTGGAGATGTTAGTATCGATGGAAGTCATGACCTAGTAGCAATTGAAGAGAGTGTTTGGTAACCGTTTCTTTCCTGTCATTGTTAAGCAATAGAAGGCAAAGGCGTTTGCTAGTCTTATTCAGGGCTATATGAATGTTGAGCAGTATGCCACTAAGATTATGGAACTGGGGAGGTTTTCCCCGCATCTCATGATCTCCATAGTAGAGATGCAAGCAGAATGTTTCCAAGATGGACTGCAGTTGCAGATATGGTCTCAACTAGCTTGTTTGCAGATAATATATTTTCAGATGTTAATGCAAGTAACCTCCATTGCTAAGTGTAGCACCGTAGCCTATTGACCGAGTTAACAGGCCAGAAACAAAGGACTTACATTGGGGAAGGGAGCTAAGAATCACTCGAGAATTTTGTGTCTAGATCTAGGCCGCATCCAAAAGCGATCCTGAGAGTTCGCACGAGCGGCCAAACTCTAGTGTGCAGCCTGTGCAATAGGTTCCATGAGGGTAATTGCCATCAGGGCACCAACATCTATTTCATATGTGGTCAAACTAGACACTTCACTAGGGAATGCCCCCAAAGTGGCCCAAGGAACTAGGCCCTGCCCAATTGGAGGAATATTTGGCCAGAGGCAGTCAGTGCAGGTGCTGGTGTATGTTTTGACTCTTGGAGAAGTAGACAAGTAAGGCTTGGAGACACAAGAGGCTAGAGTTATTAAAGATATGAACTTTGTAAGGTTACAAGCGATCCAAGAGTTCGCACGCTGACCAAACACCTGTGTGCAGCCGATGCAATAGGTTTTATAAGGGAGATTGTTGTCAAGGCACCAACACCAATTCCAGATGTGATCAAACTGGAGATTTCACTAGGCAATGCCCCAGAGTGGCTCAAGGAAGCAGGCCTAGCCTAGTTGGAGGAAGATTGGGTCAAAGGCAGTTAATGTAGGTGCGAGTGAATGCTTTGACGCTTGGAGAAGTACATGAGGAAGGCTCAGAAACCTAAGTGGCTGGAGTTATCACACGTATGAACTTTGTAAGGTTGAAGTTAATGTATCATGAATAGTAAGCATCTCATTAAGATTAACAGTGATTGACTATAACCGGAAGAATCAAGATTTGCTAGTACAAAGCTTGTACCTTGTTTGACTCAAGTGCATCCCAGTCACTCGTGCCTACCACACTCTGCTCGAATGTAGATTGCGGATGGAACAACAAAGGGTGGCAATGGCTTTGCCTACTGAGGAAGCGATTGTATGCACGAGGGTTGCATTGAGTGCCCCCTCGAATAGGGAGAAAGAGCGTTGGAAGCATATCTTATAGTGTTCAACCTTATCAGGTTCCAGTCTACGCTAGCATCAATTGCCAAAGCTAGGTTGTAAGCCTCTAGCAACCTAGAGAAGAATTTACGGGCAGTAGGCTTAAGACGATTAAGCCTTACAAGCTTAGAGAGATCTAACTAGTGGAGCAAATGCATACTTGGTATAGGTAGTGCTTAAACCAATGAAGAAGAAGTTAGTAAGAGGGATTCCTGTCATCGAGAAGCTCCAAGAGGTGTTTGTAGACGATCTTCCAAGATTATCTCTAGTTAGAAAGGTCAAGTCCACAACCAATTTGGAGCTTGGAGCACCTCCTATACACAAGGCACCTTATAGGATTGCACCATTGGAGTTAAGAGAACTGAAGATGCAACTTTAGGAGCTTTTGGACAAGGGATTTATCAAACCCAGTTCGTCACTTAAGGGAGCACTAGTACAACCTACCTAGGATCGATGATATTATTGATCCACTGCAAGGGGCGTTGTTCTCGAAAATCGACTTGAGAATGGGGAATCACCAGTTAAGGATAAAGGAGAATGATGTGCTTAAGACTGCATTCAGAATTAGGTATGGGCACTATAAGTTCGTGGTGATGCCATTAGGATTGGCCAATGCACCTACAATGTTCATGGGCATTATGAACTGGGTGTTTAGGCTCTTCTTGGATTTTTTCGTAGTGGTTTTTATCGATGACATCTTCGTTTAATCATTGTAATGACCCGATCCTATATATTTAGGGATAAATTACAGATAATTTTATTAGGCTCAATAAGTAAGTTAAAACCCATATAATGACTTATCGAATAAGTATATTTATTTGAACCTAGAATTAAAGTTCTATTAATTAAAAAAAAAAAAGAAACAAAAGAAGAAGCTCCAAGCCCTTGAATTATAGACTCCAAACACTAATAAACTTTTGTTTTCCTTTACATAATAAAATTCCTAGTCACTACCGGATTCCCTTCCACAACTCACAGCCCCGCACGAAACTAGCTAGTCCCACGACTTTCCTCTCAACCTTACACGTCTCTTTCCTTAGGATTTAGATTTTTTGATGTTCTGCGTCACCTTTATATTTAAATATACATACGGATTAGCTCCTCATCAGTCTATCACTACATTGAAGATTCTATTGCAATCGTTTCTTCCGCATGCATGTTGACACCTCTAGGTTTTCCTTTTGTTTCTCAACCAACTAGGTCAATAAATACACTGCCGCCCAACGTCGAAACACACTCACGCATGCAGAACACCCTTTCACGAACTCACACTCAAGACAAGCCCCACGAAAACAGAAACTCCGTAGCAATTTCTCTCCATACCAGACCACCCCTCAAGCCATTAGCAACCAGCACATACACGGCAGTGCACCAAGAGCCACCATTGCCGAAACCAAGTAAACCACGTTGTAGCTCCTTCCTTAGACCACCTTGTTGCCTAGCTATTGAAAACACTACGCGACTACCTTTGGAAGAGCCAACGAGCCGCTGCCATCCTCCCTTGTTTTACCACCTGAGAACAGAGCATTTTCGGAGCTTGTCATAGAGCCAAGAATCATTGCTCCTCATCGGAGACTACCACAGAACTCGCCGACCAGGCACCTCCCTCCACCTCACACTATTTCGGTAAGCCCACGACCTGCGTCACCCTCATCTCTCTTTATTGCTATCAGTTTGATAGTCTCTCTCTCTAAACTCTCTCTCCCTCCCTTCGTGCGCACCACCATAGTCAAGAGGATCCCCTAGTTGCTCCACCATGAACTCGGCCAGCCATCACAACCCTTCGTCGCACTCAGCCCCTCTCTATGTAAGCATTACACCACCTTCCTCTCCCTGTAAGCATCTGTTCCCTTATTTTCGTTATCTTCAACCTTCCCATATTGCCCATCCCATTATGTTTTTATTACAAAAATGCCCTTCCTTTTTAAGATTTATAGATGAGAATAATTTATGTGTTGGACGTAAAGGGATATATATACATGAATGTATATATATATATATGCATATTGTTTTAAGAGTCACGAAGGATCAAGATTTATGGAAATATAGGCTAAATTAGAAATTTAGGTTTAGGAAATATAGTCTATTTTATTAGTTTAGGTTTTAAATAAATTCACATGTTTAAATTAAAAATTTATGCAAATTCATATTTATTTATAGGCGTAAAAAATAGTGTGAATTACGCGTCGTAAATAGTGGATTGGCGTTGCAAGGTAAGTAGCATGATCATACCCTTACACATTTACGGTAAACGGCATGTCTTTTATAAAAATATTATGTATGTATGCCCTCCATTGGAAGCCCCTTTTTACGTACCCAAGACATGATAAAATTATGAAAATCCATGATTTTATATAAAGAATTATGCATCAAAGTTATTTATGAAAATCCATGAATTTATACAAAGAATTATGCATCAAGTTATTAATGAAAATTCATGATTTTATGAAAGGAGTTATGCATCAAAATAAATTAGGAAAAGTCATGCATGATTTTATGTGAAGATTTATGCATTAAAGTATTTATGAAAAATCATGATTTTAAGTGAGAAGTCATGCATCACGACATATTATGAAAGAATGTGATTTCATTTGAAATCTATGATATGATATGACAAGAAATGACAAGTATGTATGTGATTTCTTTTGAAATATATGATATGACAAGTATGCAAATATGATTATGATGAAATATGAATGATAAGATACGTAACGACCTATATTATGATATGAAGACGGTACCTATGTTATGGGCATATTGCATTGCCAGGTCGTACATGCTGGTAGTGCACCCAGTATGTCTTCCTTATGTATGGATTCCACAACCCGCGGCCATGGGCGGATTCAGAATCTATTTAGATTCGCTAACCCTAACTCACGGGGGTCAACAGTGGGTATTGGCCTATGACAAGTGAAAGATAAACTCATGTTCATGTTCATGTTATTTACGTATGTATTTATGAGTATGCACGTTTTTCAAGAAACCTTATGTTTATTATGTTTACTATATGATGTGTGCTTATTGAGTATTCGACTCATTTTAGTTTATTTCATGTTTTTAAATCACCCATGTGATCGCATTTATGAGGATGAGATGGCGGGAGAAGACTTGACCCTAGGAGACGAGGCAGTGGCCTAGGCAGATTTTGCTATGATTGAGTTTTATGGTTTAAGATTTAATTAAATTATTTTGATAAGCACATGAGACTCCCATAATTGTTTTAAATAAGTGCTTCCACAAACTCTATTTTGGATTTTTAGTATTCGATAAAATTTGTTTTCTTTATGGAATCTTTCGTATCTGGCGCGTTATTAAAAAGAATTTTTTTTTTAGTTCAAGTTTAGTAGTAGCACACTGGCTCTCCAAAAATTCTAAAATGTCTTTATTGGGGAGCGGGATGTTACAGTTGGTATTAGAGCCCAGTTCGAAAGATTTTGTAGACTTTTCAAAATAAAAGAGAAGAAATTTTTTTGCAAAGAATTTAAAAAAAAAAAAAACAGCAAAGAAGTTATTGGAAAATAGAAAATGAAGGAAATGAATGTTTAGGCCAAGGTCTCCCCAAGGCAAGTTCTACCCTGTAGTAAATATGTTATAAATTTTTCTTTATGGTATTTAAATGCATTTTGTTTGACATTGTTAAAACATACTTGCAAGAATGACACCTCGTGGAAGAAGACCACGTGCACCCCACTCTGAGAACGATACCGTACAAGATGATAATTCAGAAGTACTCGTTGCTACAGCGACACGTTTCTTTCAAGTCAATGGTGATATGGTGGTAAGTAGAACCCCACAAGTAGGATGCACATTAGAATAGTTCTCCCGCCAACACCCACCTACTTTCGATGGCAGATCAAATGCCATGGATGCAGAGAGCTGGATCGAACGATTGGAGCAGATCTTCGAGGCACTTTATTGCACAAACGATTAGAAGGTGACTTATACTGCTTTCAACTTAATAGATGCGGCAAAGAAGTGGTGGAAGTCGACACGAGCACTCTTACAAATGGAACTAGGAGATGGAGTCCCTATCACATGGGAGCGTTTTAAGAAGATATTTTTGGAACGTTTCGTTCCTTAAACTCTTCGTGAGTCAAGGGCCCTTTAGTTTGCAGATCTTACCCAGGGAACGATGACTGTAGACCAATACGCTACCAAATTCATGGAATTGTCCCGGTTCGCCAATTACTTAATCTAGGATGAGGAAAAGAAAGCTGAAAAATTTGAGCGCGGTCTAAATCGCAGGATTAGAGAGCGTGTCCATACTCTCAGGATTCGGAGTTTCACGGAGCTGGTCACCTGAGCTACCATTGCTGAAGAAGACATTCAAGAAAGTATCGACTACAATAATCAAAGGAAGCGACAGCAGCAACAACAACTCCATCCAGCATCACAAAGGGATAAGAGGCCTTTTCAGGATAATGGTCAACGGCCACGAGACTACCACTGAACTCGCCGACCAGGCACCTCCTTCCACCTTGCACTATTCCAGTAAGCCCACGACCTGCGTCACCCTCTTCTCTCCCTATTGCTCTCAGTTTAATAGTCTCTCTCTCTAAACTCTCTCTCCCTCCCTCCGTGTCACACCACCATAGTCAAGAGGATCCCCTAACTGCTCCACCGTGAACTCGGCCAGCCACCACAACCCTTCGTCGCACTCAGCCCCTCTCTCGGTAAGCATTGCACCACCCTCCTCTCCCCGTAAGCATCTGTTCCCTTATTTTCGTTATCTTCAACCTTCTCATATTGCCCATCCATTATGTTGTTATTACAAAAATGCCCTGCATTTTTAAGATTTATAGATGAGAATAATTTATGTGTTGGGCGTAAAGGGATACATGTATGTATATATATATATGCATATTGTTTTAAGAGAGTCACGAAGGATCAAGATTTATGGAAATATAGGCTGAATTAGAAATTTAGGTTTAGGAAATATAGAATATTTTATTAGTTTAGGTTTTAAATAAATTCACATGTTTAAATTAGAAATTTATGCAAATTTGTATTTATTTTATGGGCATTGAAAATAGTGTGGATTACGCGTCGAAAATAGGGGATTGGCGCTGCAAGGTAAGTAGCATGATCATACCCTTACACGTATTTACGGTACGGCATGTCTTTTATAAAAATATTATGCATGTATGCCCTCCATTGAAAGCCCATTTTTACGTACCCAAGACATAATAAAATTATGAAAATCCATGATTTTATATAAAGAATTATGCATCAAAGTTATTTATGAAAATCCATGATTTTATACAAAGAATTATGCATCAAGTTATTAATGAAAATTCATGATTTTATGAAAGGAGTTATGCATCAAAATAAATTAGGAAAAGTCATGCATGATTTTATGTGAAGATTTATGCATTAAAGTATTTATGAAAAATCATGATTTTATGTGAGAAGTCATGCATCACGACATGTTATGAAAGAATGTGATTTCATTTGAAATCTATGATATGATATGACAAGTATGTATGTGATTTCTTTTGAAATCTATGATGTGACAAGTATGCAAATATGATTATGATGAAATATGAATGATAAGATACGTAATGGCCTATGTTATGATATGAATACGGTACCTATGTTATGGGCATATTGCATTGCCAGATCGTACATGCTAGTAGTGCACCCAGTATGTCTTCCTTATGTATGGATTCCACAACCCGTGGCCACGGACGGAAATGAAATCTATTTAGATTCGCTAACCCTAAATTGGGAGGGTCAACAGTGGGTATTGGCCTATGACAAGTGAAAGATAAACTCATGTTCATGTTCATGTTATTTAAGTATGTATTTATGAGTATGCACGTTTTTCAAGAAATCTTATGTTTATTATGTTTACTGTATGATGTGTGTTTATTGAGTATTCGACTCATTTTAGTTTATTTCATGTTTTTAAGCCACCCCAGGTGATCACATTTATGAAGATGAGACTGTAGGACAGGACTTGATCCCAGGAGATGAGGCAAAGGCCTAGACATATTTTGCTTTGATTGAGTTTTATGGTTTAAGATTTAATTAAATTATTTTGATAAACACATGAGACTCCTGTAATTGTTTTAAATAAGTGCTTCCGCAAACTCTATTTTGAAATTTTAGTATTCAATAAAATTTGTTTTATTTATGGAATCTTTCATATCTGACGCGTTATTAAAAAGAAACTTTTTTTTAGTTCAAGTTTAGTAGTAGCACACTAGCTCCCCAAAAATTCTAAAATGTCTTTATTGGGGAGCGGGGTGTTATAACTCATAGGATCTAGAAGACCATATGAACCACCTACAACTGGTATTGGGGAAATTACAAGAGCACCAATTTTATGCAAAACTCAGCAAGTTCGGGGTTTCTCTAGAGGAAGTTAGGTTTCTTGGACATGTGATTTCCAAGGATGGAGTAGCATTGGACCCCAGCAAGATCGAAACAGTGGTAAACTAGCTATGCTTCATGATTTTCCATTTGATTAGAATCTTTTTTGTACTAGCGGGCTAGCACAAGTGATTTGTGGAAGGTTTGTCCAGACTCTCATGTTCACTCACGATCCTGATCAAGAAGAATGCCAAGTTCATATGGACCAAGAATGTGAATGAAGTTCTTAAGAGCTGAAAGGGAGACTAACCACTGCCTCTTGTCCTTACTAGAGCCTCACAAGCCAATTTTGGTGTTCAGTGATACATGAAAATATAGTCTTAAGTGAATTTAGATCTAGGAAGATCGAGTAGCGGCATACGTGTTGCGCCAAATAAAGGATAATGAGAAGAACTAACCACCCACAACCTAAAGTAAGCAATGGTGGTCTATGCCTTAAAGATCTGGAGACGCTAAGAAGCACCTATTCTCTAAGAAGAATCTCAACACAAGGCAAAGAAGGTGGATGGAGATAATTAGTGAAGGCTAACCTGGTTATTGATGCACTTAGTCGGAAGTCACAAATGGAGGACGTAATTGAACCATTGGAGGTGTATTCTTTCCTCAGTGAATTGAGGAAACTACTGCTTGAAAGCTTTAACAAGAAGAGGTCATCGCCTCGTTATAGGAAGCAAGGGTGTTGGACCTCCATGAGTTTAAGGTGCAACAAAGAAGGAACCCTAAGGTAATGGGTATTCGACGAAGGGTTAAGAATTCAAGAGGACCAATGCATTTTAGTCTCAACAGGGATTTCACCCTACTATATAAGAACCGTAGAATGATTCTTGTGGATTTCGAGATTAAGGAGAAGATACTTAGTGAAGCCTATGTTGTACCATACTTGATACATCCAGGAAGCATGAAGATATACCAAGATTTGAAAAAATGTTCTTGGTGGGAAGAAATGAAAAGGAACATAGCAATGTTTGTTAAAAGGTGCCCCCACCACCGACACGTACAAGTAGAACACCAAAGACTCACCGAGAACCTGCAACCCCTACCAATCCTTGAATTGAGATGGGATGATGAAGCAATGTATTCTATGGCTGGTCTTCTGAGGACACCAAGAGGAAATAATGTTGTATAGATGATTGATGATCGATTGGCCAAGAGTGCCTATTTTCGTTTGATTACTAACACGGATACCACGGAAAAGTTGACCTGGTTGTACGTCAAAGAGATTGTGAAACTGCATGAGGCGCCTAAGACTACTGTGTTGGATCAAGATATGAGTTTCACTCCCAATTTTCGGAAGAGCTTGCAAGCTGCAATGGGCACAGGACTAAGGTTCAATAGCACATACCACTCGTAGATGGATGGTCAATCTAATGAGCCATATGGACTCTAGAAGACATGTTAAGACAATGTGCTCTGGAGTTCATGGGTACTTAGGAGAATCATTTGCCCTTTACCAAATTTGCCTACAATAACAGTTATTGAGTGACTATCCAAATGGCACCTTGTGAGCCTATACGAGAGTAAGTGTAGGTTACCCATGTATTGGGATGAAGTTGGAGAAGGCAAGCTTATTGGGTGAGAGCTAATCCAAGAGATGAAGAATCAAGACAAGATTCTAAGAGATAGGATGGTGGCATTGCAAAGTTAATAGAAAAGTTATGCCGACGTAAGGAGGAGAAGCTTGACCTTCAAAGAAAGTGATTGGGTATACATCAAGGAATCCCCCATGAAGGGTATAAAACACTTTGGCAGAAGGGGAAAAAAGTTAAGCCGAGATATGTCGTACGTTTTGAAGTGGTGGAAAAGATAGGCTCTGTAGCCTACAGGGTTGCTCTACCGGCGGCATGATTTAAGAACATGCAAGACATATTCCACATCTCCACCTTGAGAAAAAGTTTTGGGTAGCAGGAACCTTAAATAGTCAACCCTGGAGATATCCCACTCCAGCTCAATCTTACGTATGAAGAAACTCTGGTATAGATTCTCAATTGGAAGAAGCAAAGGTTAAGATGCAAGACATTACCCTTGGTGAAGGAATTATGGGGAAATGCAAAAACTCAAGAGATCACATAGTAAGGAGAGAAGTTATGTGGGAACAATTACCTTATTGTTCTGAATTTTCATGATTGAAAAAATGTATGGAATAAATTGGAAAATTATTACACTTTTTTTATTGTCTAATTGACAAATGAAACTATTTGTGTTTATTGAATCAACTTTGTTTTTCTTAGTGTTCTTGTTTGAGTATTATTTGGTATGAATGCCTTGGAGGACTTGCAATAATCATGATAAGGACCAAGTGAACTACATGCAAATCCATTGTACCACCTCAAAATGATCCAGGAAAGATGTGAAGCGGCCAGGAAACGATAAGAATGACAGCAAACCGAGCAAGAGCGCCAATGAGTCATGGTCAGAAAGCTCTCTCTCTCTCTCTCTCTCTCTCTCTCATTCAACCCTAAAAGCTCTCTTTCACTACCACAGTTCCATACACTCGCTTTAAAAATTTGGTGATGCTAGCAATCTCAGTGTAGAAGCTTGGAGCCTTAGACAACGGGCCAAAAACTTCACTACTCAAGGTAAGTGACCTGCTTGACTGAGCTTGAAGTGGATGTTGATAGTTGTGGGGTGGGGGCCCCATCCTCCAAATGCAGGTGGTGGGGCAATTCGCCTGCATTTGGGCACCTCAGAGGGTGTGGGGAGCAGTATTGGTTGGGCTATCCGCTTTTCCCTTGGCCTACTCTTTATATATATACATATACACATAGTTATATTAAAACAATGTCGTTCTAGGTATCCCCAAAACATCTTCATTTTAATAAATCCCTTAAACTCCCCCCTTTCGACTCAGACCCCTCTCTCTCTGTGCAGCTAACTCCCTCTCTGGGCGGTTCTCTCTTACGTTTTGTAAGTATCCCAAGGACCCAAGCCTTTTTCTTTAGTTTTACAATGGATGTGTCGGATTGGACTATGGGGGATGGGATTGATTAATGGATTTGGAGGATGAGAGTGTGATTTTTGTTGTGGAGATTGGATTGTGATTTGTATGAATTTGCGATTGTATTTTCAAATATTTTTTGTATGAAAATTTCAGGTTTTAATCTGAAACCATAAATAATGTTAGGGGTTTCAACGTTGATAGCCCTAACATGATTTAGGATTTCGGATTTACACCCTAAACTTATTTAGGATTCAATCAGAAGCCCTAAATTATGTTATGGGTTCAATGTTTAAACTCCAATTTGTTTTGGGTTTTTGATATTGAAACCCCAAACTATTGTGATGTTCATGATTATATGATTTTAATTGTTATATGATTTTTGCATCATGTCAAGCTTTTGTGAGTCAATGAGAATGGATAGTGAGTCTAATCCAAATACTAGAGTTAGTGCTAGCTCTCGTATTCTTACCCAAATCCCTAACACTACCCTTACACAAACCTCTAGCTCTACACCCATGGGCCTGCCAAGTAAAAAACTAGTTTCAGTCGTGTACTCTCACTTCACCAGAATTGGGGGTGGTGACCCCATAACCCCCAGCCTAAGTGTAACCATAGTGGTAGAGTGTATGCTTTAGGAGACATGGTACGTTCTAATTGAAGTTCAACTTAGAAGAATAATACAAAAAGAGTCTAATTAGACGTTCTTTACAAGAAAATAGTCAATATAGATTAGATATTGGACTAAAAAAAATAGCGGATGTGAGTAGTTTGGGGGGGGGGGGGACGTTGAAGGGGTATACAAAATATGATCTTGAGGAATGTAGAAGATACCAAGCTCATATGGTTATAGGCAACCTACCCTTCTAGTTTGTGGAGGGTGAAGGGTTCCAAGCATACCCTAAGTACTTGGAACCTAGGTTTGACCTTTCTTCTTACCACATGGTGGCAAAGTATATTATGAAACTATACGATGTTCATAGAGAATTGTTGAGAAACAATTGAGGGGTTAAAAAGTTGTCTCATGACCGATACATGGACATCGGTCCAAAATTTTAATTATTTGTCTTTTGCGGCATATTTTGTAAATTGTGATTAGCAATTAAACAAAAAAATTCTTAAGTTTTGTTTAATTTTCAATCACAAGAGTGAAACCAATGGGAAGGCCTTGGAGGCCGCAATTTATGAGTGGGGGATGGAGTGGGTTGTGATAGTAACAGTTGACAATGTCTCTTCTAATGATACCACTTTGGAGTATCTTAAGAATAAGCTTAGAGAGATCAATAAGACAATCATGAGTGGTGAATGTTTACATGTGAGATGTGCTACACATGTTCTAACCCTTATTGTAACTAATGGTTTGAAAGATGTGAATGATTGGGTTGCAAGGGTTAGAAGTGCAGTGAGATTTGTGAGATCTTCACCGGCTAGCCTTGATAAATTCAAGGTTGTTGTAAGAGCTGCAAGTATTGAATGCAAGAAGAGATTGATTCTTAATGTTCCTACAAGATGGAACTCAACCTTCTTGATGTTGGAAATGGTATAAGAATATAGAAAAACCTTTCACTTATTAGATGAGGATGACATAAAATATGTCAACCATTTTAATGATGAAGGGGAATTGGGCAAGCCTAATGGTGATGATTGAGTTGTTGTTGGGATTTTTGTATATTTTTTTACACTTTTCTATAAGGTCACAACCATAATTTCTAGTTCTTTGTATGTTACATCCAATGAATTTTGTCAGCAAGTATATCAGGTGAAAGAACTAGAGGAAATGTGCAAAATTGACCAAACTAGGCTGCGGGAAATGACAATGACCATGCGGACTAAGTATGACAAGTATTAGAGAGATTTAAGTACGATAAACATTTTCCTATATGTGGCTATTGTTCTTGACCCTACTATAAAATTGATGGCATGGTGTATGGCTTTGGATTAGTGAACGGGAAGACATGAGCAGAAAACTTTTAAAAGATTGTTTAATGAGTTTGCCGCACTCAAGGGTGGTAAGATTCCGACATATACACCTACACCTATCCCTTTAAAACATTTTTAGGAAAACCTTTAAAAGATTGTTTGATGAGTTTGCCGCAGTCGAGGGTGGCAATATTCCAGCATCTACACCTACACTTATCCCTAACCCTTCTCCCCGATCTCAAGATGGGGAAAAAGCTTAGATTGGGATGGGGTGAGAGGATGGAGTAGGTTGTAGATCTTCGTCTTCCTTCAAACGGCCAAACAAAGTTGGATAGATATTTGTAGGTAAGATGCACCCATTTAAGCGGGGGTTTGATATCTTATATTGGTGGAAGGTCAATGCTATTAAGTATTTCATTCTTAGAGACATACCCTACAATATTTTGGTCATTCCTATTACTATTGTAACCTTAGAGCCGGCCTTTAGCACAAATGGGCACTTGTTGGATTCATTTCGGAGTTGATTGGCTCCTACAATTGTGGAGACATTGATTTATACTCAAAATTAGATCAAGTTGAAGCCATTTATATTCTGGATGTGGTAGACTGTGTGGAGACTGACGATGAGGCGGATGGCGATTTGTTTGGATCCGGTAATCGCTCTTACCCTTGATATTGCTATAATATTGCTTTTCCTTATAATATATTGAGTTATTACTTGTATTCATTTGACCGGTCTTAAAGTCAAATTTAATTATTGTAGGGACAACTTCGACAAATGTAGTTACGTCTACATCAGTCGCAATATGACTTCATAGTTCAATCTACCACTGCCATTGGTTTGTATAATTTGTCTCTTAATTATTTGTAGCATCTATATAATGTTTGTAATTCTAATTAGTTTTCTTATATATTTTTTCAACTTTTATAGTTTCAGTGTCACATGTCCAATGCTAATCCCAATGATCTCAATCTCATCTTGGTTTGTACTTTTAATTTTTTAACTTTTTCACATATCTATATAATATTTGTATTTCTGATTGCTTTTCTTATTTTGTTTTTCAGGTTATATAGTCTCACCTAGCCAACCCTAATCCCAAATTTCTAATGATCTAATCTTGAATCTTTGATAGAAAGGCCTATAACGATACGCTTATGATCTCATATTGGTTTGTACTTGTGGTTTTAAGTTTTTAACTTTTTTACATATGTATTTATTATTTTTAATTCTAATTTTTTTCCTATTAATATTTCAGATTTTATAATCTCACAATCTCACTTGCCCACCACCCTGAAGTTCCAATCTCAAGACTCAAAGTCAATGTCAAATCTTGCTACAATTTGTAATGTCATTGAAACATTATCATTCATTTAAATTATTTGAAAATTTGTAATATTTTTAGATTAATTTGTAATAGTTTGAGAATAATTTTTATTATTATAATAGCATAGAATTTTTTAGTTACAACTTAGAAGTTACTAACTTAATAGTTAGAACTTATATTTTTATATTTTATCCTTTAACAAGTTTTGTTTTATTTTTTGTAATATGTATAGTATAGTTTTTAATGTTTTTGTTTTAATTTAGGTTATTTGTTTTTTAATATCTGAGCCCACAATGACCTTGAAACAAATCTGGGCCCAACAATCCATGGGCCCCATTTGGGTTGGACGAGGGGCGAATCGACCAGAAGTCCAAATCCCCCGGAACCCTGATGTAGGGCCTCGCCCCTAAGGTATGGGGCTGGATCTTGTAGGGCAAGCCTCCACACCTCATCCCCCAGCAAGGTCAAGATTGCTCAAGACTATATGTTGCTCTACTCCATATTTTTTGGATCTAAATGTCTATATTGTTTATGTTCTCATAGCACTATATTTCCTTGAAACAGAAAAAATAAATAAATAAATAAATAAATTTGCTTAGCATCCCTCATCTTTGTAAGTATATTTTATTGCTTTTTTCCCCTAGACCTATACTTGCAATATTCATTGTCATTGTATGCATTTTAAACATTTATCATGGATAATAACTTATGGAGATTTCTTAAAACCTCACCATAGCAGTCCCACTATGGTCCTATTCCTTAGAATGTGTAGACTTTGATTCAGATTTAGGCAATGAGGTCAGATGCGAGTATGGAGGCCCAACACAACTTGAATAGTGAGATATGGCTTGTCCCCGTTTTGGGCTGCCTTTCTGTTTTTATTCAAGTATTTGATTCAGTGACTTTGGTGGATAACTGTATGATTGTAATAACTTGAGATGCTGAGGTAGTGTGACTTATGTATAGTTTATGACATCGGGTTTGACGTTTCAATAATTTTCTCTGGTACTAATGCATGTAGTAGTCATGCCCTTTATATATTTCCACTGCGAATTTTTACACACGTGTATGTTGAGCATATAAGCACACAAGTTATCACATCTGTTTGCATAAAAATATATCTGTAAATGTTCAGAATCGTAACAAGTAGTGAAGTGTTTTAAAGAAAACGATTATCAAACCCATAAGGAATAATTGTACTATTGAGTATTAAAATTAACTAAATTAATTATTATTTAGAAAACCAAAATTTAAAAAATGGTTTATCTAAATTGAACTAAAGAAAAGAACATTAAAATTAAGATTTTAAAAATAATAAGAATAGATCTAGAATATTTGACTTCACCTAGCAAATGCCACACAATTTATTCTTCCTTGTTATAGAATCATAATTATCCCAAGTTGATGATAAAAATCCCTTAACTATTCAATATTTTCTCTCGAATAATACCAAAAATATCTCCAACTAATAACTTCATATTTCTATGTGAATTTAGACTCGTTAAGTTCTTTAGATTTTTCTTGAAAATCACACTATTCATGGTAAAGCATCTCTGCTTTCGCTTAACTAATGGTGTTTAATCCTAGAGCTTTAATCACAAATCACCTCTCAGTCTTATTGCAATCCAAAAGATCGAACAATAGTTAGTTATAAAATTGTAAACATTAAGAACAAGGAATAAACACTCAATCATGGAAATATTGAAAATAAAATAATTTAGAATATAAACTGTGTGTTCAATGCTAAGCTACATCAAAATTTCAGAAAATAGAATTAGTTAATAATGAAATTAAAAAGAAAAAGAATAAAATTGGCTTTCTTTATTGAAGTCAGTTGATGAGGCATGCTATTATCTCCTCTGCCCTCCAGTTCTGCATTCTAGAAAGAACACTTAAGGAATAAATTTTGGAACTCTAAACTCAGACTCTAAAATATAAAAACTCTCAACTCTAATTCAGAACTCCCCTTTATTCATCCCACAAGTCGAGATTAAATAGATGTTGAAATTCAAATATGGAAATGAGATAAATGTGGCTACAATCTAACCTAAATATCTGTAAATTAGTTTCTAAAGATAAATGTTAACATAAAAAGAATTATCCCAAGAATAAGGAGATTATCGAAAATGGAAGATTCAGTGATATGTGGCTTGAATTGCAGAGTTTAGGAGGATTTGGTTGCCAACAAATTGATTGCGGAACTCGGATTTAGTGGTCAGCAACTGATTCATTCAGGTCTGGATGAATTATCCCACGAAGTAGATGTCGCGTGTGTTGAATATAATTGGCGTGGAAGTTACAAATGAACAGGCTTGGAGGTCACAATGACCACACAACCCTCTCCTTGCCTACCGAATGGAAAGACTCCCGACCTGGATGAAATACTCCTCTCGCCTTTTCTAGTTGTTGTCTATAATGTCGTTTAGGTTGGTCTTTTAAGTTGGTCATTTAAACTAGTCACCAATCTAACCGCTTAGAGCCTTGTTGCCAAGTCTTCGTGCCTTCTAGTCGTGAGTTTCCTTGCCTACTGAGAGTTCAGTTTTCTCACATTTGGGCGAGAGAAATCTCTTTGCTACCCATGGAACAAGGTTCCTCGCCCAAGTCTCATCAGCTCTCTTTAGATCTCACTGCCTCTCATTGGTCTAGATCCGTAGTCTCTTCTTTTGTATTAAAATGCTCTCCTTTTGCACTACATCTTCTTATTCCTTCAAATCCAAGAAAATAAATAAAAATATGTAGAAATAAAATAAAATCAATAGTATTGAAGGGAAAATTACACTTTTCATAAATAAAAGAGTGATAAAAATCACATAAAAATAATACTTATCAAATACCACCAAACTTAAGCTTTGCTCGCCCTTGAGCAAAGAAGTAAGAAAGACAATTCAAACAAGCATTGATTTGATTCACAAAATTTATTGTCTCGAAGATTGTCTAAAGTTTATAATTCAAAGGAATCATTCAAGTCCAAAAGTTAACTCAGATTAATTTCAATAAACGCATATCTTGTTATGAAAAACTATTTTGGTTATTTTTCAGTACTATTCTCTGGATATTTGGACTCAAACCATAGGGAATAATTCAACTATTGTTTTTGTTGGGTTGGCCTGCTGAGATGCACAGCCTTGCTATGGGGGTAAACATGGCCTCTGATAATAATTTTGTACTGTTATTATTACCGTTAATGTTACTGCTTATGTCAAAGGTATTTTTTGACTATTTTGTTATGAGGTCCTATTTGGATAGTGAGATGAGATGATATCGTTTTAGATGAAATTAAAAAGTTGAATAAAATATTGTTAGAATATTATTTTTTAATATTATTATTTTTTTTAGAATTTAAAAAAGTTAAATTGTTTATTGTATTTTGTGTGATAAATTGATAAAGTTGTAATGATAAGATGAGATGAAATAGGATGAGATGAAACTATTTTTATTTCCAAACGGGGAACGTTTATATGAAATTCAATTTTTTTTATTTTTATAAGAAACTTGATAATTTTTGTATTTTATATGAACATACGGACTCTTGTGCATACTATAAATATGTTCATGCTTACCGGGTAGACTCACCCTTTTAATGCGTTTTTTTTTTTTCAGATAGCATTGTTGATCGTGTCAGCATTGAGAATAAATGACAAGCGGCAGTTTTAGTGGAGAGGATTGAGATAAGTGCCAAGTGGCATCAAAGGATTTGTCAAATGTTAAATGAATTACTTATAATCAGTATTCAACTCATGGAAAGAGTTTTATGAGATGATAATGCTGGCATTTTTTATTGATTATTTAATTGAACTTCTTAATAAATATGGTGAAAGATGCAGCCCGAGTATGGGCTGACAATAGGTCTGTTCCTTGGCCCAAAAACAAGCTTTATCGGCCTTAAAATGCTATGTACTGTTTGTGTGAGCATGTGGGCCGTGCAATCCTTATAATTCCTACACATGCCTCAATTTCTAAAGACAAATTGAATCACCTCCATGCTTACTCTTTGGGGGTAAAAGTTACGGCCTTTATCTCTCCATACAACCAATCCTCAAATAGGTCTTAGGTTTCGTTCGGATATTTGAATGAGCTTAGCTCATCTCAATTGAGTTCTATTTTAGACTTATTCTAACGTTCAAATACACAACTTTAAATCACTAAACATCACTAAATTCAAAATCTTTTTATACGTAAGACCCACAACTTTTTCAAATCAATACCTCTTTATATGTGAGATCTATAACTTTTTTCAACTTCTCATAAATATATCTAAATTTATCTTAATATCCAAACACATCTAAACTCATCTTAGGTGAGTCCCATAAAACTCATACCACCATCTCAACTCACTACTATTTTATAAAAAACTCAACTCAGCTCAACATCCAAACAGGATCTTAGATAGTTAGCTGCCCTGCAAAGGCGGTCACATTGCTGTAATACACTACAACAGTCAAATTTGCTGAGTCCTATATATCCTGATATGCATATACCTACTCCCATTTTCTATTCAAGGTGCAATGCACTTGCAATCAAATGGTATAACATGATATTGCCACTAAAAAGCCTTTAGAGCAATTACAAATTTGTATCCAATACAAAATTTTTATTGATCTGTTGCCATGGTCACACTGTAATAGATATTTTAATTCAAGTTTGATGCATTATTAGGTAGCATAATCTGAAAATTTTGCAGCATTGTGACCCAATAGAGGTCATTGTCTGGACCCTCTTCATCCATGCAATGTCTCAATTAATTTCGAAAATATTGAGACATGTATTGGAGTTGTATATATTGGGCAACATCCATCACCACAGGGCTGGTTGTAAACATGAGGCTCTAAAGTGGGCATTAAACCCTACAAAGATGAGTACACACAAACCATGCACGGATTAGAGGGTCCCAGAAGTCACCAAGAACCCAAGTGGATGCTTGCTGGCAATTACATTCCTGCACATGAGCCTGATCAAGTGTAGTAATGGGCAGCAGCCTTAATGGCTCGAGTCAGTGACCCTAAATGACCTTTTTAGAGACTTATAAATCCTAGAACGTTTGGAGATAATTAGGTTTAGCACATTAGGATGCCTAGAAACAAGTCAATGTTTACTACATAGCCGGTAGAAAGTCAACCTAGCTACCAAGTATGATCCATGATCAGAAAGGACTATTTTCTTGGAAAATGTAATAAGCTTTAAACAAAGGAAATGAAAATCTATGTTTACTTAGAGAAGCATGAGCAAAAGACTCAAAGACATTACCATGAGTAAAACTAGCTAGTAACGATTAGGACTGTTTTGCCTAGCTGGGTTGCGAAGGAAATCATGTTGATATTGTGCTAATGTTATGAAAGTGAAAATGATTTTGCATATAATTAATGCAGGATCCTAGAAATGGCCTAGGGGAAATGGCTTCAAAGTTTTGCCAAACTGATTTTGGAATTTTAATTGTGTTCCTCAAATATCCTAGGTATTTTGGAATGTTTCTTTCTATATATAGCACTCAAAAGTGAAATTTGAAGATTTCTAATATATGCAACACTGAACACTGGGGGCTGGGCTATTTCAGATATCCTTCTATATTAATAATAATATATGTAAAATTCTGAAATGGACTCAGTTAATTAGCATTTTGTAACCCACATGTTCATGTACTGCATGAGTCCTGCATGTCTCCTTTGCCAATTTGATCCAGTTTCTTGAGGTCGCATGCAACCGTTTTGGCTCAAGTTTAGGATTATCCATACTATAAAAAAATTCTTAGTTCAGATATTCTAATAAAGCCTTATATCTTGGCTACATTATTAATAATCCTTTCCTTCATGCAGCCTTTACTAATCCTCAAGATTGTCAAATTAGAAGATCATCACCATCAATGATGCTACCAGGTTTCTGAGTTCTTTTCCCTTCCTCCAAACTTCCAGGATTACTACCCTCCTCAGTGTGCATTTAATTGATTAGATGTGAATTAAATATTTCACAGCAGCTAGAGCTAGCACAATCCCAAAATCCATGGAGAAGGAAGTTAAATTAAAATTTGAAATTCAGCAGCAATATAGTACTGGTTTATGTCTGAGAGAACTAATTTTGGGCCCACATTTTTATTTGACGCATGCATGCAGTAGCTTCCCTGCATGTTCATTAGTATCCGCTTCATTTTCTTGTTATTGGAATTACTTTCATGGAAGATGTAAAAATAGTATACTTTGAAAGGTTTCCTTTGAGAAAATTTAAATGGTTCTAAATGCTCATTTTATATCATAAATTTTGAGTAAGTTTTCATTTTAGGAGATTGAGGCACTATGATATAGGAAAACACTAAGCTCATGAGGGTTTGTCCCGACAGTGGATCCCAATAGGTGTTTTTTTTTTTTTTCTTAATGACTAAGGAAGTGTTTTTTTAATGATGTTGTATTTTTTTTTTTTTAATATTTAAGGGCATAAAAAAATGTATAAAAAAAATAAAATAATAAAAATAAAAAGGCCAAAAGGCCAAATGATATATTGTAGTACTTGGTTCAAAATTTTCCACATTATAGCTTAGACAAAGGTTTGTAGCCAAACTACCCTCTTTTGCTACCCAAATCATGGGGCACCAAAAATGACAAATGATGATACTTTCACCACCTCCCAAAAGCAGAACATTATGATTTAAGTAATGGGATGAAATGTGTCTCTAGTTACAAAGACTTGCAACTTGGAAGGGGCCAACAATGATTGGTTATAAAGAAACCAATTAGGAGTAGCATCTGAACCCCAGATTCAGAGTAAATCAGGTCTCAGAACAACCCAAAACATTCTCGTTTGCATTATCAATACACCTAAACCCCTGCCCTGCATACACTCACTCACAGCTTCCCTCTGCTGACCACACA
The DNA here is from genome assembly GCA_003123785.1 of Pterocarya stenoptera. NCBI lineage: Eukaryota > Viridiplantae > Streptophyta > Magnoliopsida > Fagales > Juglandaceae > Pterocarya > Pterocarya stenoptera. The sequence goes on from QEOT01002698.1 coordinate 372,282, forward strand.
GGGCTGAGTACCCTCTGGCTAGCTAGCTAGCTACGTTCCCCATTTAAGAGCCCAAGATTTCCCACTAATTTATTTTATTTTTCTTCAAAAAAAAAAACCATTTTTCGTAGGCAGTGTCTGCATGCAGAGACAATTTTGTATAACCTGAATGCATATTATATATAATATATATATATATAGATATGTTAAATAAAATATATCACACTTCTCAACAGCATACCTCTCTCATGCAACTCAGAGGCCATGTCTGTTTCACAAAAGACAGCCTCCTAGTGATCATCATGCATGAAACTTCAGCAAACAGTTCTGTAAGGAGCACTAGCCGTACAGATATTCAGAGAGAGAGAGAGAGAGAGAGAGAGATGCGTCTGTGTTGTGTGAAAAAGATGGAACATAGGTTAGCTGGAGAAACTGATTGAGATAGGTTAGCTGGAGAACTAAAGACAAGGCCGGTTGAATAAGACTAGATAAATAAATAAAAATCAGGTGTAAAAAGACAGCATCCGAAAGGAGAGGGTCAAGGCGCGTGATCTGGAACAACAACCCACGTAGATTTTGTCGAAATGAAGGGTCCTTTTCGTCTTGATCTTCACCGAGATCATGCATGCTTCAATTGGTCGGTTTAAGATCCGCTCCTTTTTCTATTTTAGTTTCTATTTTTCTTTTCCTTTTAATTATTATTTTTCTTTTTCTTTTTTTTCTTCTTTTTTCACGAAAGTATCAAATTAGTACTTGAGCTTTGAGATTAATTATAAGCTTTTTCCCTTTTTCTTTTCGGTTCATTTTTGGTTCAAACTTTTTTATTTTCTATTTTCCTCCAAATAATTAACTGTGTAAAATTCTATAACTTGAAGAATGAAGAACAAAGAACTTGAAAAATGTAAACGTAGATTGAGAGCAAATTCAATGTGAATTTCTCATTAACTGGAATTGAGTAATTGTTACATTTACATCATTTCTATTTATAGACATGTATGCTAACTAACTTGACTATACAGAAGTCATTTACACGGCATTTTAACTAATTTATCTCATCTGAATTTGGATTAAATTTAACTGTCATTAGAAACCTCTTTTGATCTTTTCTATTTAGTTTCCCTTGACTTCAACTCCAAAACTTCAATCTGAGTTTGTATATTCCAACAAACGGCGCCGCCATGATCTCATTATATAAGCATGTCTTCGATCGTCGGTGATCAATGGCAGACATAGATGCAGGTACTGGGATCGATAGTTGTTCATGAAGTGTTAGAATATTGTGGTTTCTCTCCTTATTATATATCCAAAGAAATTAGATAATTTAGAAAAGGATTTAGAACTTTTACAGAAGTCATGTATTTCTGCCTAGAGATCGTCAGAAAGAAGGGTACGTAACTCATTCTCATGGTGCAGTATGATCATATAACATAGCACTTATTAATTAGATGATATATTCATGCAAAAATATAGTAAATTATATTATAAATATAACTCAACTTCCATAATATTAGTCTTTTAGTCGCGATAAATTAGTCAAAAAATGTCGTTTTTGTTGTAATGGGATTTCCTAATTTTCTCATAAGTAGTATATAACTTTTTTTTTTCCTGCATGTATTGATAAGGAATGTTATTTTTCACGTGAAGAAGTGAGTCACACCGATTGAGACGCATCTTAAATGACTTTTTATATAAGACACTAAAATAGAAATCTATTTAAAACATGTCACACCAGAATTTGATCGTGTTTAACTCATTTAATGTGAAGATCGAATAACATTTTTTTTTACACTTCCATAAGAATATATATATGCAGTGGGAATGGTGCAATTCACATTAAAATAGTTTAGAAATTATCAGTTACCACTACCATGCTGCATTCCACTACTCTTTTTTATTTTTTTATTTCTTTTTAATTTTTCTTTTACTTAATATTTAAGAAAATGACTATTAATGAAATTATATATTTTTAAAATTTTTTCTTAATGATTACGAATGTTAAAAAAATACTTAAAAAAATAAAAAATATATATATACTAAGAGTAGAAAGATGTGGTAAAAGGGTTGCAAGCCTATCATTACCCATCATAGTAAAAATTATATATCCCTCCATTTGAAAAAATAAATAAAAATTATCGCCCCAAGCCAGCATTGTTTCTTCACCCTCCCATGTCAAAGGAATTTGGCACCATGGGTAAGATCACTTGCATGTAGCGAATTAATGGCGAAGCCTAGTGGATTTATGATGCTTATGGTTTTATATTTGAGTTTATAAGATGTTTAGCTAGATTCTGTCAAATGGCAAGGCACTTTTGCTCATTCACATTGGGGTTTTTTATATTTACCTACAGGTTTTTGCATAAGTTCTTGCTCTTTTCATTCTTTTGCTGCCACCGTTTTATGGGTTTCCTTGGTTTTATTTATATTTTTTGTGACATTATTGACCATCTAATCTTCAAATTGGTATAAACAATTTATTTTCTTGAATTAAGATTTTTTTACAAACATTTGGTATGCACAGAGACTATCTTATTGGCTAATGAACCTAATTATTTGTTTTATGCTTAATCTGAAAATTGTATCAAAGGAATTTTTAATTAATTTGAGGATTAATTGCCACAGAAACTAATGAACAATGAAACCATGGAACCTTTAGCCCTGTTTGCATACTTTTGCTTGTATATTGAATGATGAACCTTATAATACCTATATATGTTGTTCATTTACAAATACTCACATAGTCATGTACTTTTATATTATTATTGTGGTGTTTCCAAGTATCAAGCTAGCTACATGTTACCATAATATCAAATGTGAATATTCTGTTGAACCCTAGGTTTCAAGTATCATATAAACTATATATGGATTTTGATGATAAGAAACGAGTTTAAGTATAAAGAAATCTCAAGTTGTCCATAAAATAGAGTCAAGGACATCAACAAATCAAGTATGAGCAAAAAAGAGAACAAACTTACAAATGAAGCTCTAATTAGACTATTAGAGTAATGTTGTATATCTCTTTCAAAATTCAAAAAAGGTTTTAAGGCTCAAAAGGAATCTTTTCTCATGAGACATCAATTTGTATTTTTCACATGTGCATTATATGATTTAAAGTTTGAATTTTAAAAATTTGAATGATGATTGTTTGTCATATTTCACATGTACATGAGTTATTGAAAATTTGAAAAGTGATTGATACTTTTTTTGACAAGTGCGAAAAGTAGAAGCTTTTATTCTAAAATTTCGAAAAGTGAATGATTCTATTTTTGACATATGCAAAATGGTAGAAGATTTTATTTGAAAAATTTTAAAAAGGAATTATGTTGTCTTTGACAATTACAAAAGTATAAACTTTTGTTTGAAATTTTTAAAAAATGAATGATGCTCCATTTTTACATTTGAATATTTAAAAATTTAAAAATGAAGTCTCATATATCTATAAATAGCTATTTGAGATCTTCAAAACATACATCAACTACAAGCTTTACAATATTCATTCATCAAAAGCTTTCAATCTCTTTTTTCTAAGCATTAAGCCTTAACGCTTGTTTATTTTAAGAGAAATAGAGTTTGTGTTGTACTATTTTCATTTCATTCATTGAGTAATGTACTCTAATAACCTATCCATTACTAACTCTTGTGTAAACAGTAAAAATGTGTGTGTAACCCTTGTGAGTGTAGTAGGAGTTCTACATGATAAGGAATTGATGAATCACCATCATAAGGTGATTATAAGTCTAAAAGGTGTTCTACACATATTCTTTGAATCGATATTGCTCAAAGGTGTAATATCGGTTTCTATCTCCATGTAATGGAGGTTGACTAGTGAATTTGGGACTCCTAATCAAGGGATAGCTTGAGGGGAGGACGTAGGCAGTGGAGGTGAGTCTCGTTAAAATATCGAGCTTACATCTCTCTTACCCTTACTCTTTATATTTATAGCTACTTAGTATTTTATTCACATTGAGTATTGTGTATTTGATTTGTAATTGTTAATTTTTTTTAAATAACCCAATTCACCCCACGCCCCCCTCTCTGGGATTAGTCATCTGGGCAACATATTCATTCTTAACCATTCACTAGTTATAACATTTGGAACATGGCCTTAACAACGGATTTACGTGACTCTCCCAAGTTTCTTTTATCCAAAGAGAACTCAAATATCTTATTTTCCAATCTCATAACTTTTGATTCGGATATTAAAACCAATCAAGACCACTAAGTACTTCTATAAAGTAACTCACTAGAAGCAATTGAAAACCTAAATAATTATAACATAGTGATCTTATTTTCCTCTGTCTTTTAACTATTATAATATAAAATTAGGGGGTATTTATAGGCAAGTGGGTTCTTGAACTTGCCCTTGACAGCTCGCATAATTTTGTTAATTAGCTCATCCCTCCCACTCATTTTCGGTTTTAACTCATGTGGGGTGAGTTGGTTGGGTTCACCCATCCCTAATACTTCTCTTGTCAACTACTCCGTCAAGTTATGATTGCACAAAAGGTTGGAAATACGTGCTCTATCAAAAGACTATGTGATGTTACAACTTGCAAGCTTAGTTCCAATAGACAACATTGGAATCCTTCAATTTAGAGGGAGAGAGTAAAAGAGGCTAATACCAAAATCACAAAGAAGGAGAGAGAAAAAGAGGGTAAGACCATGATCACAAAGAGGTTTAGAGAAATAAGGAGATGGAGATGGCTTAAAGGAGATACAAAGACAAAGTAGACAAGGAGGACAGAGATCGAAAGGGATAGAAAGAAAAGAGAGAGCCATGGGAATTTACACACAATTATAGAAAAGAGAGAGAGAGAGAGAGAGAGAGAGAGAGAGAGAGAGAGAGAGAGAGAGAGAGTTGCAAGCTTATGGTTGCAATGGTGATGCCAAGACAACATGGTTGTTGGAGGCTGTGCTTGAGACGACTGGATGGAGTGGGGGGCGGGGATTATAGGTCAAAGCCAACAACCATGATTGAAGGATTTGAAAGAGACAAGAGGGTAGAGAGATGGATTGAAGTGAAGACTGCAAAGAGTGCGAAGGTAAAGTAGAGGGGTACGAGTGTGATGTTTAGAAGAGTATAGAATTGTAATGTAATAGGGTACAAAAAACATCCAACCCTAGTGCTTCTCTTCTCAACTACTCCATCAACTCATGATTGCACAATAGGGTGGAAATGTGTGTTGTATCCAAAGTTTATATGAAACCATAGCTTCCACAATGATTTCTTAATGACAAAGATGAACAAAAAACATACCTTTCTATGCAATATGAAAAATTATTCCATTTTCAATATATGTAATCCATGCTTTTGGCATTCTTAGGAATCTATAACGTTGGCCAACTGCTAATAATCTTACAATTCCTTCATTGTTTGGTGAGCTCAAGTACTCATCACCAAATATCCAAGCAATTGCTTCAACAAGATTTTTCGCATTCTTTGTTGTGGTGCTTTCTCCAATCCTCATATACTCATCCATAACACCAATAATTACTCCATAATTGAGAATTCAAATTGATTGCGATGATCATCCTTTGAAGGGAAGACAACCCAAGGCATTTAGCAGCATCTCCTTTCGGACAAAGTACAATTGATGAGCTTCTATTGCAAATTGAATATAGTTAAATAGATCACAATTCATCCAAAACCTCATTTGAAATACATTAGAATGATAAATGCCTCATAAATAGAGTCGGAGAAAAGTCTATGACCCTACAAAGAATAACACCTAATGAATGTACGACGTTAATTGAAGCTCACCACGAAGTAATCTCGATATTATTTTGCTTTCCATGTATGCTTCTTCCATGCACGTTAGAAGTTCAAATTATTTTTAACACATGTTGGAGGAAGAATATTCATATAGAAGGCCACCAAATTCAAACATGATCCATAGAGATTAAACAATAATGTATGAAAGAGAGATTTTGATTGAGGTGTGTGAAAATTAGAGACGAAAGGGCTCTATTTATATTTAGAGAAACAATTACTTGTTACAAAAATTGACTCATTTTGATATAAAATAATTATTTTTATCGTAAATAATTAGCCACATATAATGGTTTTTGATCTTGTAGATATAAAAACGTTGACAATTGGGAAAATGATTTTCCACGTAATTTAACTTTATGAAAAAGAAAAATTCTATTCTTAAGCCAGTGAAGAGCACACTAAGTAAAATGTTTAAATGATATAATTTGATTTGGAAGATAAATTTTAAAATTTGAATCCTACAAATCAAATTTTACCATCTAAGTGATGTGGATGATGTTGCTCTACACACCGGCTTGAAACTAGAATAACTCTTTGAAAGATGTAGCGATAATTAAACATGAAAAATATGACCATTAGAAATAAGATCACCATTTGGAAAATACGATTGGATGAAGAAAAATAATAATTAAATAGTATATAGGATAATATGGATACGGTGTATTTGAAAATATTTCCGTAAACTGAAAAAAAAGTAGCCTGATTCCCCATGACATATATTTAGTGAAAATATTAATGAATCCAATGCCATTAATCTATTGCTAAAATGAAATTTATTCTTTCTTTTGCATCAGGGAGAAATTAGCAAAATAAATGAAAGATAAAACGCAACGACAAAGGAAGAGATCATGAGTTAGTGGCAGAATATATAACTAATATTGCCGAAGGATATTACATGGTCATGTTTTTAAAATAGAAGAAAAATAAAAATAAAAAAGATTAAATTTAGCATAAAGCCACCCATGCAGCAGCTTTAAACATTCCCTCATTCGGGATTGCACAAACAAGCTGATCAGTCTATAGGCCTCAACTTTTCCTGCGGCTGTTTTTGCTCTCTCTCTCTCTCTCTCTCTCTCTCTCTCTCTCTCTCTCTCTCTCTCTCCAGTCTTGACAGTAAGATGCAACTTTTTTAGTGTAGTTCTGGCCCTATATATCACAAAGATCCATACCATCAGAGCCCTATCTCTCTCTCTCTCTCTCTCTGCGGAGTGCAATCTTCATCAACCTACAGTCTCTCGTACCTTTCTTGAATATGTCTCGGGATCGCACCTGGGAGAGAGAGAGAGATCACAGTCACCAGATAAATGTTACTTCTAAGTCTTGTTGTGAAACAGTAGATCAACATGGTTCACTTATTTATGGAAAACAAAATAGAGGCACTTAAACCATAGAGAACAGATCGATATAGGTTAATGTTCATCAACTGCAATTTTTATCTTTCCGAAGAGAATCTTGCTCTGGATAGTTTCTTACGCAATATATATATATATATATTAATATTGGACTCCATTATTTTTTTTTCCAAGTGGAGTAGAAAACATTTGAGAGACTTTATGAGTACAACCTGTTGGTCATTTCAAAAATAATTTAACTAGATTTAAGAATTTCAGTTTACTCTGAACGTTTTATTCATGTATAAATAACTCTTTCTGGCAAATTCTTTTTTTTACTGTATGATAGAATAATTGCTAACCTCAGAAGTCAATCCATTACCACACAATCAGTACTATATAATTTATGCCTTGATTCTTCTACCCTAGCGCTTGATGTCAGAAAATGGCAACAATTTACCCGTCATCACCATGCATGATCTGCTCAGTTTTCAGAATACATTAAACTCACTACAAGAAAAATAAATAGATTATTTACGACGAGAATGATTATTTACGACGACAACAGATTCATTTTAATAGAAAATAATTATTTTTATAAGAAATAACTGACAACAAATAAACAATTTTATTAAAATGACTATTACTTAAGAAAATAAAATAATAATAAAAAAACAAAAGAAACGACATGCATGATCATGAACCGAATATTCTGGGGAAGGTCTATATCATTGAAATGACAATTCTTTCTT